>OV651813.1:70514228-70599228 GCA_927349885.1 Psylliodes chrysocephalus
GTAACTTACTGTCAAACCAGTTTTTCAGATTTGGAAGGTCCTGTTCAACTTTTTGCTTTAGTTCTAGCCATGAATTAGCTTTATAAAATATTGAGGTGTCGTCTGCGAATCCCAAAACTTCCCCTGAACTCTCGATAGAAAATAATCCGTTGATGTAAAGATTAAATAGAATAGGACCGAGTACCGTACCTTGTGGGATACCGTAAGATATGGATTCTAGATCACTGTAGACACCATTTACTCTTGTAACTTGTTGTCGGTTTGTGAGGTAACTTTCAAATAATTTTAGTGATGTGTCCCTTATACCTGCTTCTTCTAAAGTATCCAAAAGTAAACGGTGGCTGACAGTATCAAATGCTTTCGAGAGATCTAGATATACACAGAGACATGGACTGCTTTCATCTAGAGCAGTTAGTATTTTGGTAGATAGTGCGATAATAGCATCTTCCGTAGAGACATGTTTTTTAAAACCATATTGTTTATCAGATATTATATCATATTTTGATGTGAAATTTACTAATCTATTTTTAAGAGCTTTTTCAAAAATCTTTGATAAATGTGTTATTAATGAAATTGGTCTATAATTTGTTGCCACTGTGTCATCTCCTTTTTTATATATGGGGACAACTATTGTCTGTTTAAATATATTAGGCCATACACCAGTATCAAAAGTCAGGTTTATCAAATGATTGAGTGGTGTTACAATAAATTTAGATATATCTTTTAATATTTCGGCCTTAATATTGTCGATACCAGGACTTTTATTAGATTTTAACTCGTTAATAATAGTTTCAATTTCTCGTTCGGAAGTTGGAAATAGAACGAAAGAATTGCAGAGAATATTACGAGGTGCTCGATAGGTTGGATTTGGCTTAATATTTTTAGCCAGTTCTTTTCCAACATTTATATAGGTTTTATTAAAAATATTTGCAATTTCTTTGAATGTATTTATTGTTTCCCCTTTCGAGTTTTTTATTGAATTTATATATTTTTTTGTTTCTCTATTGGAGTTAATTTCATTTATTACTTTCCAAAGTTGTTGGGGGTTACAGGAGTTGTTTTCAATATTTTTGTTAATAAGGCTTTTATAATAGGTATTCTTCGCAGTTTTTATAGAATTAGTTACTTTGTTTTTAAATGTTTTATATTGTTGTTTAATTTCTAGGTTATTTGGGTTTTTTAATGTTTGTTGAAAAAGTGCATTCTTCTTATTTATCTTTTTTAGCAGCTAGTTTGTAATCCAGGGACAGATTTTATTTGTTTTTCTTTTTAATTTTATTTCTTTTGTGCTATCTTTTACAAAATTAGATAATAAACTGACGAATGTATTTGTTGCAGAATCGACTTCCCTAGTAGCCAATAGATCATCCCAGGATACACTAGTTAAAAGATTTTTTAGTATTTTCTGATCAACGAATTTTTTAAATCTTGCCGATTTATTTTTTTTTTCAGATTTTGTTGTAGGTTTAAGAATAAATTGTAAAGCTGTTATATAGTGATCTGTTATATCTGTTCGTACAACAAAGGGTATTATTTTATCAGTAATATTGTAATTAGATTTAATAAAAATATGATCAATACAAGATTTTGTGTTTTCTGTAACCCTTGTTGGACTATTTATTGTAGATATGTAACCGAATTCATTTAAAAAACATTGAGATATTCGGTAGAATATTCTTCATGCTTCAGAATGTCGATATTCATGTCTCCAATAATTATTGAATATGCCACATTCGAGTGATCGTAGTTTTGAAAATAATTTTGTAAATGATCTGTAAATTCATTCGGATCAACTGAAGGTGAAGGTGGAGTTTATTTTCAAAATAGAACTCAAGTAAACGTAAAGTTGTAATGACTCATACTGCAATAACATGGATCTACAAAATTGGCTTATTTCAGTGTTATTATAGGTCTGTTCCAACAACGATCAGAAACTAGTCATTGCCACCAGGATTGTACGCAGTATGAATTTAGCGGATCGTTGTTTTTTTTTCCGGAGGTGGGAAAATCCATCATGGACGCTCTGTGCGCGAATTGGACTTTAACCAACTAAAAACCATCTCCTCCGAAAGAGCTGATCGTTGTTGGAACTAATCTTATGAATCCGGCAGAAATTACACGGCTGGATTACGAAGATTACGCACGAGAAAGGGTTTGAGAGCGGAGCCCTGTCAAGTGAAAGCGTATCGCAATTTGATACAAAATGCTGTGTACAATGTATGGCGGTTTTCCACTAAACCGACAAAACAGAAACAAAACACAAACTCGTGTCGAAGAAAACAAAACTCCAACTTTTCGAAAACTTTTTAAAGACTGGCGTGTTTTATGACAGTTGGAGTTTTGTTTGTTGAGTCCCGCTCGGAAGCGGTAACATCAAAAGGTTTCAACGTATTTTAAAACTCGAGTCTGTTTACTGGAAACGGTCGCGCTTGTTGTGTAGTCTAAATATTGTATAGCTAAGTAAATAAGTTTTTTTTTTATAATAAGTAATTTATTTTGAAACGGTTGATAAATTATAGCCCACTATAAAGCCCTAACAGAGCTGGGTAGACAAAACAAACTAACCTTAGCCTGGGTACTAGGCCACAGAGGACATAACTAGACCAAGAAGGAGCCTCGAAGGCTCTTATTGGCCTAGAACCCTTATGTGGTGTCATAAAGATAACTATTAGAACATGCACAAAGCAGTGGATGTTTAAAAAATGTCAAGAGTGGTGGAAAAACTCACCAGAATAGAGACAGGACAAAGAGTTCTTAAAAGGAGCATCGCTTAAACTCACCGAGCATCGACTAAGCCTTAATAAGAAAAATACTAGAGTACTAGTAGGCCTATTAACAAAGCATTGTAGGCTTAACAAACATATGTATAATATCGCTCTGACAGAAAAGACCTTGTGTTGATTTTGTCAGGAAGAGGAGGAAACGTCAGAACACGTATTGTGCTACTACTAAGGTCTAGCAAGACTAAGATTCCTTATACTTGGAGAAGAAAAGCCAAGGGTAACTAGCTATACCGGAGAACTACTTTCCAGTATATGAAGTATGGAGTCTACTACAAAAGACCAAATTAGACAAGGTTCTCTAAACAATGATTATAGGATATCCACAATAGATCTGAAAAGGTCGAGGTGGGGGAGATTACATGGCCCACAGTTTTAATTAAATATATTCTACATTATATAAGTATATTTATTAGTAGAATCAAAGTTTAAAGAATATTATCTTTAAACTGTGGTAGAATATATATATATATATATATATATATATATATATATATATATATATATATATATATATATATATATATATATATATATATATATATATATATATATATATATATATATATCTACAAAGTATTACTGAGCCTCCCCCCATGTTAAATTTCAGGTTCACTGAGACTCCGCTGTTACTGGGCTTCCGATATACGGATCCCCAGTGACAACCCATTGAAAATTGTTCCAGATGATGTAGACACCCTAAAACACCCATTAACACAAAAATCTCGAGGACGCCCATTTGAGCCGTTTTTTGATCCTGTATAAAATATTAGTTCAGGCGTTCGCCGCTTGGTGCGCTGCTATTATACATTTCGCTGTGTATAAGATGTTTAATGTTACATGTCAACTGGGCGCCTTAAGCTATTCGCTGCGCGCTTTTGGTTTGGCAACGTTGCAGTTGATTATATATACGTACTAGGAGGCTCGCTGATTTTGTCTTTCGACTCGAGTCATTTTAAAAATTAAAATGTATCAATTTCGATCTTGAACGCGACAAGTACTACAGAGCGCCGTAGAAAATAAAATGCCACAATAAACATTTTTGTTTTAGAAAATGTTTAATAATTTTTTGGTTGATATTATTTAAATAATAAGGTTAGCACCTTGATTAGTACGTATATTTAGGCATTATTATAAAAGTAAATAAAAAGAAAATTCCAACTCAAATGTGATATATGACCAAGACGTAAAATAAAATAAGTAAACTTTTTATTTTAATTTAGTTTATTTTCTCATAATTCAATATACCTTTTAATCATCTTGTAATGACGTCAATGACAGTATTTTATAAATAGAACACCCTATATTTTTACCAATTTTACAAGAACAAGTTACGTATTGTATCAGGGATCCTTACTGGGCATTGCCCACTAAAAGGACACCTTAAGTAAACTAAGAGTAGTAGAATATAGTGAGCAGATTCTGTGAAGAGGAAGACAAAACCTCCATTCAGATTCTGACAATGTGTAGCACTCCAAAATCCAAGGACACTATACCTAAGAGCATATTAAATAGAAGAGTGATATTTACCTAACTTGAAGCCACTCAAGGAAGATATGATTGGAAGGATCGTTGTAGGCATTGCGACATTTCCTTGCTGCATTAGCGACAAAAGGGGTACAATAAATATTTTAGGTCGTAGTGTTTTAGCACCCCATTCCCAACATAACATACAAATTTTTAAGCTTCCTTTTATTATGCTGATTTCAATTGTATCACCACTTGCTTCAAATTAATACAAAGAATTGTTTAAATTAGGTCGATTTTTATTCTAAGGCTGGCACATTTTTATCACATCCTAAACTGACACACAACATTCCCCTCTCCTCCTTCCCACTACTAACCAATACAATTTAAATAGAAAACGTACTAAGTATTACACATCAACGCAAATGTAATTTAATGAATAATTTTTAGAAATGTGACTGTTTATAGTGTTACTTTTGATTTTAGCGCCCTTTAGCACGATAAAAAAGTGGTACGTATTGTTAAGTGTGACAGCTCATTTGAAAGCTTATTATAATAGTAATTTAATGTGCAGCATAATTTTGTTAATTTGGTTTATTGGGATTTTCATTACATTTATTTATTCTTAACCTTAATGGCAACAATCTATTTAAGTTCATGTTCCTTCGAATTAAGTTTTGTTACGTTGTCCTATAAATCATTAAAATTGACTTTCCACTGAAAAGTCGTATTGTGGATTATTCATTTTCATGCATCCAAAATTAAAATATACCATTTCGAACTTTTCGTGTGGAATATAGAGATTTAAATAAATATAAGTATGCTTACATCCTTGAGACTCATTGCGATATGAGCTGTGCAGCGCACTACCTATTCAATGGCCTGACTCACGGTATGTACGACTTCCACCTCACTCCAACTTAATTTCGTCCCTAATGGATTTCGCTTATATGGTCCGCGTTTAGATTTTTGAAGATGTATACGGTACGACTAGGCCTCCAGCTGTGTTAATTTTCAGGTTCACATAGCCTCTGTTCTCGATTATACAATGCGGATCTAAAGTCCCTCCACCTCCTATTTATTTTTTGATCCGTCATGAGATATGAATTCATAAAAATCTTTGATTTTAAACGAGAATAATACAGTGCCAAAGGTTAAATATTTGTGGTACACCAGTTGATAGCATTGAACATTTAAAACAAAGAATTCATTATGAGTAAAAAGAAAAAATATTTTAGTTATATTGATATCATTGGAAAGGGTTTCAAATAATATATCACTTGCCATAACGGCTCCCGTCTGCCGATTACGTCACCTAATATAATTAAAAAGGTAGTGTACATTCCTTGGTTTAGTTTCCCAAAATTTCAAATAAAAAAAAATATATATTCAGGTTTAAAGATACTAAATGGGGCAGTATACAAGTTTGTAATAGGTACACAAAAATAAATAAATATTTTTTAATGAAACTGTGGTTCTTTGTATATTAAGGTACTATAAGATATGTTCCTAATATACACTATATCTAGCGCTATATCTATAGAGTGTGACTGGGCCTCCAGCCTTGCTAGTTTTCAGGTTTATTGAGACTCCGCTATCCATTATATACGGATTCTACAGCAGAGTCTCAGTTAACCTAAAATGATTCATTTTTACTTTCCTATCTGTATACAGATATAAGGAAAGTAGAGGAATCATGATTTTTTTTGACCTCGAGTTTTCGACGGATTTTTACGTTTTGAGGTCCCCTGAATCCGTTTTGACTATTTTTGCGATGATGTCTGTGTGTGTGTGTGTGTGCGTGCGTGCGTGTGTGTGTGTGTGTGTGTGTGTGTGTGTGTGTGTGTGTGTGTGTGTGTGTGTGTGTGTGTGTGTGTGTGTGTGTGTGGGTGTGCGTGTGCGTGTGCGTGTGCGTGTGTGTGTGCGTGTGCGTGTGCGTGTGCGTGTGTGTCTGTGTGTCTGTATAACTCATGAACCGATACAACGAAAAACACCAAATTTTAAACTTAAGCTTTGTTTTAGCGTCCAATGAGCTGATTAGATTTTGGGCAGAGTCGGAACATCTGGGGATATACTTTATTGGTGGTCATTTTTATATTTTATGGAATATTTCTGTTATTTACATTTGGAGAAGAAAATTCTTCAAATAATTATCTATAATTTTTGTTCTATGCAAAATTTTCCTAAAATGGTCCGTATTCGAGAAATTTGACAAAATGTAAAAAAACTAATTTTTTATAAAAATTGTTTGAATAAAAGTTGTTTGTAATATAATTCTCTATAATTTTTATTCTATACATAATTTCTCTAAAATGGGCCGTATTCGAGATATTTGAGAAAATGTGTAAATTTCGAATTTTGAAGAAAACTCAAAAACTGATAAAGAAAAAAACATAAAATTTTAAACTTAAGGTTTATTTGGGCCTGACGTGAAATGATTAGATTTTGGACAAAGTCGAATCATCTGGGGGGATACTTTATGGGAGGCCGTTTTTATATTTTATGGAATATATCTGTTATTTATGTTTGGAGGAGAAAATTGTTCAAATAAAAGTTACTTCTAATATTATTATCTATAATTTTTGTTATATGTCAAATTTTCCTGAAATGGTCCGTATTCGAGAAATTTGACAAAATGTGCAAAATTCTGATTTTTATGAAAATTGTTGAACTAAAAGTTGTTTGCGATATCGATCTCTATAATTTTTGTTTATACATGATTTTTCTGAAATGGACCGTAATGGAAAAGTGCTAAATTTAAATTTTTCAGTATTTTCGTTTTCAATGAATATCTATAGATAAATGTTTCGAGGTAGATATATGTGGACAATGTATATATTTGGTTTATCCTCCTCTAAACATTTATAGAAGTGCTGCAATAGGTTGTACAAAATAACCGGAAAAGCCTATAATAACTAGATAGGAAAGTCATGTGTTGGACACATCAGATTTTTAAATATAGGAAATGGGAGAATATAAAAGTGTGTAATCGGTACGCAAAAAAGTGTTGAATATTTGCTACATAGGAGTTTGCATTTTTAGTTTTCTTTTTATGGCTTTTTTTTAGTGCAAATATGACATGTTTATTTACGTGTTTGTTTTTATTTTTTCATGAATTTTTTATAAATAAATATTTTTTAATGGAACTGTGGTTCTTTATATATTAAGGTACTATATACGTCCTAATATATATACCTAAACTATATATCTCGCTATATTTATAAAGTGCGACTGGGCCTCCAGCCGTGTTAATTTTTAGGTTCACTGAGACTCCGCTGTTAATAATATATGGACTCTACAGCAGAGTCTTAGTGAGCCTAAAAATTAACAAGGTGGGCCCAGTCGTACCGTATGGATATATAATGAGAATGTTTACTCATCAGTAAGCTTTAAGGATTTTTTTTTGAATTCGTTTAAAAATTTATATTATGTAGTAAGAAACTATTAACAGATTTCTATAATTTTTTAACCAGTTTTAAATATACAGTGAGTCCACTTAAGTACGCAGTATATTAAAAACTTTTTTATTATTAAATTAACGAGAAAAAGTTATTCTTCATAAAAAGTTCTGCATTGTTTAAAACCTAAAACCATCAAATATTTTATTTTATAAATTATTTTTAGTACCTTCTGGTAATCTATGTAGACGTAAAAGTTTCAATCTATATTTTTGTTCTTGTTCATCAAATTTATCATGTAGATTTTTATTTTCTTTAAAGCGTACTGATATATTATTCATTGATGTGATTTTATAATTTACTTCTTTTAAATGTTCTTCAATTGTTGTTAAAACAATATCGGTCATTGTTTAGCCAGATCTTTTAAAACCTTATATGTAATAATAATGGAGAGAAGCCCAAATTGCAGATTGGCTTACTAAGAAAAATATTAAATTTAATGAACCAATTTTAAAAATCGAGTTACTAAACCTAGCACGGTGTCATAAAGATAAATATGTCAACTATGTATTAGATGTTGATTTAATATTACTATTGCTATCATCTCAAAAGACTATTACAGTTTATAAGAGGGATATATAAAAAATATACGAGCCCTGTCTTAGTGAAGTTGGCCCAACCCCACAAAACATGATATTTGTGAATTTAACTTAAAGCAAATTAAAATTTTGTTTAAAATATAATATTTGTTACAATAATCATATAATATTTGACATAAATATATTGATTTTGGTTGAATTATAGGATAGCTTCATTGAAGAAATTAATAATCTTGAAATACGATCAGGCTGTTCTTGATTTTTAATAGGGTTCTCACTGGCACCTATCCACCGAAAAACATTTTTTAAAATTGTTTTTAGTAAATATACCAAATTCCTCTGTCTTCTAAATAAATAATAAATAAAAAAAAAAACATTTTATAACTTCAAAATCTAAATGAAACATAAAAGTTTGTCCTAATAAGTGTGCTTTCACACCAAAGTAGCATGCAACGTGCGACTTGCTGCCAGGAAGCAGGAAGCATGCTGCTTGTTTTAAAACCTACGCAAATAAATTAATATATTCACACCGGAGTCACGTCGCAAAAATGCGACGTGGCAATATTCGACGTGTGACTCTAATATAAAACATGTCGTATAATCCATGTGTTTCCAACCCGCGCAGACGTTGTTTAACTTGTTTAGTAGCCCAAGTTAATAAATTAATGTTTAAGTCCTTTCGCGATGTCTAGCAAAAAAAGATGTAGAAACATTACCGGATGATGAACAATTTAATATAGACTCTGTTCAGACTGTCAAGAAGTACCCGTATCTTTATGATCATATTTTAAAGGCGTAAAGCAATAGAAGTGAACAAGATAAGCTTGGATCCAAGTTGCTGGGACATATTTTTCTACATGTGAGTTTGTTATTTTTATTTAAATAGGTTCGGAACTCAAGAAAATTTTTATGTCTTGTCGACCGGTAACAACTAGCCAATAAACAGCCGGAGAAATATCGATTTACAGGCTTTGCTAGATGGTTGTCCAAAAAAGTACAGTATAGATGATGATGACAAAAGTCAAGAGCTACCGGTCCTAAAGAACACCCCACTAATCATCATCAGGAAGCAGATTTACTTAATACTAATTTCTCAAGTACACCGTTATGTACACCGTCACGTACACCGTCACGTACACCGTCACGTACACCGTCACGTACACCGTCATATACACCGTCACGTACACTGTCACGTACACCGTTACGTACACCGAGTACATCCTCAACAAAAAGGAAGACTCCGCCAAAAACTTTAGTGAAAAGAATGGAGCATGCTGTCGTCAATTACCTTTCTTAAAAAGTGCGCCACAACCCAAAAGCATTCTCTCCGATATTGCTACTTTAAACGCATCGGAGAAACGAAGAGATTCAAGGTGATAGTACCGCAGACATTAGACGATATACTACACTAAAATTACCGGGTACTTCCACTTCTCCGTCTAATAATGACAGGCAAAACAAGACGCACAAATATTACAAAATTCACGCTGGCCAATTTACTCCGTTTTCCTTCGATGGAAGCATACTCGTCAGTGAAGGTAACTATCCTCCAAATTATCCTTCTGGATATGAGGGTTAAAATACACCTCAAATATTGACTGTCTCGTCGTTGAGCCAATAACGATTTTATAGTTTATAATTTTTCAATATTTTCTTGCCTTTTATTCCCATGCATTTATTAACTTATTAGGTAGTTACTTCAAAAATGTAAGTATTCCATCCTCCACAATAATAGCTCTTCGATAATTTGTACACTGTAACTGCATTGATGGTTTTATTAGATCAGCACGCTTTTTAAATGTTTCTTTTTCCATCCTGTAGAAGTTTTGGAATTTTTGAGAATGTACTTGCTGCTATATAATAAACGTGCTATATGTATCAGCATTATCACGTAACTACGAATAAAACCACAATTTTCTCCTCCTCCTCCTCCTCCTCCTCCTCCTCCTCCTCCTCCTCCTCCTCCTCCTCCTCCTCCTCCTCCTCCTCCTCCTCCTCCTCCTCCTCCTCCTCCTCCTCCTCCTCCTCCTCCTCCTCCTCCTCCTCCTCCTCCTCCTCCTCATCCTCCTCATTCTCCTCATCCTCCTCCTCCTCCTCCTCCTCCTCCTCCTCCTCCTCCTATTGTATTCTCCCCAGACAAAGTAAAATAAATCTTAGTGTTTTCTGGAAAGAAAACATTTTATGAAAATATAAACTAATCCAAAGAGTTTCTTGTATCTTAGTAATGAAATGAATTATACTTATAGAATGATTATGTTGTAAATATTTTATAATTCTTTTTAGGGAAAATTTACTTCCTAGTGAATGTAGTGAAAGACAGAGTCTAGAAGTGATTTATAATATGCACATACTGGATCAGAAAATTTAAGTTGTTCCACCGACATTGCTCCAGAAGCTATAGAATAAGTTATTCAATTTATAAAGAAGACATCTATAATTTTTAAATTCAGAGACAAAAGGTTATGCTAAAAATAATACATTTAAAAATGCCCGTTTTTAAAAAAATATTTGTCACATATCATTTTGGAGATTATTAAAATATCTAAAATTCCAAAACCTTTAAAAAACATGTGTTAATCTAGAACAAGTCAAAGGGGGTTATTTTCTAACTTTCAGCTGAAAAAACGAAAGCGCCAAGCAGACTTCTCAACAAAGTTCGAACACCAAAGCGACAAGCATGTGATTATGGTATTTTGTAATGCTAGACGATTTTGATATTCGTATGTGATTTTAATTTTTGTTGTAATCTGTCATAATAATTATAAATCGTAAATGCTGATTTGTCTAAATATCTAAGGTTAGTATTTAAATGTCATTTTGACATTATTACAGTTATAAACTCAATTAGAATATATTAAGGCCAATTTCAGAATTGTAAGGAATCAAAAACAATAAACATCATACATTTGCTGACATTTTAATATTCAAGTCATAATATTTAGATATATATTTTAATGTTTGACTTATCTACTTCCGAAAATAAACTTTTTTGAATGCGCTTTACTTTTTTCAAATAGGAACAGCACAACAAGTAGAGAATACCAAAACATTTGTGCTTTACACTTTTGCTAGTTGTTGCGTTTATGGAGGGAGCTGAGTGCTTTCAAAAATGGTTAGACAATAAGCCCCCGTTTTAACTCAGCGAAGTAGAAGAAGGTTTCAATCTAGAATATCTGTCAATATTAGCTTCTAACATTTAATTAAGAGACCAAAAATTACATGAGTGAAAATGCATCAGAAGCAGTTGAGGTACCTATGTATCTAGTATGAAAATAAAAATAATTCAATTTGGTGACATACATTTAAATATAATATGTAGCCCATGTACAACTTCGGTTCCTATGGGATTTCTTTGAAAATAGACACTCCACTAACCAATTTTATCCTTTTTTTATTTATAATTACCACTTTTGATACTTTTATATTGAATTTTTATAATTTATTTCTTGTATTGTTTTTTAATTTGCGTTAATTGTATGTTAATACATTTTTGGATGAAGCCTAATTGAGTCTTATATATAAAACATTTTTATCACACACAAGTTGTACATAGACAAAATTTAATTTATGTGATTTATTAGATGAATACAGGAGGTTTTTCAGAAATTATACATACCATGTAGGACTAAACTAGCTAGATATACTGGCGTCAAATATCTGGAGTTATTAATAATTGCTCTCGTGAAAAATGAATGCATGATACGGATTTTCTATTCTTACATAAGTTGTTAAATGGATCTAATATTATTTACCAGAAGTTACTTGACCTCGGCCGTAAATTTCTGATTCGGCCGTAAAAGATCAACTCGATACTTACAGCCTTTGGTACACAAATATCTATTTTAATTCTATAAATGTCATTAAAAATTTATGAAAAATGTATTTCTCATCTATAAAATTGTTATTTATGATAAAGAAACATGTTAGTTTATAAGAACAAAAATAAAACCTGAATCGATACCAAATCAGTAAAAATGTTGCCAGATTATACAAAATTGTAATGTTACTATTTTACTAATAAAGCTAGAGTTAATTTATCTTAGCATTTTATTTAAATATAAATATATTTTCCAAATAAAATTAATGACGTTAGTCAAGGTTTAAAGGCCTCGTCACTTCAACCTTTTTTATGCTTCTAGTTTATATGTTTGTGAAAAGAGATCTATTGTTAATTAACAGTCTTCATTAGATCTTTCTTGGAACAAGATTACAGACTATGAAGGTAAGTTTCAACAAATTTATAGATTGGTGTCTATCCATTATAAATTATTTTCAAAGCACATAATATGTTTGTTTATTCTTAAGAAATGATAAAATCTATTACATATCATTTTTTTTTATATTTTTAAAAATAAGTAACTGCCTTAATTCCTATTTTTTGACATCCCTCGTATATGCTAAAAAAAATTAAATTTATCACTTCAAGTGGTAAGAATGTTACCTTTAGGTATATAAGGGAAAAGTAAATTGGATTTTTTTATTGTTGAGTTTCAGAAATATTAATTTCTCCTGGTTTTAAAATAAGATGAAATGATTAAAACGGACCTGCAAAGGCACTTTGTGCACCAATCTCACCAGTACTCCTGTGACCTAATGGGTAAATTCAGTTTGGCTTACTTTTTTCAAAAGGGATTGTTGTTCCATTTTAAATACACAGTTTACTGATATCTACCTATAAACAATATTAACAGTGTAATTATTTGAATTATAAGTATCATTTATTACATTTGAATAAAAAATAGAATTTAATTTGTGTAAAATGAAATTTTATGCATGAGTTGCATTGTTCTTTAAATTTGTTATTGACAAAAGAATGCTTTGGGTTCTGATGAAAAAAATATTTTATACGCCCATGGGGCTGTCAAAAGTTCGTAGATACTGGCTTCAAACAAAGTCTATGTAAAATTGCGCCCGTAACACATCTATATTTCATTTGTTTATCTGAGGTATTTAACTGTAGTTTACGTCTAAATATTGTCCTTTTTAGGTTCTTATGATGTCACATACATCTTTTAAACTACTTTTGTATATATAAATAAAATATTGATAAAATGTGTTTTGACTTTCTCGCGATAACCAGTGGAAAAGGTCGAAAACACAAACAAAACTGGAACAAAATGTGGTCCGTTTCATGAAAACAAGAGTTTTGGGTTTGTCTCAGTTTTGTTTTTGTTTTCATATTCCAGAAAACACAAACAAAACATAAACTTAACTGTCCATTTAGTGGAAAACCACCTTTAGAGGAAGTGTTGCTGATTTTACAAGATCAAAATGGAGATCATATCAAACATTTATTTTGTTATTAACTTAATTTGTTAAAAAGTTATAATAAGTTAAAATATATCCCTTGCTTTATGATAACCTTGTATGTGTGTTTGCTTCTCCACTTAAGTATGAAT
This sequence comes from Psylliodes chrysocephalus, assembly GCA_927349885.1. Lineage (NCBI taxonomy): Eukaryota > Metazoa > Arthropoda > Insecta > Coleoptera > Chrysomelidae > Psylliodes > Psylliodes chrysocephalus. The sequence continues at coordinate 70,527,872 of OV651813.1, forward strand.
CACCCTGTGTATAAACATATTTTTTAAAGTAAGGAACATATAGCTAACTACGAGCTGATTACAAATATTTCCAATAATATTTACCAGCGCATTGGCCAACGTGAAGAGGAGCATTAAGACTAAGCAGTCTTAAACTGTATTAAAAATATATAATTTATATTAAAATAATTATTAACATTTTGCTTAATAATTTGTAAAACTGGTTGATAATAAAAATAATGTGTATTAATAACATTAATTTCAATGTTATTTTTATGTAACATTTTGTGGTTAAGATGCAATACGTTAATTTTTTACGATCACTATCCAAAGTAGGCTATTCGAAAAAAACAGTTGAAAACACTGACCCACTGCAACATCAAAGCTAGCTGGATTGCTAATCTCCCAAAAATAATACCAAATGCCTTACGTGTCATTTATGACTGAAAAGGTTTCTAACAAGATAAAGGAGACCCATAACTTAAAAACACCTGGCCAAGATGTAGTGCAGAACTACTGGCTAAAGAAACTCTGCTCTGCCCATGAAAAATTAACAGTTTTAATTAATGACGTAATTGCCAATCCTCATAAATTGCCACCATTTCTAACAAAGGGTGTCACATACCTTCTGTTAAAAGAAATTATGGGGGATCTTTCGAAGTATCGATCTATCACGAACGATATACAATATTAAAACTTCCTGCGTACCTTAATGGCTATATACCAACTATAAACGAATATCATAGCTGAACAACACAAGGCATACGTCAAGGGCACGATGGAGTGCAAATCATAACGACTTTGACATTTGTAACCAGGCATACTCAAAACGAAGGACTATGTACATGGCTTACATCGACTACAAAGAAGCATTCGACTTTATATACTATGAGTGGCTGCTAATTATCCTACAAATATACAAGGCCGATGCTAACATCATTAACTTTTTGTGGCATGACATGACAATCTGGAAAACAAGAATATATATCAACGAGGTCGGGATTACCACCAAAAATAACATTTTATCGAAAAGACAATAGATCTAAAATCATTGGATCAAAAGGAAAATTTATCTTAAATCAACATTTAAAATAGTGAAATATAAAAATGTCAAACCACACCATGCAACCTTCCGTCTAACCTCTTTTACGGAGAAACTAAACTCAGCGACTATCGTCAAATTAGATTCCAACAGTTGTAACAGGCTTCTGGTTCACCTACAGTGAATCAACGAGTCTGTGTGGCGCTATGAAGGTGATTCCCGAATAGGGGTTGCTCAGGCGCCAGTTTTGGTATCGCAGTTTGCTCTGCGACCCTGTGGTACACCAGAGTGTACTCAAGGTGAACTCAGCGGAGGTAAATAATTCCAGGCGGTCACTGCTAGGTAGCCACTATACTAGAATAAATAAAAATAAAATACTTATATCCTTTACACCTCGTACCCTACGGTACCCTAAAAGAGAATGGTTAAGAACCAGTAATATAAGAAACACAGGAATAGGTAATAAAATATATATTTACAAAAAAAATAATACAACGGTAATTAAATATGAACGGCTCCCTATGTGCAGAAAACTTATGAAAAATAAATTATTACCAATGAAAACTTATTAAATATTAACCGCACCCTATATGCGGAAAATTTATTAAAAATAAATTATTACCAATGAAAAATAATTAAATATTATTGGTTTAAAGTCTCTTTCATGTAGACATCTGGTAGTCCATAGCTTCTACAAGAGAGAAACCGTTCTCACGAGCTGTTATAAAGACTAGGGGCTAAAACAGCTCTGATTATCGACGAGGGGAAGCAAGCGAATACCGCTATCACCTCCTGATTAACGCGTGTTTTGTAATTTTATTTATATTTGATTTTTCCAATTGCTTTTTCTATCAAATCTATTTTCGATCATTGTTCTTTTTGATCATTTTTCTGTTTAATCATTTTTCTTTTTGATCAATTATTATTCGACAAAATGTTTTTTTCGATTAAATGCATTCGATCAAATGATCAAATGTTTTTGATCAAATGTATTCGATCAAATGTTTTCAATCAATTTTATGCCCCCATAAATAATATTTGTAGTTTTTCTGCTCGCAAAATAGAATATAATGACAAAATATTATTAAGCACAACCAAGAAGTTTTTATGTTTTTTATTAATAATTTTGTAAAAGTAGTGAATACACGAGTTGGGTGCAGAAAAAGTAGCTTGTGCAACATAAGTAAATATGACAGCCACCGCATGAAGACGAAGCATGATGCTGTAGGCGGGATACTCAATTGTTTATGTGTGATACAAATAATCCAAATAAAGAACTAAAAACAAAAATTAAAAATGATATTAAAAAGCTGAAGAATCTAAATTTTTCTATATGTGTTCACGTTTGTAGAAATGCCTGTGGCAAAAGATTAAAATCAACGCCATCGACTCTCTCTTTCCACACACATGTCTGTAGAAGTAATGTTTGTTTCCCGTGGAGCGGTCAAACCAAATAAAGTCACCCAGGTATTTACCATCGGGGTTATAGAAGCCCACCAAATGGCCACTTCCAAAAAATTGGATACCTGAAGAGACCTTTCGGTGACGTTATTAACCTGCAGGACTTTGACCTGAGAGATTGGCTATCACTAGACACCTCCCAGCGACAATCGGCAGGTATTTGATGAGTTGATAACCTGCAGGACCTTGAGCTGGGAAGATAACTTTCTGTAGACATCAGTGGCAACCAGCAAGTTGTTGATAAGTTGAGAGGCCTATATGCCCCTAGAGGGTGCACGATGGGTCTGTCAATCCTAACTTACAGATACAGAGAAGTAATGTTTGTTGTATGAGGTCTGTCGAAGTACATTGTATATCAATTTAACTTAATAACGTCATCAGTAGCGCTTTGCTTAGTAGTCTTTTCTATTCTTTTTCATCAAATGAAGGAAACAAACTCTGATCTAAGTTTAAGAATAGACAGAATATAAAAAAAAATTATCTCTGCAAACGACTGTTGAGAACGAAATAATTGATTTCAAATTAGGAGTTTCAACACTCGAAGAAGAAAATAAAAAACTTGTGGATAAAGTAGAGAGAATTGAAAAAAAGAAAACTAAATAATTTAATATTTTATGGAATTCCTGAAGAAAAATCTGCAAACGAAAACTTTTAAACGATAAATTTTTAATTACAATTAATATTTTTAAAATAAATAATCTATACAGATTGGGAAAAAAGGGAAATCAAAATAGACCAACTTAAGTATCCTTTACTTCATTTTTAAGAAAACAGGAAATCTTACGAAATGGAAAAAAATTAGAAGGTTCTGGCGCAATTGTTACTGGGGACTTCACGGAGAGACCCTCGAGGAAAGAAAAATATTAGTTCCATATTATAATGAGGCTCGTCTGAGGAATAAAAGTACTATCTAAAAGGTAGTCAATTGATAATTATAGGCAAAGCTTTTAGTTGTCAAGACCTTCAAAATAATTGAAACTGAATTGGATATTTTTCAATCTCAACCTTAACGAGAAGTCCTAAGCGAACCTCCAGTCTACCAGAAAAAACCGATATTAAAGTAGTAACTAATAACTTAGAGGCAAAATGTTCCAACGCTAGCGAAGTCAAGGCCCAACCACCCATCAAGGAAGTTGTTACAAAAAAGAATACTTTAGTTATCACTAGAGCATTGTTAGTGATAGAAACGTCTAAGAAGTCAGTGAGAAAAGGGGGTCCTATTACCAGGGGTATCCATAAAAAATAACAGTCATCTTGTGTATCTTGTGCTATTATTCATATCAATGTGCTGCTATTTGTAGTTCAATAGTATTTTAATATTTTAGTAATTTTTCAACTCTTATGTTTTTTTGTCGTAAATAAAAATGAGAATAAGTGTAGTTAATATTAATGTTAGGTCTCTTGTATTGCATCTCAATGCTTTTAAAGATATAGTTTATTTCAAATATGATATTATTGGAGTAACGGCAACCTGACTTACAAATAACATTCCCGACAATATTATACAACTTAATGTTTATCGACTACTTAGAAGAGATCGGGGAAGTAGAGGAGGTGGATTACTAATCTATATTAAAAATAACATTAAAGCCATCATTATTCAGAGGCTTAATTTAAGTAACAATAAAGAACTGTGGGTTTCCTTTATATTAGATAAGAAATATGCATTGGGGATTTTTATAGACCACATTCCCACAAAGTTTCTAACTTCCTGGAAAACTTTGAAATGTCTCTTAGTATCGTTGCACCTAAATTTAATCAAATAATCGTATTAGGAGACTTTAATATCGATGCAATAGTGCCTGATAGTTGTTGTTATAAGAAGTTTAATACTATCTTACTGTCCTACGATTTATCTCAGTTAATTCATGAACCGACACGGTATGGATCGACAAGTGCTACTGCTTTGGACTTGGTCATATGCTCTGAAACTATCAAGGGTAAAGTATCTGTAACTGATGCAGAGAGTTATAGCTGATAATTGTATGTCAACTCTAATATTTTCCAATAAAGTTTCAAAAAAGATCCCTCCTTTATCACGTTTAGAAATTTCTGTTAACAATGCACATTTTACTGCTGAATTAGAAGCAGCTAATTTTGATAAAATTTTTCATTTAGGTAATAGCATTATGTTTCTTGATGTTGGCCTTATGAAGGGTAAGTAACTGTATTGGGTAAAAGCATGGTAAAAGTCAGAAGGTTTTTAACTGCCGCAGACCCAACTCAAACAGTCTAGGAGGGCTCCGTTCCGCGTTCATAGATGGAGACACCGATGATCGCTTGTTACATACTCAACGAGTGGACATGTACTATGAGGCTAGTCTCGCCCCAAGCAGCAGACTGACGACATTTTAACGATATTTTTTGGTAATTCTTGGTCTCGACGTCATGTTACCAAAAAATGAAGTGATTATGACGTAACTTCTTTAACATCTTTTTGACAAATTCGACGTTAGTGTGACTTCAATTTATTGTCACTGTTAAATTAAGGTTTATATTAAACGTGATTTCAATACATTTTATTTATGTAAAATGATATGGCCTAAACAATTGTTTTTTAAAACTCTTAGGTCTATTATCGCTTAAATCTGGCGCTTAAAATGCATAAAGATTGTTTGACACCACGTGACACATGACTGCGTCTGTCTGCGGTTATCGGTCTGAGGAGTATGGCTCGTGTGTGTTCGAGTCATTCGAGCATGCTTGAGAACGGTATCGCAGAATGTTGCATCGGCCATGTGTAATGGTGTGTGCATCTTGGATCGTTGCCCGTGTGCATTCAGGATTGTTATTAAAAGTTAAGAGAAGGTCAGTGAAAAAAGTTATATCAGTATCAGCCCAGCATAAGGTATTTTTATAACCATATTTTCCTTATTCTTTAATTATTTTATATCTTTTACATTCATAGGATGTTTCATAAAATGTTCCCAGGTTCGTGAAATAGTAAAAAATGACGGCCTCATAAAAAAATCATTAGAAATTAAGTGTGCGCGTAGTCTTTATAATTGTGCCAAAGCCAAAACAATAACGAACAAGTTGGCCACATTTGGAGCAGTTGGATTTATATAAATTAATGTTTTTTTGCCAATAACATTTCATGTATTTAAACTGCTATTTCTTTTTAATTATAATTATTTTATTTTCTAATTTTGTTTTATTAAGTGACCCACAATTCCTATAGAAAAGTTACAAAGGAGTAACAATCAAATGTAACGTCATGGTGACGTCTCAAATAACAACAAAGGTGACATTAAAACAACGTTATAAAAACGCCATAATGACGTTATAAAGACTACTAGGAAAAGTCATAAACACGTCATATTTAGACGTGAAAAGGACGTCTAAATGTGACGTCATTTGGGCTGTGACATATTCACGTCATTTTACCGTCATTATCACGTTAGTTTTCAGAGGATAATGACGTCCTGTATGACAAAAATAAGATGTTATAATGACGTCAGTCTGCTGCTTGGGGCATTGCTTGTATTCAGTATTCATTGTAATTTTTTACTTTTACATGTTAATTTAGAATATTTTATTCATAATTTTTTTGAAGAAGACATTTTTTCAGTATTATCATATTATATAGCTGAATTAAATAAAATGTCTACAATATTCTATTGAAATGCCTTCTATTTTTGTATAGAATTTATAGTTCAAACGGTACTACTAGTCAAAAAGGCACTATCGAATATCCTGTCTGATCATGTGCCTGACATATGGCCTTTATTAATATGGTAAAAGGCCAGCAATTTCCCGTTAACTTCCCATCAATAGGCCATTAATTGCCAATATATTTATTTCTAGACATTAAAGGGGAAATGAAGGCCCATTAATTGGTTGTGATGGCAAAGTAACTTCGGCCCCGACTGTCGGCCGTAGTGACCTATATATGCTGGCCTTTTAATTAAAGTCAAATGGCCATCAATGTAATTGGAGGGTGACAGTTATTGGGCCTTTACTTCCCCTACACAAAATGTTTGTTGGGTACATTTAAGCCACACCTATTGTTTATTTCTAGGAAAATTTATAACAGTATGATAAGAAAGTTATTTACAGGAAGTTATTTATTGTCTATATAGCTATTTTAGCAAAACATAACTCTTAGCTTGTTTATATAAATAATAAATAAATAAAGCTTATTATTATTATTATTATTATTATTATTATTATTTTTAATTAGTTTAGTTAAATAGGATGAGTGGAAGAGAGGGCTTCTCCTTGCTTGCAAGCATTAGACCTAACTCTGCCTTTTGGCAAATATTGTATTATATTTCTCTGTATTTTGTTTTTTTTGTTCTTTGCAAATAAAAGCATTGTTATTATTATCAGAAATATATATGTCAAATGTTATATTATTTTTAGTTATATTTATATTGTATATTCTCATATTTATTTTGCAATGTTTTATATTTTCAAATTCTTATTATTATAATATTGTTAAAGTTATATATAATGAAACGAACATCTGTCATCTCTCATTGTATTTTTGTACAAGTGAACAGATTTGTGACATACATATTTACTGTTTAATTACATTTACATTTACTTATCCCCCAATGATGATGAAAACCTCCGTATAAACATTTAAATTATATCTCTCATATCCTATTTTGTACAATCGTCTGCACCAAAGTTAAATTAAAAAAATATAACTATACAAACCGAATTTGAAAATTCCACCGATAAATAATTTCATCTTGAGGTCCTGTGGGAATAACCTTTGTTGCGGCAATTAGATCTACAAAAATATTCAGTATTTTAAGACATAAATAAACCATTAACAAAAGTCATCAAATAGTAAAACTATTGTACAGTGGCGTATGTGATTTTAATTAATTGCTTGGAGTTGTTTTTGGGTTTACTTTCTTGGAATTGATAGTTGCGTGTTTTTTGTTATTTTAAATTGTATGAAGGGATAATAAATGAGTTAATTGTCCAATATTTTTTGATAATAAACTAACATTAGTCAAAATAACACAAATAGCATTGGATATACGTCTCATATACCGTGAATATGTTTTTTGAAGTAATGAATATTCTTAGACTGTATAAATGGGAAAATCTCAGATATTTTAAGAATAATATTCAGAATTATTCTAGGACTATCTAGGATATACATAGATTTTTTTCAAACTAATATTTGGGAATATTCTAAGACTAATTAAAACTTATTCTTAAATCAATTTCTGAAAATCTGAAGAATAACCAAGATACTTCCAAAAGAACACAATTTCTTAAAGATAAAAGAATATTTGTAAAATATATTTATGTAAGGTTTAATTTAAAAACTAGTCAACAGTTTCTATAATAGACCATGACTTTTACCTCTATAGACTGAAGTTTTACCTGTGACTGACCTGTGTATGTTACTAAAACATCATTAAAAACCAACTAAATAGGAACAAGATTCGTGTGTACAAATAGTAGTTTGTGGCCATATAGCACGAAGACGAAGTTTGAGCACGACACCGTAGGCGGAGTGCTCAATAATCTGAGTGCGATACGGGCAATTTATTTGAGTTGTACGGTATATTTTTTCTACGACCTACTAACAAAAAAATAAAAATTTTCAAAAATATTTTTGGTTATTAAAATAAAATAACTAATTTAAAAATAATTTGTACAATACCGTCTAAGCGACGTCGAAGGCCCGAAGGTTTACACTGGAACAACTGAAACTTATGTAACTGCAGTAGACAAAATTTTATTGGTAAAGTTTATTTTTTTTATTTTTAGGATATTTTCCCTCTGGAAGTTGCTAAGTACATTTGTTAGGTTACATCTGCACCTAATAATAATTAGCATTGTTATTAGTAAAAATCTAAAGATTACATCAAAATTCTAAATATTAATGATTAAATATAAAATGAATTCAAGGTAATTTACCAAAAATAAACCAATAAACTAGGTTATTACTCCAGTCAATAAAAGTAAACCTGTCTTGTAAATTTTTATTCAAATAAATAATCGATAGTCGAGAGAAAGGTGAGAAGGGCCAGTTCTTAAATTAAAGTTTAAACTGAGTTCAGTAAATGAACTGGGTTTAATCGGAAGATGGTGTATTTCAAATGTAGTTCACGTCTAAACCTAAAATTAAACCGTCAAGGTTGGGCGTTTAAACAAAGATCAATGTTTTGACATTGACATAATAAATGTATATTTCACAATTTTTCTATATTTTATGTTTGAAGTAATAAGTGAAAACGATGGTGAAAATGCTGCCTATTTAATGAACTGAGAATCCGACTTATAGATAATAACATATATTTTTTATTCTAGAAACTCACAGAGTCATGTTTCTGTTAACTATACGATTTTTTGCATTGGAATCGTTTTTAATTACCACCGGCTACTTCTGTAGAGTTTATAAGAGCGGGGTTAACATTCGTTTAGCCGAAATCAGTTACGTAAAAATTGTTGCCATGGCCACCGTTGCCATGGTAACCAGTAAACAAAAACCCAAATCTCTTGGTGAGAAAATGCATAGTTGCCAAGTTATAGATTATTTAATGTTCACTTTAGTTTAGACGAAATCAGATATGGTAAAACTGTTGCTATGGGAACGCTTGTCATAGTAACGACTAAACAAAGAGCCAAATCCCATGGTGAGGAAATACGTGGTTGTCAAGTTACAGTTGATTTAATTTAGCTGTATGTAATCAGTTACGGAGCAACTCTTGCCATAGAGACACTTGTCATGGTAACTACTAAATAAAAACTCAATTGCTGTGGTAAGAAAATACATAGTTCACAAGTTACAGGTCATTTAATTTTCACTTTAGTTTAGCTGAAATCGGTTATGGAGATGTAGTGATGTCGACTAAACAAAAACCTAAATCTAGTGGTGAGGAAATGAGTAGTTGCTTCTTATATTCAGATTAACTCTTAACACAATATCCTAATCTACACTAAAGTGAAAATTAAACAATCTATAGCTTAGCAACTAGGCATTTTCTCACTACGGGATTTGTTTAGTCATTAGCATGACAAACGTTTCCATGGCAACCGTTTCTCAATAAGATCACGCTACACTCCTCCCACACACAACTTAACTACTACAGAGGAAAGCGAGCAAAGCGAGGAAAGCGAGCGAAGCGAGCGCGCCTGGCCGACGTTTCAAAATTCGCGCGCGCGAATTTCGAAATGGCCGGGCGCGCCCTTTTTTCACCTACATCGTAAGATTAAGCTACGCTTCTCCCACCCACCTTCTAACTACTACAGCGGAAAGTAAGCGAAGCGAGCGAATTTCGCATTTTCCTCACCACGAGATTTGGGTTTTTGTTTAGTCGGTAACATGACATGCGTGCCCATTGCAACATTTTTTGCATAACTTATTTCAGTTAAATAAAATTAAACAAAAACCGTAATCATTTACAACTTGGCAACTACGTATTTCCTCACCATAAGATTAGGGTTTTTGTTTACTCATAGCCATCACAATTGTTATTATGACAATAGTTTTTGCATAACAGATTTTGGCTAAACGAAAGTTGAGCCTAAGAGCGCAGCAAGCAAAATTCACCAACAATTTTTCGTCGTTGCTCCAAAAATTGGCGGTTTGTCATTTTTTTTATTTCAGACAATTTTTCATCTTCACTTTTAATAAATATGTTATGTTACAAAAGCATCAAACTGACAGAGCATTCAGGTTTGTCAGAAGTCCCTCGATTCAGAACTACCAATATAAATTAAACTTAGATCACCTGAACTGTGATTATGAAGAGTAGAGATAAGGAGGCGAATCGGCATACTCGAAATACGGTCCTAAAAAACGCACGCTAATTGAGCTTTTATAATTAACCGCATGGGCGCTGGTACTCCTTACGAAGTTCAAAATACATGGCTTCTTATGGGAATTATACATAATTTTGTCAAAATAATAAAAATAATTTTGTTTATAGCTAAATAAAATACATAACATACTGTTATATTTATTTCTAAATAAGTATTGCATGTTTTAATGGGCGTGTTTAGTGTAAACGAATTTAACGAATCTAATACTATTACGTGTTTAAGCAAAAAAAAAAACTTTTTTTTCGTGCAATAAATTCTTTAAATAGATAATAAATAATAAAGTTATAGTACTTTAAAAAGTTCACTTTTTAATCAATTATTTAAAACGCTCCAATTTTGCGCCATTAACCGCGTCAAAGCGCCTATTTCTATTGGTCACTAAAGAATCTGTGATACCGTAACACTAGACAGTTTATCATTATCTTTTTCTAATAGTGACATTTATGATAGTTATCTCTTTCTAAAATCGGATTAAAATTATGTTTTCATTTCTCATGATACAAAAAAATGTCAAAATTTTTAACAAATCGATTGTTGGAAACAAAACATTGAAATTGCTTTTACGAAGTGTGATAAAATAAACATTTGTTTAATTTTGTGTAACATTCAAAATATCTGGTCAAGTACTTGGTCCCTATGAGAAGTAAAAAAAAAAACAGTCAATCTGATAAAAGTTCCTCAAAATCTAGACCTAGACATTCAAAAACGATAGTGAGATAAGGGCTGTTGCAAACTACAAACCACCATCGTGTTTTTGTATTTTGATGCAAGTAAAGATAATCTTGTATTTTTTTTGTTTCCAATATGATATAAATTGATAAAACTTACCTAGTTCACCTAGTTGATCAGCTTAACACTGATTCTGAGGGTACTACCTAATTAGTTTGCATTATTTTTTAGGTGGAAACAGATGCAGAAAACTTGATCCATTTCAAAATTATGGGTTAAAATTTGACAATAAAACAAGATGTGCTTCATAAATATACCATCTAAAAGGTTCTTTAACTGACCCTGCCAAAAAAAGATTAAAAATTTGAATTGTATTGTCATTCCATATATAAATGTTATTAATTACTTAAATGATTATAATAAAGCTTGCCTGTTATTTATTGTATTCTTTTTAAACAAGAATTAAGTTACCTACAATATGTACAAAAACTTAATTTATTAAACTTGTGTTTTATATATTATGTTCATATATGTTTTTATTATTAATATGTATTTAACAATAGCTAATAGATGTATTTAAAAAACAATTCCTTTAAAATATGCAAATCATTTAAGTGTTTTTTTTTAATTCTGGTAGTTTTACAAAATCTATACAACTCCACAAAAGTAAATGCCTTGACTATACAGCCGTCATAAGCCTAACCCCCGTAACTGACAAATTACAAATATTTGAGATTATTTGACCATTTTGATACTAAAGCTATTTTTCTGCTTAAAAAGTAAGCAAAATGTAATATTTATTCTATGTCCTAAAAAGTCAACTTGATTCTACACCATAACTAACATTTTGTAGCGAAAACCTTTTAAAACACGAGCCAACACAAAGAACAAATTAAACCTAGTTCAAAGCATTATCCAAAAATTGTCTTTGATTCAACAAATGCTGCTATATTGGTACCACCGATGAAAATACTGGCACTAATAATTTCTTTTATTGTAAATATCTCCATTCTATAGTTTGCGTAGTTCCTGGAATTTTGCTTATGATGGCAGAATACCTGTACAGTAAACTGTCAATGTCTTACCATAAATAAACCTTTTTAAAAGACTCTGTTAACGGTAATATAATAGGTAATTGATAAATAAATGTGAAGAAAATAACAAAACTTATTTTTATTTGAATTCATTATAAATAAATAATTCCAAAAAATATTTGCCGGCATCATATCATTTAGTTCTTATTCATGAAAAATATACTTCTATTATTTGAACGTCCTTATTTATTTCAAACTTTGGATATTCCACACAGAAACCCATTGTTTATTAGAAAGCAGCATTTGCAGTTGAATATGCAATTATAATTTTCTGGTCACTTTGCATTAGATACAAATCTATTCATTCTTATTATTTATAAAAAACACACATTTAATGTTTTTAATTCGAAGAAGAATCGACATCTTCCAATCACTAAAACTTCAAAGTTTGGAAACAGTGGCCTTTCCTAATAACAAATGTTGATGTGATAAAAGGTTATTCTCTTCGATGGTGTTCAGAAGCCACAACACTATACACCCACCTTAAAAAAAATTAGAACCTAGACAGGAATTTAAATTACCTTCGAAAGCAGAATATTCTGTGAATTTAAAAGATATGACCTTTTCCTTTTGTTCATTTATTACTGAATAACGCTATAAACTTTTTGTGTTCTAGTGTAATTCTAGCTTTAGTATTACAAATGGTAACCGAACATATGATAGTGCACTTCCTTGGAAGACCTACAATAGAATAGAAAAACTTAACAATAGTAAGTAGTTAGTTTGTATAATAAAAAAATGTTTCTTTCTTAAATACAAATCTCTTTGAATTCAATAATTCTAGAAAGATTTGGAGCTTAGAAAGGGTACTTACATTGCGAATTTCAGAGTCAATAAACTTTATATTATTTATATAAAAAATCATTAATCATGTTAGAATCCACCTTGGGTAAGTTGTATAAAGATTCTTCTTTTAATCCTGTTTGTATTTTAGCCATTTTTAAAAAATTAAATCATTTTAAAATCAAAATAATCTCGCAATCGAAAACGAGGTTAGGATTTTTGACATTATAGACGTAGAGATGAAACCACGTTACCGGATTCAGAGAAAATATTTTGTGATATGGCGATAATGATTTAAATAACATTTCGATTAAAAAGAAAAGTTTATTGAAATAGTGTCAAGTTGCTTCATAAAAACTGAATTTAAACAATTATTCTTTTAATTTTAATATTTATGTTTTTGTGTTAAATTATACGATCTTAACCTTTAAATTGTCCGTATCCGGAATGTCAATAATTCTTTATAGGAAGCGGCAACAAGGTAAAAACATATCGATTATTGTCTGGAAGGTTATAAATTGGCAAATTAGATTTTAGGCTTCATTATGACGATGTCTAAAAATAATTGTGGAGCGCGTTTCAAATTTGCTTGATGTTTTTGAATTTTAAAAAATTCTTGTAGGAAAATTTGAAAAGAGAAAAATTTCAAAAACATATTTTTAGATTAGATTTTGTGCTAGCTTTTAGAAAAAAATATTTTTGAATTTCACTAAACACGTCCTTTGATAAATTATTTAATTTTGTTCATATAAAATACAACTTAGGTAGGTATAACCAAATTCGAAAAGGTTTGTTAAATGTTGAAATTTGATAAGTACAATTTTGTGGCAAATTTTTTTTGAATTGAACTTATATATAATTTTAAGAGCAAAATAAAACACAGTCAACAGATTTTTTATTCTTGTAATACAAGTATAAAGGGAGATTTGGGAATGTACATGGTATTACCTCATCCTTTAATTTCAGCTTTCCCCTTTTTACTTTCCTATCTGTATACAGATATAAGGAAAGTATAGGAATTATGATTTTTTTCGACCTCGAGTTTTCGACGGATTTTTACGTTTTGAGGTCCCCTGAATCCGTTTTGACTATTTTCGCGATGATATGTGTGTGTGTGTGTGTGTGTGTGTGTGTGTGTGTGTGTGTGTGTGTGTGTGTGTGTGTGTGTGTGTGTGTGTGTGTGTGTGTGTGTGTGTGTGTGTGTGTGTGTGTGTGTGTGTGTGTGTGTGTGTGTGTGTGTGTGTGTGTGTGTGTGTGTGTGTGTGTGTGTGTGTGTGTGTGTGTGTGTGTGTGTGTGTGTGTGTGTGTGTGTGTGTGTGTGTGTGTGTGTGTGTGTGTGTGTGTGTGTGTGTGTGTGTGTGTGTGGGTGTGTGTGTGTGTGTGTGTGTGTGTGTGTGTGTGGGTGTGTGTGTGTGTGTGTGTGTGTGTGTGTGTGTGTGTGTGTGTGTGTGTGTGTGTGTGTGTGTGTGTGTGTGTGTGTGTGTGTGTGTGTGTGTGTGTGTGTGTGTGTGTGTGTGTGTGTGTGTGTGTGTGTGTGTGTGTGTGTGTGTGTGTGTGTGTGTGTGTGTGTGTGTGTGTGTGTGTGTGTGTGTGTGTGTGTGTGTGTGTGTGTGTGTGTGTGTGTGTGTGTGTGTGTGTGTGTGTGTGTGTGTGTGTGTGTGTGTGTGTGTGTGTGTGTGTGTGTGTGTGTGTGTGTGTGTGTGTGTGTGTGTGTGTGTGTGTGTGTGTGTGTGTGTGTGTGTGTGTGTGTGTGTGTGTGTGTGTGTGTGTGTGTGTGTGTGTGTGTGTGTGTGTGTGTGTGTGTGTGTGTGTGTGTGTGTGTGTGTGTGTGTGTGTGTGTGTGTGTGTGTGTGTGTGTGTGTGTGTGTGTGTGTGTGTGTGTGTGTGTGTGTGTGTGTGTGTGTGTGTGTGTGTGTGTGTGTGTGTGTGTGTGTATAACGCAAAATTCTGAATTTTATGAAAGTTTTTGAAATAAAAGTTGTTTGCGATATCGATCTCTATAATTTTTGTTTATACATGATTTTTCTAAAATGGACCGTAATGAAAAAATTGTAGGAAATTTTAATTTTTCAGTATTTTCGTTTTCCATGAATATCTATAGAAAAATGTTTCGAGGTAGATGTATGTGGACAATGTATATATTTAGTTTATCCTCTAAACATTTATAGAGATGCTGCAATAGGTTGTACAAAATAACCGGAAAAAGCCTATAATAACTAGATAGGAAAGTCATGTGTTGGACACATCAGATTTTTATTTTGCTAATAGTACCATCAATAAAAATAGTCCTAAAATATTTGGTAATATCTTCTAAAAAGTATAGAATGTGCTTTATCGGCACTAGGAACGATATAATATATGCTGCCACTGTTCTAAGCGTTTAGTATCCTGTAAAAAACAATTACACAAATTGGGGTTCAATAAAAAAATAGCAGTAGCAACTCTTTATTTAACATTAAAACTATAAAAAATAAATGTTCTTTTCATGTAAGTTAAATTTAATGTATATTGTTGTTTGTAAGTCAGGATTTGTGAGTGTAAAATTTTATATTATAGAAACTAGTAATAAAATAAACTACATTCCGTAAGATACATATTGTGACTAGTTTAATAAATATTACATTTAGACATAATTACATTGTTTTACTTACATAAGCAGATTTAAAAAGACTTTGAATTGATTTCTCCTTGTTTTTTTTGTTTTACATTTGATTTGTATCCTGTTTTACAATCTGGATCGACGTAAATCTTGCTTTGATGTTTTTTTGTCACTATCTATCTGAATTAGGGCTTGGTTCAAAGCCCATTTGTACTGAAGCTCTAGGCTTATTGTACCCCTCACAGTTTCTATCCCATCAGATTGATTTTCTTGATGAATTCAAGAATATGTCTGATGGGCGATTTCGCGATTTCTTCAGGTTCCGGATATTGCACCCCAAAGTACCATTCCCGTTCCAATTTAAGGTTCCGGCAGTGGCATAGTATGTGAATAGGAGTTTCGTCCTCCTCTTTGCATATTCTACATAGGGAGTCATCGGATATCCCTAAGAGATTTAGGTGTCTTCTAAGGCCGCAATTTCCCGTAAGGAGTCCTATTACGGCCTTCAGTTCACTTCTGCTAAGGTTTAGCAGTTGATGTTGTCAGCTCGTAGATGGCCCCTCTATGAATCTTTTGGACTGTCTAAGTCCAGGAAGTTCCATCCAGAGCCTATGGTGTTCTCTTTTTATTTGTTCCTTTAACACCCATTTAACATGTTGGTATGAGATACCACATGTGGGTTCTGGTCCAATAAGAGTTTTTTCCGCTCCCTTCCTTGCTAGGAGGTCTGCTTTCTCGTTTCCACTCTCTCATGTCCTGGCACCCATTCAAGGGTGACCTTGTTATGTTCTGCCAGAGCCTCACTCATGTTACTTGTGCTCAGGTACTTTTTTTCACATTATTTTGATTCTTTTCACCAATTTTTTAAAAAATCACTTCATTTTACATTTACTTACATAGAAAATTGGCAGCGCTTTTATTCGACAAGCCAACTACTGTCAATTTCGGGAACTTTATGAAAAGAAGGACCGAAATTTGAAATTTGACCATTGCCGATTCGCCTCCTTCTCTCTAGTCTTCATAACTGTGATATTGTCATGATTGAAAATCGCTATTGATGTTAATCTTAGTTTTATATTTGATTCAAGTATAGATGAACGAAAGTTTAAACTGTGATTGAAAAACTGGTCCTAAGTAAGGGCTGTGGCCATCGACGAAAAACTACTAGACTAATGCATTAATTCATAATCAAGGCGTATTTTTATTGCAATCATTCGGAATGTGTTTATTAATACGCAGACAGGGCTGTTCTTTCGGCTGCTGCATTGGAAAGAAGGAGACAGCTGATAATTTAACTGGGGATGATTTGCGCGAGTATGCTTATCTGAGGAGCGAGCATAATTAGGAATGAATTAGTATGTCTACTAAGCTTTCTTTTCAATGCTGTCACACTACAAAATCAATTGCCTACTTTTCAAACATACGTAGTTACAACGAGTAATAATATATTACGTAACAAGAGATGTAAGTAACCCATTAAGCACGAAGCCGCGCACCAGCGAGTGCGTAAATTCTACGAGTGCGTAATGGGCTTACAACTCGTGTAACTTGCTATACTTTTTCTATGCCCACTTATTTTCTTCTATTAAATAAAGAACATTGTAATTATTTAAACTTTATTATAATAGTTGTTAATAACAATTGCACAATTATTGTAAGTCGATTGTGCCTTATAACTTAACGGTGATGAACAGATATCTGTAATTATTGTAGTACTGCACGGTACATCAGAAGACGAAGATTGATAATTGGTAATCGCCAATTTCAGGAGGACGCTAATTCATGTACTGTTGACATATGATATAAAACGATTCTGGTACTACAAATGAACTTATTGTTTTAGTTTTAGAATCCGGAATATCAATTATCAAGGATTTTCCGTGTCCTGAATGTGTTCCATTCTTATATTTCCAAGTTCTTGTTTATGGCAATAATAATCCAATAATAAGAATAACCTGAAAATAAAAAACAAAATCTTATTTTCATGTGATGAAAATTACACAAAATTTTAATTCTTTACCTTTGACAACAAATGTTTATCGTCTGGGACATCTTTCAGAAACTTATTGATTTGTTCTGGAGAAAGGATTTTTGACAAATAATAAATAAAACACATAAATATAACAATATAATAGTAAGAATTTCAAAATATGAAGCAAAGACAATTAAAAACTAAAACTTAGGAAATTCAATATTAATAATATAAATAAAAATTATATACAATGTTATACACTTTTGTTATTATATATATATATATATATATATATATATATATATATATATATATATATATATATTAAATAACATTTATTTACATTATACCTCGACATACTTCATACAACAAACATTACTTCTACATACACGAAAAATATTTTAAAAATATTCAGATTTTTAACGTTTATAATATACTTTCCAATTATTTAATTTCTATTTTTTTTCCATTCTATTATATTACGGAAAAAATCTCGCGGTGTTTTTGTTATAAATTCTTTTATATATCTTTTAATTTGTTTTATTGTTTTTATTGCTCGGATGAGCTCCGTTGGAATGCTATTAAAGATTTTTGGTCCCAAAAACCGATTACTATTTTGTCCCACTGATTTATTCATTCTTGATAGCGAATAATTGTCTCTGTTTCTTGTGTCATATTGATGCAATGGTGTTTGTAGTTCATCTTGATTTTGGAATTGATGGGTGAGTGCTGCTTGATAGAATAACTGTCATAAGTCAAATATGTGAGTTTCTAGATACACATTTTCAGTAGGATATCTTTTGTTGAGCATTATTTTTTAAAAACTCTTTTGAATAATCTCGATTGGTTTTAAGTGCATTTTAGTGACTCCCTAACCAATTCTTCTATAATTGGGATGAGATTCGAAAAGGCTTGATACAAAATTCTCTTCTGTGGTAATTCTAGCATTGGTGATACTTGTATGAATTTAAATAAGACACTACGTAATTTGTTGAGTAATTATTGAATATTTTTGTTTCTGCGCAAGTGGCTATCTACTTTTATCCCTAAATGTTTAATTTTATTTTCAGGTAGTATATATGTGTCGTTCCCGATAGCTATATTTTGAAATTGAGGAAGACCGAAGACTAGACTACAAAAAGGTAGGTATACTGTTATTTTAAAATTTATAGATAGCAATCGGTAGTCAAACTATGTTTTTATTTTGGAGAAATTCTCCTCTACCAATTTTTTTAAATTATTCCAGTCAGTATCTTCGTAATGCATTACTGTGTCATCTAAAAAGCTAATATTATTTGCTTTACTTTCAACTAAAAAGTGATTGTTCAGGTAGACTATAAAGAGTAGAGGCCCCAATACTGTTCCCTGAGGTACACCACATGAGACTGTTTTCTATTTGTTACGTATGACTTCAATAAATTATTGGCCATACCCCTTGTACCCATATCTTTAAAGGAATTTAATAAATGACAATGATGGACAGTGTCGTAGGCTTTAGCCAAGCCTAAAAAGATTCCTAATGATGGTTTTTTATTGTCAATTGAACAGTAAATTTTATTTGTTAGTTCCCGTCTTGCGTTGAACTTCCCTCCCTAAATCCATATTGTGTTTTTGATAACAATTTGTTTTTTTCCAGTATGTTATGGGATCTCATTACGTGCATGTAATTGTTAAAAGTAATTTACAAGGAATGTTGACAGTACGATGTTAAACGTTTACTGACATGGGCGTAGAAAAAATACATTAAACTGATAATAGCTGGCAGTAAATATGTAATTTTTGAAAGTCTTCTGTGCGCTTGAGTTTCTTATGTTTAGTCAAGTCCGAAATATAATCATAAACAATCCTTGTAACAAGACTCTCCCATACTCTCTAATAATAACTTAACAGCTACGTGGATAACAGAGTGAATGTATGAAATTAAATTTTTGTAAACAAAATTATTCTAGTAGTTTTTCGTCGTTGGCTGTATCCGAAACTCTGACAGTGACCGTGCCTAGAATACCCTTTGTTCAGAAGCCACTTAAGGAGGTCCTTCCGCCACCAATGTTAAATAAAAAATCTGATGTGTCCAACACATGACTTTCCTATCTAGTTATTACGTAAAAACAAAAAAAATCAAAATTTTGCACATTTTGTCAAATTTCTCGAATACGGACCATTTCAGGAAATTTTGACATAAAACAAAAATTATAGAAAATAATATTAGAAGTAACTGTTAATTGAACAATTTTCTTCTCCAAACATAAATAACAGATATATTCCATAAAATATAAAAACGGTCTCCCATAAAGTACCCCCCCAGATGTTCCGACTTTGTCCAAAATCTAATCATTGCACGTCAGGCCGAAATAAACCTTAAGTTTAAAATTTAATGTTTTTTTCTATATCCGTTTTTGAGTTTTCTTCAAAATTCGAAATTTACACATTTTCTCAAATATCTCGAATACGGTCCATTTTAGAGAAATTATGTATAAAATAAAAATTATAGAGAATTATATTACAAACAACTTTTATTTGAACAATTTTTATAAAAAATTATTTTTTTTACATTTTGTCAAATTTCTCGAATACGGACCATTTTAGGAAAATTTTGCATATAACAAAAATTATAGATAATTATATAAGAAGTAACTTTTATTTGAAGAATTTTCTTCTTCAAACGTAAATAACAGATATATTCCATAAAATATAAAAATGACCACCTATAAAGTACCCCCCCAGATGTTCCGACTCTGCCCAAAATCTAATCAGCTCATTGGACGCTGAAACAAAGCTTAAGTTTAAAATTTGGTGTTTTTCTGTGTATCGGTTCATGAGTTATGCGTTATACAGACACACACACACACACACACACACACACACACACACACACACACACACACACACAGACACACAGACACACAGACACACAGACACACACACAGACATCATCGCGAAAATAGTCAAAACGGATTCAGGGGACCTCAAAACGTAAAAATCCGTCGAAAACTCGAGGTCGAAAAAAATATTAGATTATGACTAAAATTAATTTTTTTCTAATAGTTGAAGTCCTTATTTATCTATTAGTGAACTTTTAACTATACCTCACCGTGCAAATTTTTGAGAATTTTTACTTTCCTATCTGTATACAGATATAAGGAAAGTATAGGAATCATGATTTTTTTCGACCTCGAGTTTTCGACGGATTTTTACGTTTTGAGGTCCCCTGAATCCGTTTTGACTATTTTCGCGATGATGTCTGTGTGTGTGTGTGTCTGTGTGTCTGTGTGTCTGTGTGTCTGTGTGTGTGTGTGTGTGTGTGTGTGTCTGTATAACGCATAACTCATGAACCGATACACAGAAAAACACCAAATTTTAAACTTAAGCTTTGTTTCAGCGTCTAATGAGCTGATTAGATTTTGGGCAGAGTCGGAACATTTGGGGGGGTACTTTATAGGTGGTCATTTTTATATTTTATGGAATATATCTGTTATTTACGTTTGGAGAAGAAAATTCTTTAAATAAAAGTTACTTCTAATATTATTATCTATAATTTTTGTTTTATACAAAATTTTCCTAAAATGGTCCGTATTCGAGAAATTTGACAAAATGTAAAAAAAATATTTTTTTATTAAAATTGTTCAAATAAAAGTTGTTTGTAATATAATTCTCTATAATTTTTATTCTCTACATAATTTCTCTAAAATGGACCGTATTCGAGATATTTGAGAAAATGTGTAAATTTCGAATTTTGAAGAAAACTCAAAAACGGATAAAGAAAAAAACATTAAATTTTAAACTTAAGGTTTATTTCGGGCTGACGTGAAATGATTAGATTTTTGACAAAGTCGGAACATCTGGGGGGGTACTTTATGGGAGGCCGTTTTTATATTTTATGAAATATATCTGTTATTTATGTTTGGAGAGGAAAATTGTTCAAATAAAAGTTACTTCTAATATTATTATCTGTAATTTTTGTTTTATGTAAAAATTTCCTGAAATGGTCCGTATTCGAGAAATTTGACAAAATGTGCAAAATTCTGATTTTTATTATGAAAGTTTTTGAAATAAAAGTTGTTTGCGATATCGATCTCTATAATTTTTGTTTATACATGATTTTTCTAAAATGGACCGTAATGAAAAAATTGTAGGAAATTAAAATTTAAATGTGGGTATTTGTACAGTGTCTTACGAGAAAGTAAGACTTCAACAACAATTTTCGAATTATAATTAAGTATACTATTATTTATTGATTAGATGGAGTAGAAAAAAACTAGAAAGGTTTTTGAAATATTTAGGTTTTGTTTTTTACAATAAAATATATAGGTTACCGTGGAATTTATTGAGAAATTAATATTAAAAAATCACATTACTTGAAATTTTCGACAGCATGTATTGTGAAGAATTGCGTAAAAAATTGCGAAGAATAATTAAAAGTTCCATCACAAAAAAACTTGTCTTTTTCACAAACAAACTGTAAATTTCTTTTGGTGCTAAAGATAATAATTCTCTTGTACCTTATCTGACAAAGTAAAAAATTTTTCTCCTGTCGATAATTGTATATCCATGTTTTCTAATGCTTCAAATACTTCGCTGATATTTTTTGGGAGAGGCGGATGTAGTTTTCTTCTGGAGCGGTATATAGCATGCCTACATCATTTGAGGTTGCTGAATGAACCGGACCGCCAATTTCCAAATTGATAATTTTCTTTGGACGAACAGAAATATCTTCCACTGCTTTCCTTTTAGCACTGTTTTGGATTTTGTAAATAAATAAAAGATTCATAAATTAGATAAAAAAATAGGGCTTTAGATATTAGAGTTTAAAATTTATGCTCAAAAAATTTGTTTATCTACTTGAATTTTATTGAATATTACATTGCATTAATGTCAAAAATGTTTTTCAATTTTTTTACAAGTCAAGTTAAGTGACACAAAAATCAAAAGTAACAACATATGTATGTATTTAATTATAATTATCTAAATATGATCTTAATAATTACCTTAATTGTTAAATTCTTAGCTTCTTCATGATTTTGTTCACCAATTGCTTCCAATAGCACTGTTTCGCTGTGGTGAACTTTTAAAGCAGCCGTGCATTTGTTGTTTGAACACCTATACTCTTCGCACAGTTACTCTAAATTCTATCTGTGCGAAAAGTGAAATTGTGAAAAACTATAAGTTTTTGACCGCGTTCACTCATCATGAATTCCATTTTTAAAATAAAATATTAAATTGAAAATCATCAATATACCAAAAAACCCTTACAATCCCGTCTCCTACCAAATACTATAGGTAATCTTGTTTTGAGAAATTCGTTGGCGACCAATTGGCGACGAATTACAATAAACAACCTCGTAGAGAATTTGCTTTAAATATGATAAATTCATTAAGAAATGGTTATCATCTTAATCCTTCCATTGCGCTCAATCGGCATGTAAAGTTGCAGGTAAAATTTCTGCACCCTATGGGGTATAATATGGTTGCGCTCAATCGGCATACACCGAGAGCTACAGCTATAACACGCTTCCGGGCTTCATTTGCTGTGAAGTGGAAGTTATGAGTTATGTCTGGTGCTAAGGCTGGTAAATAAAATGAGGGCTGCCCAGACGCCAGTTTTGATAACGCAGTTTGCTTTGCGACCCTGAAGTATAAGTAGAGTATACTCAAAGTAGACTCAGTATAGAAAATTAAATTCGAGGTGGTCACTTGCAAATGGGGTAATAACTGAAAACAACTTAACTCCGGTAATACCTACTCAACCTAAGCGGTGTAATCACCTTTTACCTTAAAGGTAACTTTTGTAGAATTAGATAAAGTTTGAAGTATAGTTAAGAGAAACACCGGAAGTTCATATAAAATAATAAATTTATAACGGCAGTCACGGTGAAATAATATAAATCAGAATTAGTCTTTATTTACAATCAGTTGCACGAAATAAAAATAAATGAAAATCAGTGACTATGGATATACCCACGGTATTCCTAATAAGCAGTATAAACCTCAAAGTTAATTAGCAGTACAAATAACATAATGAAATATTTACAAAATTACTGTCATTGGAACTAAATAACAATAAATCAATAAATACGGATATATCCACGGTATTTCTAAGAAGCGATGGAAACCTCAAAGTTAGTTAGCAGTATAACTAACATATTGAAAATGTCTGCAAAATTACAGTTTGCACGCAATTATTGTCGTTCTAAAATCCTATTGCCCCACGAAACGATCGGCCTTCGCGATTCCTTATTTCGACAGGTATTTAGTACCAAAACAATCTTTCATTGCGGTAAAAATTTCAGCGCGGAGGTTTGCCACACTACTTTCGAACCAAAAGGTGTTAACAAAGTGAAAATGATCAGATTTTCTGAAAAATTAATTGTGACCAAACTTCGTGCACTTTATTGATCGGTTTCCGTTTTAAAGGTTATTTTCAAGAAAATGCGATCATTCGAAAAACAGATGGTTCTTAAGCATGTTCAGTGGTGCCCCTTTGACCAGAAATTTGTAAATGTGAGAAGCTGTTTCTTTTTCGGTAAACAGGGTGTGAAACCAATGTTTTTTTTGTGGAAAAGGAAATAAAAAGTATTATACTCTTTTTAAGAAAGTATAATTATAGAAGAAATGTTAAGTTCATACCATATTAATTATTGTTTGTAAGGTACGTGTATATATTTCATTAAAAAAGTGAGGAAATTACTATTTTATACCGTTTTTATAGTATTGTCACGTTAAGTGAATTGTTGGGCAAACCAATTAATTGTGGGGTACGCCACTACGTATTTCGGATCGCCCAAACGATCTTCCAGTCAAGGAAGATCTTTGCACCACCAGAAAATACTCACTGGAGAACCTTTCTTATGATTTACTGTGTTTGGCTTGGCTTTACGCTACCGGGGAAGGAATAAAAGTCACAGCATAAAAAACAACAAATCTTTAATGAATACAAACTAAAATCCCCTGAACTACCCAGAAATCCCCAATATTATAATACACCCAAATATACAATATATACACACTACAAAGACTTTAAAGAACCAACTGGTTACTTTTCTCAGAAATACCTTTTGAGCTTTTACTTTATTTTTTATTAGATTTATAAGATAACCTTATCACATATTTTAACAGCAAGCTGGAATGTCACGACTTTAGTTTTTATTTTTATTTTTATTACTGTAATACAGCAGAGTATTACCTACTGCCGATTTATGTCACAGCCGAAGAACTTATAGCCTCGGTTGTGCCAAAAATGTTGTTATTTTTTGTTTTGTCAATTTGGCTAGCTGACCCCAACATTGTTTTGAAATTGTAGAATCAGCATAACCGAATTGAGTGCTTTGTTTACTTTCAACATAAAATAAAGTTTTTAATTACTAGACGAAAAGATTGTTATTGTTTTAAATAACTTTAAATGTAATATTAAACACAAATTGGAATTGAATCGAAATTAAAAAGATTGAAATAAAATTATATTTTTGGAAATGGCTTTAATAAAATTTGAGTTGAAATATATTTTTGGAAAATACTTTATTTTATCTTTAATAAAAATCTAATTATTTTTAAATGCAATTCGTGACAGTATACAATATAAAAATAATTAATTAAATAAGAAAACTAGTCTGTATTCTTTCCTGGAAAGTTGTAATTGTAAAAATGGACATTAAAAAATAAGTATCAATTTGATGTTTTGAGGTTATGTTTACAGAAGAGTATTATTAAAAAAATATAATTTGGTGATATTTTACATAATTAATAAACACTATTACTACTTTTAATCAATCTCCCATATGGAGTACCAAATATTTCATACCAAAATTTAAATTTATAGTTTCTAATTACCTATATATAAGTAGTAATTTTTAAAAATTTTTAAAAATAATACAATTGAAATATAATAAAAAAAAATTTACATATAAAAAAATTAGATTAGGCTTCCAAATTACGATTTACAAATTAATTAAAATCATACATTTTTTGTCAGTATGTAAATTCCTGAATCATAAAATGATTTATTACAAGTTTGTTAGTAATTTTTTAATTTTAATAGTAAATTTACATTCAAATAATTTAGCTCTTTTAAAAATGCCCACCATAATGTGCATAAATATATATATTTTGTTAGACTTCCGCCATCAATTTAGAATATATCTTATCCAGTGAGTATTACAGATCTGTGCCTGAAATTACTAAAATATAACGGAAATTAGCTTAAATAAATCGCATATATTTACTACTCACTTAAATTTCTATTTAAAACGCCACAAAATATTTAAAATCACACCCGGACGCACACGCACGCACGCACGCACCCACACACACACACACACACACACACACACACACACACACACACACGCACGCACGCACCTACACACACACACGCACGCACGCACGCACGCGCACGCACACGCCCACACGCACGCACGCACGCACACACACACACACACGCACGCACCCACATACACACATGAAAGTAAAAAAGTAGAAAGTAAAAAGTAAAAATGTTCAGTAGGCATTGTAACGTTGTCAAAAAGTGAGTCTGTTTAAAAACGCAAGTAAATGCAAAGGGGTCTCAAGAATCTCATTTTAGGTAAATATGCGTAAGTAAACCCTTTGCAAAGTTAAGTATATGTATAATTGCGGATGTCAAGAATAGCGCTGCTGATCTACCGCATGTAGTTGTCAGCGGGAAGTAAACCCAGGGTAGTTCACATTGAAAAGTTAGTGCCATACCGTGGTCCAGACTCTCCTCGTTGGCTCTAACTAGATCCCAGTATTCATGTTATTTAGGTCAAATAATAAAAAAAAAGCAATGTTACCCTGTACCCTGCAGTAACCTACATGTGGCTGTTATAGGTTAACGTAGGAATAAAAGAAGAAGTACAACGTCATCTGTCACCCTGCTGCACCTTGTGACAGGCTTCGAAAGGCATATCTGCTATAATTATTTCTTGTTGAGCTTCCTAACGGGGAGATTGATATGATGAATTTCTAGCCTCATTCCTTAATTCTCGGTTTATAGATCGAGCCTTGCTTCTATGAGTTCTTTGAAGATGTCCGATTTTTTGCAACTGAAGCATCGTCTGCTCTCCTTTTATCTCCTTGTATATTTTGCAGGATGTTTCGAATTTGTAAGAGAGTAGGTTAAAGAATGTATTAGTAGTGGCCTCTTTACTTTCCTGGAATCTATTTTTTCTCAATTTTATGCGAGAGTATCTAGATATGATTTTTGTCGTTTTATATTCCTGGGCAGCAATCAGTGTTTCACTCAGCGTCTTGTGGTGTCGTAGCCGAGGAGCTTGCTGCATTACTTCATTTTGTAGCCCATCAATGAATGTCTTTATGCCGATTTGTTATAGCAATTTTTTTGGGCCTGTAAAGTCTTATTACGTTTGTGACCAAGAACTTTGAAATACCTGTTTAAAATGCTGCTGACCATACCTTGTCTCCGAAACTTGAAAGAGAGATTAATAACATGGTTCCTTTTGGGGGAAGTAGCTGTAAAACGGTTGCTGCCTGTCCTCGCAGCGACACTATCAATGAAACCGCCATCTTTTTATTAGCCCAGCCGTTGACTCTAGCTGTAGCTTCAAATTGGAGAGTATATACGCTTCACAGGATATCTGAATGTCAAATGTAGGTAGCCTAAGGGTATTTTTAGTATGGTTTTGTGAAACTGGGGTTTGAATGATCAGTTATAGATGAAGACGAGCTAGTGCTTTTTGCTTCAATGTTACTTACAGAAGCTTGTCTACTAAGTCTGCATTCTTACTTAACCATTTCAGTTCTTATTTGCCTTGTCGATTTAATATCTTTTTTTGTTCCTATAAATTAGTTTTTAAATTATCTTGCTGCTGTTATAAATTAGTTTTTTAAATTATCTTGTTGTTGTGCTAAAAGATCTACTCGAATATTAAGCTGACCAACCTCTTCTTTGAAGGTATCCTGGATTTGTGGCAAACAATTTACCTCTGATTTTCTACGCCTTTCCTTCCTCTTTTCTTTTCTTTTTCTGCGCCTTTTTTCTCCACTTCTCGCTCTTCTCTTGCATTTTTCATTTTGAAAACCCATACTGTGGGACCTGAAGTATCCATGCTTGTTTCGTACGGATCTAGTATTTTTAACTGACTTCAAAAAAGAAGAAGGTTATCAATTCGTCGCGATATTTTTTTTTTTTATTTATGTTCAGCGATTATTCTTTAACACGGTGTCCGATTTCAATGATTCTTTTTTGTTAGAAAGAGGGTACTTCAGGGGTGGTCCCATATAAATTTAGTCAAAATCTAGTAATTGGGTCCATGAGAAAATCCTCAAATTCTTCATTTTTTATGTATGTTTCGCGATAATGCTTTAACGCGATGTCCGATTTTATTGATTCTTTTTTTGTTAGAAAGGGGGTACTTTAGGGGTGGTCTCATATAAATTTGGTCAAAATATAATGATTGGGTCCATGAGAAAATCCTCAAACTCTTCATTTTTTATGTATGTTTAGCGATAATGCTTTACCACCTTGTCCGATTTATTTGATTCTTTTTTGTTAGTAAGGGGGTACCTCAGGGGTGGTCCCATATTAATTTGGTTAAGATGTGGTGATGGCATCTGCACGTTTTTGAAGTCGGTTTTTTTAAATTTTTAATTTCTATACTTGTCCATAAACAGAATACTTAGATAACTTTCAGTTTGGATCCCACCATCATCAAATGTCACACTTGTTTTTGATAAATTCAATTTATTTTCAAAAACTCAAACTCAAACTCAAACAATACAACTATACAACGAATATCATAAAACTGATGAGTTACGCCAAAATCATCGCCTTTGTAGCTTGCCTGATTTTCTTGAAACTTCCAGATGATACTGAGCACGGAATGACATTTCTAGACATTTCTAGACTGTTATTTTATCTTCCTTTATTTGTGCTTCTACTTATAACAACCTTAGCACCCTGGAGGGTGATGGTTGACATTTATTGTCTTCTTTTATTCGTACGTTTACCTGTAACAGCCGCAGGTTAACGCAGGTTACCGCAGAGTGCAGGCTAACAATATATTTGAAATACTGGGGTTTTTGTAATAGTTTTAAAACGGAAATTTTAAAGAAATAGTACGGGTGTTCTTGCGAACGCTAATAGGCGGAAATCAACTTGGACTAAATAATTTTATATTAATTAAACGATGGACAAATCTAGTGACCTCATCACACAGCATGGTTAAGTTAATGTTTGGAACTGTTGCAATATATATTTTAAATATTGTTGCTATATATTTTTATTATTATTAGTATATATTTTTATTATTCTTGCTAGATATTTTTACTATAGTTGCTACATATTATTTGGGGATGTTTGGTGGTAGATGATGGGGGCAGGAAGCTCAAATAACATATAAAAAATAAGTGGACAAATTATAAAAAATCCGGAAAAATTGATTATTTTAAATAGGTTTTTTTAAGTTAAGGGGTAAAATTCTTCCCAAATTTCCCTCCTTGCCCCATGTGTTTATGTTTTAGAACTTTTGGCCTCTCTAGCCCCTTAAAAGGAATGTAAAGGCAAAATAACCTTTTTTAGCCCTCCAAATTATAAAAAGTAGTAAAAATAGGTAGGGGTCAGTAAGATATAATTTATAAGTAAATGGTGTGTGAATTAATTGAAATGGTAAGGCAAAATGTACAGCCCTTTCTGATTTTAAAAACAGTAAATATATATGAATGTACCTATAATGTAACAATATGTTACCATATTCTACTTTAATATTTTATTTACCGAAAATCTTTGTATTTTTTAACAAGCTTTTTGTTAAAATTTAAAAAAATATTTTATTCAACACTATAACGACGTTTCCAAACCTATCTCTTTAAGGAGGTGTAGGATTTGGAGTGACTTCAAGTTAGGTAAATCTCCCTTTTCTATTTAATATGCTCCTATATATAGTGCCCTTGGATTCTGGATTGCTACACATTTAGTTAGAATGTGAATGGAAGTTTCGTCATCCTCCTCCTCCTCACAGAATCAGCACCCACTACTACTACTCTCAGTTTACTGAGGTATCCTTTGAGTCGGCAATGTCCAGTTATAACTCCTGTTACAATACGTAGCCTGTTCTCGCTTAGGTAGATACAGGCTTCTGATCTTTTCTCTGGTTATATTCACCCAGAAGTATTTTAGCCTATCTTATCCCGAAGAGATTGGTTCCAGTTATCGGTTCTTCTACCACCAATGTTAATCTTTTGTCTACGGTAGTTTCTCTCGATGTTAAACTAGATAAACTTTTGATTGGCGTGAATTTTCGCCTGGAAGATGCTTGGGTATTTTTCCAACCTTTCAGAGTGCTTGGTTTTGGGAGCATTCACTCCTTCTACAGTTCCTTACTTGGTTTTGGAACAATCTGTATTCCTCTAAATAGCATGTCTTTTGGTTGCAATCATGATGGATTCTGGCTTAATTTTTTTTGCAGCCCAGCATTGTGGTTCTGAAGTTTTTCACAAAACTGTACTTTTTCTCATTTCATCTTGTGGCATGTCCCAAGTAACTTCGGTCAGGAAAAATCAAACTTCAAATTGATGATTGTTGTGTACAGATCGGAATTTGTCTAAACATAAATGCAATGGTTAAGGAACAAAAAAGGAACATGTGAATATAACCAAATTTCAGGAATTGTATATATAATGAATGGGAAACGGAAATGTAATGCATACAAGTGATCATTTAGAATCGCCCTAATGGCGTTTAAATATTTGAGCCGCCATCTCAGGTCTCATAAACATTCTTTTTAGTCACTCTACTATAAAGATTCGTATGTAACTATAAATAATGTATTTTTTATACTTTCTTCATTTTATATATGATGTACGTATTTAGCAAAATATAACCAACTTTTATTAATCATTTTCACATCGATAAGCCACTGCTTTCATTTATCAGTAAAGTTACATAAACAAAATGGCTAGGTACATTAAAACCGAACAAAATCAATGTCGTTTAGTCACAGCCACCTACACAGCATGAATGTATCCAACTACCAATTTAATAATTAATTACTAAAATAGAAAAGAAATAAATAAAGTATTTATTAGTAATGATTACATAGATTTAAAATGCTATTCATGCCTTTATACAGGGTGTTTCACACATTAAGTTTTAATTTTTATAGTCTTGATTTGGATAAAGTAAATTAGATTCTACGATAAAAAATCTGATGTGTCCAACACATGACTTTCCTATCTAGTTATTACAGGCTTTTTCCGGTTTTTTGTACAACCCATTGCAGCACCTCTATAAATGTTTAGAGGATAAACTAAATATATACATTTTCCACATACATCTACCTCGAAACATTTTTCTATAGATATTCATTGAAAACGAAAATACTAAAAAATTTAAATTTAGCACTTTTCCTACAATTTTTCCATTACGGTCCATTTTAGAAAAATCATGTATAAACAAAAATTTTAGAGATCGATATCGCAAACAACTTTTATTTAAAAAATTTTCATAAAAATCAGAATTTTGCACATTTTGTCAAATTTCAGGAAATTTTGACAAAAACAAAAATTATAGATAATAATATTAGAAGTAACTTTTAATTAAACAATTTTTTTCTCCAAACATTAATAACAGATATATTCCATAAAATATAAAAACGGCCTCCCATAAAGTAACCCCCCAGATGTTCCGACTTTGTCCAAAATCTAATCATTTCACGTCAGGTCAAAATAAAACTTAAGTTTAAAATTTAATGTTTTTTTCTTTATCCGTTTTTAAATTTTCTTCAAATTTCAAAATTTATACATTTTCTCAAATATCTCGAATACGATCCATTTTAGAGAAATTATGTAAAGGACAAAAATTATAGAAAATTATATTATAAACAACTTTTGTTTGAACAATTTTTATAAAAAAATATTTTTTTACATTTTGTCAAATTTCTCGAATACGGACCATTTTAGGAAAATTTTGTAAAAAACAAAAATTATAGATAATATTATAAGAAGTAACTTTTATTCAAAGAATTTTCTTCCCTAAACGTAAATAATATATATATTACATAAAATATAAAAATGATCACCCATAAAGTACCCCCCCAAATGTTCCGACTGTGCCCAAAATCTAATTAGCTCATTGGACTCTGGAACAAAGCTTAAGTTTGAAATTTGGTGTTTTTCTATGTATCGGTTCATGAGTTATGCGACACACAGACACACACACACACACACACACACACACACACACACACACACACACACACACACACACACACACACACACACACACACACACACACACACACACGCGCGCGCGCACACGCACGCACACACACAGACACCATCGCGAAAATAGCCAAAACGTATTCAGGAGACCTCAAAACGTAGAAATCCGTCGAAAACTCGAGGTCGAAAAAATCATGATTCCTATACTTTCCTTATATCTGTATACAGATAGGAAAGTAAAAATGGTAAAACAAAATAATTTCTGTAATTTTCTTCCTACTTTTTGTATTCTAGAATATTCAAAATACGTACTTATATATTAATTATTCAATAATTCGTTATTGGGTAGTGTTAATAGAAATTACGCAATTGCTTTTATTTAAAAATTAGCAACAAATAGTGTTTATTATTGGATCGTCACCTCCTAGCTCGTTAGTCAGCCTACAGATTTAATGTGATTGATAATAATCTATAATTAATTGTTGCAAAGTTTAGTTTTGTGTTTAGGAGTTGTGGAGGTTATAACTCCATTTTCATCCTTTTCCTTGTGAAAAGGACAATTTCTGTCTTTTTAGGATACGTACATTTTAATAAAAAGCAGCATATCAATTTTACTAGAAAAAACTAAATACAATTTAACCAATTTCAAATAAAATGAAATATTTAAACAATTATATACAATTTCACATACTTATTAAATAAAAACTTATGTAATTATGAAATTCTCTTTATCACCCTGTAGAATGAAACTGGGACTTTACAGGAAAATTATATTTTTGGATCCCCACAACGTTTGATATCCGATGCTTGAAGTGGTTCGATGTTAAGATGGGTTCTGAGGTTTGAAAGAACACACACACTGGGTATAGAACTATTTATATTGGCAAATAAGACAATAAAAAAAACTTTAATCTTAAAAAGAACGAAAGGTTAACGTTTATGGTTGTCACGCTGAACCATAGATATGGGAGGAGGGGAGATAGGAACTGTCATTTCAGAAAACGTTTACACAAGGAGAACCTGCCGGGGAGCAGATATTTTTTTCTTAACCATCCTCCCGAGTCCTACCGCTTGCCGAGTCCTACCGCTTTCCGAGTCCCTCACATGTTGCGTTTACGCGTTTGAAATAATTGGGGTGGTACCTTTTAAAGTTGATTTTGTTTCGTACAATTTTATTTTCTAATTGTTGGGTTTATATAAAATGTTCATTGGAACCTCCAACCTTGAGGTGTTCAGTATTTTCCTTTTTTTTTCAGTAGGGTTAAAATATTCCATTCTTTCGATGCCCTTATGAGGATTGTTTTACCAAAACTCAATTCGAGATTCTTCTACTTTCTACAAATTTAGATTTTAAAATTGTTAGTAAGTTAATGAATCAAGAACTATACAAATATTGAACCTATAATGTGGCTCCTGTACGCTTTAGTTACCTCGAAATTTAGAAAAAAAATTGATTACACTAATAGTATGAGAGCTTACTGTTAATTTCGACTGTCATCTGATAACGAAATGAAATATGCTCTAAAGGCATGTAACAACATTGTACTTTACCAAATTGCACCTGTGCCAATCCCTATCCTGAGCAAAGTGGTTAAAAAAAATATTTTATATTCAAAAAATCACATAATACATGACAACGACGATTGTGTTTTCCCTAAAAATTACAATCCTAATTCATTGTGAAACTAGCTTTTAAACCTGAATTATTAATATTTTTACCTACCTTTTAAACCATGTTTATGTATGAAAGGAAGAAGGATGGCATTGTATAAATCATTTGCAGAGATAGTCAATAATAATTATAAACTCTTGTTAGACAATAATTTTAAACCATAATCATAGTAGTCTTTTTGTCGTTTCTATGGCAACCTGTAAAAATGAATCACAACAATAGGCATACAAATAAATTTTTAAATCAGCAAACATTGATTCACATTTTTAATTATTTTTACCTACTAATCATGGATAGATATTTTTGTGCAATGTTAAGAGGAAGAAAATGTTTCTTTTAAACGATATATATCAAGATATATTTGAATGTTATTTTCTGGAAAACTTTAAGGGCAAACAAAATTAGCGCTATCATGCCTTATGTGATTTTTTTAATATAAAATAATTTTTTAAAGCCACTTTTCTTAGGATTGGGTTTGGCACAGGTGTCATTTGGTAAAGTACAATGTTTTTCCATGCTTTTGGGGTATATTTCATTTCGTTATCAGATGACGGTAAAAATTTGCAGTGGTCTCTTGGGCTATAAAAAGTACCCATTACATATTGTATACTTCTAAAAAAAAAGGATAAGAAAATTTTATCAAATTTACAATTTTATAGGCTATATCGTAATTTTTTTCACAATTAAAGAATGGGTAATATCAATATTTACGTATTTTATCTTGTAACTAACTGAAATTCATTTATAATTATTTTCCTTGCCCTAATTAATTAATTAATTTTACGATATAAAAATATTTCAGTCTTGTTAATATTCACATATTTTATGTAGTATAAGGTGTAAAGTACTGAAACTCTTGACAAAACTGTAAGAAAATGATAAAATGTTAGGTTAGGAACATCAAAATATTAACTTTTCTTAGAAAATATTCTGTTGTCAGGCATTTTTTTAGAAATTTATTCTATAGAATGGCTACTTTTTATTGTTTAAATTAATTTTTCAAATTCCGTCGTACCTAAAGCGTACCGGACTCTATTTTTTACTTATAAGTATACCTATACCTTGCTTACAAAATTGAGAAACCGAAGATACTTCTTTCTTTTATTATTTATTTATTTCTATATCATTCTAAATCGAAACATAAACTAGCTTGCACACAGACATTATAATGCATCAGTGAGTTATCAATGTCTAATTTATTCTGTATTTATACTAAGTATTCATTTGAATAATTATTAAACTTTGTATTTATACTTGTAACTATTCCTATTTATTTATATTTTCTTGAATATATATTATTATTATATCATCTTTCTGCATTTTTAACATAACCTATTTTTAACTGCTACGACAATAATAAGAAATATGTCCACTTTTCAATCAAATCAAAGATCGGTACGCGCATACGCAGCCAGTGAGGACTCGGCAAGCGGTAGGACTCGGGAGGATGGTTAAGAAAAAAATATCTGCTGCCGGGGAGGCGGAGAGTCTGCGCAGTTGAGTGTTTCCAGGATTGTACTGTTTTTTTATTAATTCAATAAAAATATACATATAATTAAATGTAAATTACGAATACTTTTTTAATAAGAGGAATACATAATTAAACAAGATTGTGTATTAGTTGAGATAATTTAAGTATAGCTAGTGCGGCGAGGGACGTCTAATTATTTGCGTTGGCGTTGGCGTACATAAATTTATATTATTCTCTTTAGATTATCTTCCGATGACATGAGACAGGTTACAAAATTAGTTTTATATTAATAACTAACTAAATTTCATAAGGTTAGCTGAATACAATATAGGCATTCAAAAAAACATTCATCACATCATAGATAAACGAAATACAATGCTCACATATAGGTACGTAAAAATTGATTGAAATAATAAAAATTATTTATAAATTCATCTAACGAGTAGTCTTCAATTAAAAGACCCTTCAGGTCAGGTACTATGTAAATTTTTGTATTAATTTTTTTCTTTATGAGTGTTTATGTAACAAGTGATATACATACAGGGTGACACCGAAAACTTCCCAAATTAAATATCTTTCTTCCATTAAATAATGTGAAAAATCGCAAAAACCCGTCAATTTTATTTTCAAGGAGGACACCTACAATAAGTACTTTTAACACTCGTGGCTCAACCTCCTAGGAGGGGTAGTTGTTACCCTTAAATCTTAAATGGGAAAAGGGGTCAAGAGGCACATCATTTTAAAGGGCGTTTAATTCTCTTCCCAATGGTACCCTAACTTATTAGTTATTTATTAAACAAAAATTATTCTATCGAGTTAAATAACAGGAGGAATATCAAGTCTACACGTTTAACTTTTTATTTTTTTGGTAAGGTGACTTTTACAAAATAAATAGGTAACTTTTAATTTGCACAAGAAATTTTAAAAATAGAACACATAAGATCTACTTGTACACTATTTTAAACACTTTTCAAAATGTCGTCCATTGTACTGTAAACAGTAAAAAGTCTGTTTCCCAACTCCTCTCTAACATTTCGGAAAACTTTTACCGGAAATTGACCGGCATGCTTGTGTAATTCTCCTTTTAAGATCATCAATATCAGCAGGTTGTGTTTCATAAACAACGAATTTAAGGTGTCCCCAAAGAAAAAATTCTAAAGGAGTTAAATCAGGTGATCTTGGGGGCCATTCAATTGCTCCCCTTCTGCTAATCCAAGGGCCTGGAAATCTCTGTCAGACGAGAAGAAAAAATGAGGTGTAGCAGCGTCCTGCTGGAAATGTAACACATCTCCTGTAAAACTAAATTACCTTCTGCATCAGTTTGTTTCTAGCTCCTGAGTTTATAAGAGGATCAATAATCTCTGCAAGCATATTAAGGGACAGATCGCCTGGCAAGTTTCTTTCATTAAATAAAGAACCAATAATTGCGTATGCCCTTCTTGAATAATATACCTGGTGTTCATCGCTCCAGTACCAACATTTGTGTTTATTAACATTGTCATTTAGAAAAAAATTAAGATTCATCACTGAAACAGATATTCAGCAGAAGATTGGGGTTGGCGTTGACTTGATCAGACATGGTTTTACAAAACTCTATTCTTTTATCAAAATCATCTTCGTAGAGCTCTTGAAGTAACTGCATTTTATAGAAATGAAATTTATACATTTTCAGTGCTCTTCTTACAGTCTCGCGTGATATTCCCATCTGTTCTGCTACTATTCGTATGGAGCTAGTTGACACGGTAACAAATGTTCCCAAAACCTCAATTAGAGCTTCTTCATTTAGTACTCGTTGCTTCTTTTCCTATTTTTCACCGAACCAGTTTCCAAAAATTTTGCTACCAAATCGAGAGTATACATATGACTTACATTACAATTAGGATGCCTTTCATTTAAATGCTGCCGTTCGTGCGCATTTTCCAACCTCTTCATAAAGGATAATTATTTCGATTCTTTCCTGTAGAGAGTAAACCATTTTTGCTATAGAATTACAACCATTGTTATCTCCTGATCACAAATGAATACCAGATGCTTACCGACTCCACTATCGAGTCGAATATTGTAGATAACGAGTGAAATATTTATTAAATTATACCTATCAAAACTTAATCTTGGAAATAAAGGCAAATTTAAGTTTAGGCTGGGGACCAATGAAGAAAACAAAACTAGGTACTTATTTAAACTATTTCTTTTATTTGAAAATCTTGCAAGATACTACAGAATACAAAAATATTTAACAAACATTGCAAGTATTTTAATAATAGTTTAGTATCAGGTGTAAAAGTTATTAAAAAATAAATGAGACACTTAATTCAAAGAAAATTACCTAACATTTGAAAATCCTTGAAAAAAAAAAACATATACTGCAAGCAGTTATTTTAATAATAGTATAAGGGGTACAAATTATAAGAATTAAATAACATTTTGTTCAAATACAATCTTTAAGACATTAACAAATACAAAGAATATATAACATTTAATTCAAAGAAAACTACTTATTAATAAAATATCTTTAGGATACTAGACAGGTACGGACTTTTTAACACAGAAGGTATATCTTACAATGAGTTTAACAAAGTTTAATAGGAACATGCAGATAACAAAGGGAGACCACTGTCACAAATTTAGATGCTACGAGTGACAGGAGTCTCTGCCTGATATTCGCGGGTTCCTAATTCAAATTGCTTTATTGTTGAAAAATACATCTTATTGACAAAGACATAAAACAAATATATACATTTAAAATTTAAAAAAATGTGTACATACTAATATAAATGTATATCGTACCCAGATACAAACAACCGATTGCAACAATATTCATTAAAATTTATAGGTACGATAAACTTTGACAGAGTTTGAGAATGTGATTTGTCTTAATGATATGAACATCAAATTACGTTCAGTCTAATAAAATTATACGATCATTAGATATTGAAAGATTTATATAAGTGTTCTTCCAACTGGGTGTTAGTCAATTACAAAATATATAAAAATATAATTATTTGTATGAATTGTATTTAATTTAAAACTGGCTGAATGGCTAAGGATCTATATATATTTTTTATTATAATTTATAGATACTGTAAAATATAAGGTTAGATTTTTTATTTAAAATTGTACAATATTTATTGTATTATCTAAATTGGGCTTTTTTCTTTATTTTGGACATATCGAGAGCCACAATGCAGGACCTCGTAACTAACACTGCCACTGAAAATTATATTTTATGATAATCTCGTTTAAAAGATTTCACTCCATCTACTGTATAAATGAAGTATGTATTAAAATTTTTGAACAAAATATGGTTAAATATTAGTCCCATTATAGAGTAAAATGGATTGTTCTATGCACTTGTGAATCTTTTTTTTTTATCTCCTGAAAAATTTTGATTTTGCGACTTACGAGGTCTAGCCTTGTTGCCTTCGATATGTTGTTTACAGTTGTCAAAAGTAAATGTAAAATATATAAAAACATTTAGGTATAAATAAGTAAAATACATACAACTTAATTATATTATTTTTGAAAGAACTCTCGATCATTGCCTGATTAGAAATACGTCTTGTATTAGGAAAGTATTACATTTTTTTAACTATTATGCTTTATAAATTCTTTTATTGAGCTAGAATATATCTTGGTCTAATTATTATAAGGTATACTTTCCCTTTTAAAAATTCTATAGCAGTATATGAAATACAAAATATACAAAACATATTACAAGTAGATATTTTGATAAGAGTATCAGGTGTACAAATTATAACAACTACATGTCATTTATTGACATTTAATTCTAAGAAAACTACCTATTTGAAAACATTAACGACACAGTAAAAATGTTCCAGCATTGATACTTATCATATTTCTCTTATTTAACACAGGTAGAACTTGCTAAGGGAACGAGTGTAACATTGCATCATTTATACGTCTGCTGTCGTTTTTGATATCTGTACCACATTTGGTATGTTTAGATATCTGCATTTCTGTCTTCTTTAATGTATTTCTGCAATTAAAAAAAATCACTATTTAACAGATATTTACATGGAAAGATTTAAGATTATTAAATTTGCATGCTTATAGCTGTGCTTGTTTATCATCATATAGGATGCATCTGATGAGATGTGAATTTTTATCATGTAACAGAAGATTAGGGTTAAAAGTAGATGTAATAAAGAAACACTCTAGACCTACTGGCCATGTGGTAAAAATGACAATAACAAGTTTTATACTTTTTGTGTTTGACCTTTGAGTCATTATAATATGAATACAAAAGTAGTTGTCAATTTTTCTTATGATTATTTACTTTAAAACTATTTTTTGAATTAAAATACCTACTCTCTAGTTACTGATGGTTAGCGATACCTATATTATAGAAAAAATCTAAATTTGAAAACTTAACAAAAATCAAACAAATGTTCACTTTTATATTCATGACCATATATGGCTAGCATAAACAAAGGATACATCGATAAACCTGTAACTGAACCTGGCATGGAACGAATCCAACAACAAAAAATGTCAAGTTTGACAATCCTCAAAATATCATTTTAAATAAAGAAAATATAAACAAACGCAGATGTAGTAGATGTGAATAAACAAATAATAATGCTCCAGAGGTAAAAAATGCATCAAATGTGCATATTCAAATGCAAGCGTATGAAACGAATAGTACATGACATTCAATCAAGTCACTTAAACATAAGAATGAATTCTTTTGATTCGTTTTCAATAATTTCTATTGGGAGATCATCTCCACTATCTAAATTGCTTAAAATTATGTAAAACAGTGGTATAATATAGACTGCATAGGCATTATGTTTAAATGAAGTAGAAATAAACCTACCTAGCCTCCTTTGCATGCACTTCTGTAGCATGTTCTCTTTTTGATTACTTGGCAAAAATTAAGTAGCAGTAGCATTCCTTCTAATCACAGTTTTATCACTGACTAAAATTCAAAATGCTTCGAACATATTTTAAAATTTTCTTTGTGTGATCTTCCAATACTTTTTATCTAACCTAAAACAGATAAAAATGAATAAATATAATTTATAACTACATGCTGGTTATGAAACACATTTAATCTGGTAACTTACACATTAATGAATGATTTTGGTTAGTTTTCAATAATTTCTTTTGGTAGATCTTCTAAAGTCAGCACTATTAGAACTGCTTAAAATTCTATTAAAAATGGTTTGAAAAGTTTGAAAAGAAGGCTTTTCATTATAAATAGTGTTAACAGGCATATAGGGTATTACCTATATTTAAATAAAATAGAAATAAAACTTACCTAGCATCCTTTGGTGAAATTTTCTGTTCATGAGCTTCTGGAACATGTTCTTTTTTTATTACTTAGCCTAAATAAAGTAGGAGTGGCATTCTTTTTAATCACAGTTTTATCACTGACTAAAATTCAAAACAAGAAATGCTTGAACGAGTTTAAAATATTTCCTTGACATACATTTTCTAGGAGCTTCCATTACATTAAGCCTTTTTTTTCTAACCTAAAAGACAAATAAAAACGAATAATTATATATAACTAGATAAAAGATTTTTATTAGAACCCAGTATGGATACTGGGCTAGAACAATAATTAAATACCTAATTGATTCATCCAAAAATAATTGTTAAATACGGGTCTGTATTGGTGTTAAAAACTTACTTATGACAAGTTCTTCGGAATTATTTCATCGGTTTGGACAGAATAAAACTAAACATGTTTTAACCATTGTTTATAGAAGTCTTTAGGACGTCTTTAGGGATCAAAATAACTTTCCAAAACTCACAAAAGCTTTAAAAATCGTACAAAAATTGCTAAAAATAACAACAATCACAAGACAACTAAATGTCAAATGTCACAATATTCTAACTAATGCGCAGACTCAAATCCTCCCCCGCATTTACGCTATCGTAAACGTTTTTACTTGCCACCCGGGCAGTCATTTTCCTATCTCCCCTCTTCATATCTATGCGCTGAACCCTCACTCCTTTGCAGTTCAGACGAGACTGCTCGCTTCGACCGTCTTCCGCGCACCACACGTAGCTCCCGCGCACATATCCTTGCGTCACTCTTACATAGGCGCGCGTTTGGGACGGACCACTGCATGCTGGAAAAGCATTTACATCTTCAAAAACAAGGAAGTTTTGCATACAGCTATCGCGAATGTCTTGGGCCAACGGTCAAGTGGAACGTTTTAATAAAACTATATTGGATGCCATTTCAGTAAGCGAAGCCAATATTAATTTAGATGAGTGAGACAAAAAATGTTGATAAAATCCAACTGAGCCTTAATAGTACAGTAAATAAAATTACCCGAACAACACATGGTGAGGTTTTACTTGGAAGGTGCTTGATTTGTATATTACGTAATAGGAGCGCTACCTTAGGTTAGGTTGAAAATGAGTGGGATGATCTCATCGCCTTCCACTGCGACACAGATGGGTCTATTGTGGCTCGAGCACTACCTTATTGATGTAGCAAAATTTACACCTTTATACATATTCTTTAAACTGTGCTTATGCATAGTCGATCGCCAGCTATTCGCCAGAGATTCATCTCGGCGGTATCACCAGCAAGTCGAAACCTTTTCGCCATAACAAATATAGAAATATCAATTTATTTGTTCATTAATAGTTTTAGTGCTTGAAAACAGTATGATATTGATAATAATAACTACACTTAATACAAACTTAAATAATAAACAAAAAACAGCGATATTGGCTCTTGTACGAAGTTTTGAACCGAACTTACAAGTGATAAAATTATTGGAGAAAGTGAGCACCCATTTTAAATTACCTAGAGCCGTCACTGAAATAGATGATACATACGAGTTGCGTAACGTAACTATGAGTGATTATATTATCTAGGTGTGATATTTATATTGAATTTAGAATATTTTTTGATTGTGACTGTGGTAGTTGGACATAGTTATTTTGGAAATAAATTTTATTTGTTTGATACAAATCGTGTTTTTATTATTTGATCGCTAATACTTTGTTAAGTCTATCGAACACATATCTATTGGTTCAGTTACCGGTCATAAATAGCTAATGATACAATATTATTAGGTACTCTGTACGTAATTTATAGTTCATGTCATAATTTATTGGACTTAAAAATTTTAATAAACGTTGTTGTAACCGGCTGTGAGTACATTTGAATCCTATTAAAAATATTTGGTTTTAAATTTTACAAAATGATTCATAATTAATTGGTAATATTTTACCTAAAGATTCAATATCTACTTCTAATATTTAAGATAATGGGCAAACCCTTTCCTCGTCTACGCTAGTAATAGGAGCGCATTGCCTCTTAGAATATTACAAATTCATAAAAATATATTAATACAT
The DNA here is from genome assembly GCA_927349885.1 of Psylliodes chrysocephalus. Lineage (NCBI taxonomy): Eukaryota > Metazoa > Arthropoda > Insecta > Coleoptera > Chrysomelidae > Psylliodes > Psylliodes chrysocephalus. Next base: position 70,569,942 of record OV651813.1, read on the forward strand.
TATATCGTCGGCATTCTGGCAAAAGTCTGTCACGTTAAGTGGTTTGTTAGAAAAACCAATTAATCGTGGGGTACGCCACTGCGTATTTCGGATCGCCCAAACGATCTTCCAGTTAAGGAAGATCTTTGCGCCACCCGAAAATACTCACTGGAGAACCTTTCTTATGATTTATTACGCTTGGCTTGGCTTTACGCTACTTGGGAAGGAATAAAAGTCACTGCATAAAAAACTACAAATCTTTAATAAATACAAACTAAAATCCCCTGAACTGTCCAGAAATCCCCAATATAATAATACACCCCAAATATACAATATATATATACACTATAAAGACTTTAAAGAACCAACTAGTTACTTTTCTCAGAAATACCTTTTTTATTTTATTTTATTTTATTTTTTATTAGATTTATAAAAAACCTTACCACATATTTTAACAGCAAGCTGGAACGTCACGACTTTATTTTTTATTTTTATTTTTATTGCTGTAATACAGCAGAGTATTACCTACTGCCGATTTTCGTCACAGCCGAAGAACTTATAGCCTCGGTTGTGCCAAAAATGTTGTTATTTTTTGTTTTGTCAATTTGGCTAGCTGACCCCAACATTGTTTTGAAATTGTAGAATCAGCATAACCGAATTGAGTGCATTGTTTATTTTCAACATAAAATAAAGTTTTTAATTACTAGACGAAAAGATTGTTATTGTTTTAAATAACTTTAAATGTAATATTAAACACAAATTGGAATTGAATGGAAATTAAAAAGATTGAAATAAAATTATATTTTTGGAAATGGATTTAATAAAATTTGAGTTGAAATATATTTTTGGAAAGTACTTTATTTTATCTTTAATAAAAATCTAATTATTTTTAAATGCAATTCGTGACATGCCCCCCACCTGTTAAAGCCGGACCCCGGCTTTTAAGCTGAGAATCCGTTTTTATTTTATTAAAAATTGAAAAATGTTACTTATAGATATCCTTAATGACTACATAAAATACAAATTATAGAAAACAATTGAAAACAAAAAAATTTGAAGTTAGAGTCTGTCTACACACGCACATTTTTTCTTCACGACTTGATCTCGGAGAAGTCCATATTTGGGCGCGGTGGCGCCTTGGCTGCGTACGGCTCTGTCTTCCGTACTTTGCTTGTGTGGCGAGTACAGAACGTTCGGTTGAAACCCTGGCTTCGGAGATTGGCAAATTACTTTTACCTCGGCTCTTGTTCTTGCTCTGACGGTGATCGGAATATGCCTAACTTCAGCATTGACCGACATCTCAGCGGTTGGAGTCCGGAGTGACTCTGTTGCTTTTGCCACAGAATTAAAGGTTCTAATTCTGTGGTGTTTCCCTTTGGACTGAAGCGCTCGTCTGCTTAGGCCTCTGGGAAAAGATTCTCTTGGCTGTCATCTTGGTTGGTAGTACTGTGCCTTTATGTCAATGGTCCTTCCGTCTGGTTTACGAGTTATTTTTAATAGGTTATAATATTCCAGTTTACGGTTCGATGCAGGATTTTTATACGTGGAGTGGGTTTTGGAAGGTTTACTTAGGGAATTTTTTGAAATAGAAGGTTAAATGCCTATGGGCACAAGTGTGAACGTTTGTTCGGGAAATACATGTACTATGTCGAGCTATGACATAGTTTTTCGCTCCTTCGCACGTGTGGACCCATTTGTGCTGGTAGTGGAGTACAGTTGAATTCCATAGGACTTTCCAGAAATAAGGAATCGTTATTTAGGTGAGTTGCATCTCTTTTATTTTATGGATCTCCTTGCCACTGTTTCCAGGTAATTGCAGTTTCCAGGCCGGAAATTGGATCACTGTGGAATGATTTTTTGAACCATGTGTCCAGAGTTCAACCCTTCTTATAGCCTTCTCCAAGATCTGAGACAAGTTGGCTCCTGTTTCTTGTGCGTGTGGATCATCTGAGCAAAAAATAAGAAAAATGGTGAGTAACATAAAAAAAAAATTTTTATAATAGTTTATGCTTTTAGTATGATGGTTACAATTTTAATTTATTTGTTAGATGATTTTATTAGGAACATTCCTTTGTTCCCAATTTGTTGAGCAATTGATAAAAATAACATTTATATAATTATTAAGCTCATTCATTTTAATAAAAGTAAATAAACAAAATTTATGACCTAGTAATTTGTTTATCAATAATGTGATTTTAACATAGGTCGTGAATTCGATATTAACAATAAATATAAAAAAAATGTTTTTTTCTACATGAACAAGTAATTAGTATGCTTTGAGGTTATGATTTTATTGATTTTTACATTGGTTCTTGTTGGTTCCTCTAAAAATAATTGAGACAGCTTCCCCTAGTATATAAATATTAAATCTGTGCGTAAGCCCCGTTTCCCATAAATATATGTACATCTTTATTATTCGTTGTACTTGGAAAAAAAATGTTTTTATCAGAAAAAATTGCTTCAGCCCTCTATATTTTATGTTATTTTAATATTATTTGATAAAAATTAATGTTTCGAAACATCTGTGAATTGTCACCTAGTGTAAAAAAAGGTTTTGTGAGCACACATGGTACCTTTCCTCAACCATATTTACCTGAATTGATTCAGGTGTCTATTTTTCTCGTTTAGACGAAAAATAGTTTTTTATTTTTTATTGCCTCATTATTCAGGCATGTGGGATTAGGATCTGGGTTTCAGTTTTTTAAACCTTCTTCCAACCCTTCCTACCCCTATTCAAGAAATTTTTATTTATTTTAAGAAAGAAAACAAAATAGATTTTAGTCTCTAATTTTTGGTAACTAGGTACATCTTATTATTATATTTAGCATAGAACAGGGTGTAGGTTCCAGCTTTGAAGAAGCTTTCTTCCAACCGGTTCCTTTTCTATTGCATGACACAATAAGTGAGATACTTGAATATACATGTATATACCTTATGTATACTTTTTATCTCAGTACCTGATTTTTATTTATATATGGAGTCCCCATACAATATCCTATAAAAATAAAAAAAATATATTAGCGGCTGTACGCTGAAAATAAAATATTATTAATGATTAAAAAATGTTTTTTAGATAGCCTCCCTTGCCGGTGCTACTATGAGGCAGGGTAGGCTTTCACCTGGCGACATCCGGGACAACTTCTCTCCTTCCACTTTGAGTAGTAGGTCTATTACCTCAGCAGACTTGGACATTAATGGCGTTCCTATTGTATCCGTCAGTTGTTTTTCCTGTGGGCTTTTGGATTCAGCCGAACTCTGTTGGAACGATGAGCGGAATTACTAGTTGAGGCTCCACAGTCCCGTTGCTGTGGTTGATGAACCGAGAGTGACCGCTGACGCTGACGCTTGGAGAGCCACATCAGATATAACTTATAACCCATATACCCTAAGAATGCCAAGAATGCTATGCAGAGAAAAGCAAATTCTATATGTTGGCCTACGGGTATTGAAGATTCTGCGCGTGTGGGCACTGGGGCCACAGCTATAGCCATACCATTATTTTTTCTGTTTGCGAATAGGTACACTATTCCGAGTGACAGGATGATATTCCACACTAGGAAGATACCATCACTGTGGTAGCTATAGTAATGGGATTCTGGTAAGTTATACTCGTTTTTTATATTCGACATTATATCCTCAACACTTTCTCTAGTTGAGGTAAGATTTAAATGAGGTATTTCGAGAGTCCAATTGATATTGAGGCATTCATGATGATTCATGAACGTTATAGGGCTTGTTTCCATGTTGGGTTTTAGGATAGAAGACTTTAGGTTGGACCAGGATGCTGGTATAATATGGGTGATTCTAAAATTTTGGGATATATTTGTGAAGCATGGGAACCTGAGGGGAATTATATCCTTATTATCAATCTTTGTACTTAAATTTGTATCTGATGCTCATCCATCACTAGTGAGTCTAGCTTGTGTTGGGTCGCGACTCCGCAACATCAAGCCAGTCCGTCCCCTAGAAAGTCTAGAGCCCTTTTATTCCTTGTTTGTTGTTTTAGCGATATATCTTGTAGGAATTTGGGGCTCCAGCTTTCCTGGAGATCCTTAAACTCTCCAGTGTAAAGGTTTTGCAGCTGCCTAATGCTGTGTACTAGATTGCATTCTGCTGATCTATTTCTAGCACAAGCCGGTTTAGACTCCTGAAGGGAGCCCTCGCTCATGTCATACCTCTGTTTTATGGCTATCCTCCAATCCTAGGGCTGGATTGGAGCTGATAGAGGCTAAGAGTATGAATTTGACGAATTTCCTAATCAGAAAAGAGCAATTAAAAAATATATATGTACGATTTCTTTGAAAAAAAAAAAAAATTTATTCTGGTTTTATATGAGTAGCTTGTGTTTATGTTCGATACACTTTTCTTTAGTGTTACTTGGTATCGAGGGGCTTTACTGACACAGAGATTTACACAAAAAAAATTTTAAATATTTAATATTAATATGTGTATAATTGTGTACATGTATACAAAAAAATATATAGTATAAATGTAAAAAAAAAAATTTAAAAATAATATAAAATTAGTGACACCTATTATTTTTCTTTTAGGTATCAGAGATTGTCGTCGTCCCTTGGTGCCAACTCTGGGGACCAAGGATCGTTATAATGGAGCATTCTACTGACGTGGACCACTTCTTCTTTACTCTTTTTATTATGTCCTTTCTTAATCAGGTAATTAACTTCACTTAATTTGTCTTTTACGTAGTAAGGACCAAACCATCGTAAGAGAAGTTTTCCACATCTTCCTATCTTTCTTACGGGGGTAAATACCTTGACTTGGTCCCCTACTTTGAAGTCTAATTCCCTGTGCATAGCATCGTATCGAATTTTGTCCTTAGACTGTTTACAACTAATACTCTCGATGGCCATTCTTCTTACTGCCAAAGCTCGATCTCTGATTTGCAGAGCATCTAGGTTGTTTGAGGGCGCCGTAAGGCTTGCCTCTGTAGGAAGAACTGCTTCGCGTCCATACACTAGCATGAACGGGGAGAACTTTGTGCTATCCTGTTTGGCTGTGTTGTAGGTAAATGTCACGAGACTGATATATTCATCCCAGTCTGTGTGTTCTGTATTCGTGTACATTGCCAACATGTTAGCGAGAGTTTTGTTGAACCTTTCGGTGAGCCCGTTTGTAGCTGGGTGGTAAGCAGTGGTAAACTGACTAACCGTTCCAATCATCTTGGTTAATTCAGTGACCATTTCGGATCTAAAGTTAGTTCCTTGATCACTGAGCAAGAATCGGGGACTCCCATGTCTACAAATTATGGAGCTCATGAGGAACTTGGCAACTTGGTTAGACTTGGCAATAGTTAAGCCCATAGTCTCTGCCCACCTTGTGGCATAATCTGTTGCGACTATTATCACCGTTTTACCATTCCGGCTTTTACAGAACGGCCCAAGTATGTCAATGCCTACTCTCTCGAAAGGTACTCCTACAGGTATAGGCTGCAGCAGTCCCACCGGTTTCCTGTTTTCTTGACCTTTTCTCGCTTGACAGTCCCTACATCCTTTGACGTATTTTTCTACTTCTTTCTGTAGAGTTGTCCAGTAATATCTGGACTTTATCTTTGTCAAGGTTTTTGCGATTCCCAAATGACCTGCTATGGGTTCATTGTGGTGGGAGAATAAAATCTCCCCTACAAGATGTTTTGGAATCGCTAACAAATTTTGTAAGCCTTCGGGGTTAGCATTAGTTTTGTACAGCACGTTATCGAAAAGCCTGAAATTTTTTGCTCTTCTTCTCGTGCCGATAGATGCTGTGCTGGGGTCTGAAATGGCATTTTTTAATTCTGTTATTTCAGGGTCTTTGTCCTGTTCCTTTGCGATATCTTCCTGTTCGAGGAGGAATATCGGGAGTAGGTCGGTTTCCTCCACATCTTTATCTGTGGGGCTTAGCACCGGATTCCTTGACAAACAGTCAGCATCTTGGTTGGAGCTCCCACTCTTGTGCTTTATGACGTAATCAAACTCTGAGAGTTTGATACTCCAGCGAGCTAGTCTGCCTGTTGGATCTTTTAAAGATCGAAGCCAGCACAAAGCGTGGTGATCTATCATTATTGTGACGGGCTTACCGTAAACTGGATGTCTAAGGTAACCTAGTGCCCATATGACAGCAAGACCTTCGAGCTCAGTAATGCTATAGTTCTGTTCTGCTTTTGACAGACTACGACTTATATTTATATAGCTTACTGGATGCATTTGCTTGTCTTGTCTTTCTTGTAACAAGATTGCTCCGATGCCAAGTTTAGATGCATCCACCCTAAGTTCACATTCGCGTTGAGGGTTGTAGTGCTGCAGTACCGGAGCTGTTAGCAGTTTTTCCTTAAGCGTCTCAAACGCTTTTTGTTGGGGTTCATCCCAAGAAAACTTTCGTCCTTCTTTGTGAGTAAGTGTAAGGGCCTCGCTATCACTGAAAAGTTGCTAATAAACTTTCTATAGTAATTGCAGAGACCGACAAAGCTTTGGACTTGCTTAACAGTTCTAGGTGCTGGAAACTCTTTTACTGCCACCAATTTACTGGCATCCACTTTCAGCCCTTTTTCGCTGACTGTGTAACCCAAGATGTTTATTTCTGTTTGGGCAAAGATGCACTTACTTGGCTTTAAGGTTAGGTTAGCTTGTTTCAGTCTTTGAAAAACCTTTTCCAATTTTTGTAAGTGCTCTGTTAACGTTTTGGAGAATATTATTATGTCGTCCAAGTATATTAATATTTCTTTCCATTTCATCTCTTGTAATACCTGATCGGCAAGGGATTGGAAAGTTGCGGGCGCGCATGTTAATCCGAAAGGAAGGACATTACACTCATACTGACCGTGACCTTGCGCCACGAATGCGGTGTATTGTTTCGACGACTCTTCCACAGGGATTTTCCAGAATCCGCTGAACATATCTAATGTGCTAAAATATTTGGCCCCATTTAGATAAGTTAGGATGTCGTCAATTTGAGGAATCGGATAATTCGATTTTCTCGTTATGTTATTTAGTTTGCGATAATCCACGCAAAATCGAACTTTGTCCTTCCTTTTGATCAGAACAATTGGGCTGGCCCAGGGGGAGTGACTTGGACGTATGATCTCATGATCCAGCATTTCGTGGATTTGATCATCGATGATGTCTCTCTCCTTTTGAGACACTTTGTAGGCTCGGCTTTTTATTGGAGGATGATCCTCTATCTCTATTTTATGCTCTACCAGATGTGTTTTTCCCATGTTTGCCATGGATTTCGAAAAAACTTCTGGGTATTGAGCTATTAGCTCGCCGAGCCTCTTTTTAAAGTTGTCGTCTTTAGAGTGAGAGACGTCGAAGTCTTCTAAAGTGACTTTTTCCTCCGCCTCGCATGTGGCGAAGGACCATTCTGTACTTGGACTATTTTCCTCTGTGAGGTATCCTAAAGTACTACCTTTATATATTTTTATATGGTACCTATTAAAATGTCTTACCATTATTTTATTATTGGTAATTATATTTGAACTGAACAGTAAGCCTCTCTGTACCAAATTTTTAAAATTGCACTGAAGAAAGTGTGTTTTAGTGTCTGTGTCAGTTGTACTTATTTGAACCTTAGTCTCACTATATGGGGGATAAATTTGGTCCAATGTTGACCTAATTTTTTGCGGGATCGGGAGTTTTGAGAAAAAAGGGTTTAAAGTTACAACTTTGGATGAAAATTTCATTTTGCTTTACTAAATCATATAAGGTCATAATATTATTTGACTGAGAAGTAGTTTTGCAGGAGTATTAGAAAAAAACTTTCGAAAAGTGCCTATCGCTTGGAAATCGACATTTGATGGACTTGGTGATTTTTGCCAAATTAGAAAATATACAAAAATAGTAAAGTTAAAATATCTGTTATACTTGTTTAAATTGAAATGTCCATTTACGAATGAAAGAAATTTATTTCAAAATGATTTTAACATTTTAACATAAAATAACAAATAAAACTTTTTAGTCTTCCTCGCTTTCGCTGTCTACACTTGGTTCAGCATTTCGATTTTTAACGGTTGTTGACGTTGGCAATGATAAATACCATTGATGAAATTCTGTTAGTACACAATGCAATATTACCCTGACACTTTGCCCGCCATTTTGTAATAGTATTCGTTACCCTTCTGATAAATGTTAATTTCAAAACACTTATAAAGATTTTTACTAGCTCAGTGAAATTTAATAGCAAATGTTACTTACCTTAAAAATAAAAAAAAATAAATGAGCACATACTTTTCTCTGTCGTGAATTCGGCTTTTCAAATAGACAATTTTAAGGGTAGTAATCTTTCTAGGAAATGTTGGGAACCAATAATTCTCTTTTTTATTTTTAAAAGCTAGTGAGAATTATAAATTCTAGCTTTATCAATAAAAAGAAGTTAATAAAAATTATACAGAATTTAGTAAATGAAAGCGAATTTTTGTGACCTTTAAAAAATAAGATTCGACATATATACTTATAAAAATTAATGATTTTATTTAAAAAAAGAAACCTTTTCGAAAACAAATTATTCACAGTTATCAGGTATCAAATTGTGATTCGTACATAAATAATTCTAGTCACTAGTAATTACCACATTTTAGTTTGTTAGCTAACCACTTCTAGATAGCCATAGGTAGTTGAGATTTCTGTCCCTCGGAAACCAACGCCTTTGTCGGTTAATCTTTCTTCTTATGAAGCTTCGAATTGTAGCTGTCCCTTTCCCTTTCTTTGGAATATTGTGTGTTGACGATAATTAAATTATACCGGATGGCACACATTTAAAATAACATTTTATAATTAGACTTTTAAAATGTTACAACAACTTCTTGAGGTCGTTGTATTTTGGGATTGAAATAGGCAGCATTACTGAATAAGCCTTGTTAAGCTCGAATGCTGATGTGGAAGATCTACCTCGCCCGCTGATATTTATGCAAAGATAATCATCTGAATGGTTGTATTTGTATTTGACTACACCTGGGTTATCCTTTTCAATACGAAAGCATTTTACTTGTAGCCACTTTACTTTTGACCCTTCAGTGTTAACTGTTCTGTTTTTTAAAACAGCTTAGGAAATAGCTTTGAAATCAAAAAAATGAGAATACCTCAGTTCTTGAAAAATGTAAGGATAATTTTTCCCCCTTTTAGATCGGGCCATTTTAAAATTATTTATCCAGTCGTTCATTGTATAAACTGCCAAATATATCTTCTGTTTTTCTACGGCACTGTGCCTGCTGTCGCACTCCATCATGGAATGTCCAGATTCAAGAAACTTTTGTTCGATGGTAACAATCTGACTGCTTTGAAAATGAACAAAGTAATACAACATCACAAGAACATTTTGATTGCTATTTTGCCCACCAAATGTATCAGAGAAAAATGAAACTTCTGTAACATGATCGGGCAAATTATGTAGGTACCGGTATAAACATGTTGCAATCTCCAAACTACCTCGAGCTCCATTAACTTCAGTCCAAGTATAGCATAACGCATTGTTAGGTGGAGCACCTTCGTAAATTGTTAAATTGTAACCGCACAAATTTCTGCTATAATACATTGGTGATACATCACTGCTTGGTATCTGGAGGACGCTTTGGAGGTCAAATGTCGCAGTTACAAATTGTGGTTCAGTGGTTGCTCTCTCTTTATCTGTCTTTTTGGAATTATTGGCATCAGTTTTGCGATTTTTATGTTCAAGATACAGGGACTCAAGTGCAGTTTTCTGATCGCCTGTAGCTGTTTGGTACCTCGTGCAAAGAGAGCACTGATCTTTGCGTGGCTTGAAAAACAAATAATTATATTCTTGCCAAAAGACCCTATTGTATGTTGTCATACTTATGGGTGTATAACCTTTTTCCTCACACATTATTTTGTACAACGAGTACATTTTGGCTATGGACAGTGTTGCATCTAAGTATTTTCTCTGAGATGATTTTCTGTAGTAGTGAGAGTCTGTTAAAGGAAAACTTTCAATATGATTTTTAATAACAGTTTTTTCTTCTTGAGAAATTTTATTGGATGGAACATGTCGGCCCCGCTTGTCATCTCCTTGATAAAGCCCCGAAGTTTTATTTTTATTTTTAAAGGCTTTATTGAGTGGTCCATTGCTTATAGAAAGGGTTTTTAGAAAAAAAATCTGACATACTCTTGTTGGTGCCCCGTCTTTTAAGAAATAAAACTCTTTTACATTACTTCGTGGTTTAGCATTTCCTTTTCGGAGACGCTGCCTTTGAGTTATATTGGCTTTGACATTTTTCAGAATAAAATCTTTTTTTCGGGAGTAGGATTCTAATTTCCAATAGCTAGAACATAGCTCAGTCCTCTCTGCATCGCTAAATTTTATGGAGCACTTAAACCGACAACTGTTGCAATTCACATGTTGAGGAGCTTTGGCGGGCTTTGTTCTCTTTTTGATAGTGTAGGGTTGTCCAAGATTTATAAATTTTTTCGTCAAATTTTGATTCCACTTTCTATCATCTGCTTTGTACCAACGACTCCTATCAGGAGTTTCTTCTTTTGGAGCTAACAAATATCTGGATGTTATAAATACTTTTTTAATTAAATTTTGATTTAATTTACCTTCAGTGTCTTTGGACGTGTCAGAATTATTGTCCTCTTCTATATTCGGATCATACTCTTCGTTATCTTCATCGCTAGCCGCAAACGGATCTTCTTCGTCCTATAATAAAAACATCTTTAAATCAGTCGTTTTTGTAACCAGAAATAATACCTTAGACAGTGTAAAATTGAAAAAGTCTATGATTTTTTCTAATATACTTCGAAAAAAAAAAAAGATTGATGTTTACCTGATCTTCTAAAACACCTTCTTCCGGCGAATTTTCGTTGCTTATAAGATCTAACTCATGGCTCGAGCCAACGTGAGATTCTGTTAGTCTAGAAAAAGCAATTCAATAAATACCTAAATATTTTTATTTTAAATTTATTTAAAAATTAACCTGTTGTTGTAATATGTCTTTTTCCATTAAACCTGTTGTACAGCTATTCAGTCACAACTTGTTGCACAATAACTTTGGGTTTTTTGCTTAAATTCTCATTATTCAGTTGAACGAGTCTTAAAATACGTTTACCTCTACAATCCTGCATTTTAACTATTAGGAAATACACACATGTTGTATCGCAAACCACAGAAAGAGGACATAAACAATCAAATATAACCTCAAAATACCCAAACAAGTAAATCACTTAAGTCCTTTTTGCGATAGCCTATTCCAGCCAAAAGTCATTAAGTTCACTTAGTGATTTCTGCCTGGCAACAAAATAACTTTTTGCGACTTAGGTAGTTTTGACATTCTGTAACCAGGTATACATATTAGTGCTGGACTTAATGAATTTTGTAAGTTCAAAAAAGCGAAAAATTCAACACGGTTTACGGACTTAACTAAAAATTGACAAAAATGGACTTAATGACTTTTGCCAGAACGCCGACGATATTTATAATATATTCGAACTAATGTGAAATGTTGGTATAAAATAATTAATTGATTTAATATTTTATGAACGCACAGCATAAAAATACTAATTCAAGATAATACAATTAAAATCGATATGAACGAGACAAGCATGTACATTGTTACTAAAAAAAAATAATACAAAAGACTGTGACAATATTGTAGCCATGTTGTAAACTTTAAACACTCTAGATTAATAATCACCTACAAGTAAAATGCATTAGCCTTAACATCCCTGTCTTCAACTCACATACACAGATCGGTTACTTTAAACCACTATTTACTAAAAACGAAAATAGACGGAAATCGACGAAGACGTCACATCATTGTAAATGACGTAGCATGGAATGTCTTTGAAAGCATTTAAATAAATATTAATAGGCTATTGCTTTTAGGGATAATCGGCAAGACATTAGTGAGTTCGAAAACATTTTAAACTAATCTTTAACATTAAACACATAGTCGGTCGGTATTTAAATGCAAATCGAATCTACAGGGTAAAATAAGTAGGTAACGACGTAGAAAAACAAAATATATATATTGATATAGAAATTCCTGACGTCATCAAAATTAAAATCAAAATTGAAATAAATATACTGGAGTGGTGAAGTTTCTAGGAATCAAAATTTAAAGTGAAAATCAGAATGTGGATTGTGGATTTTTGGAAAAAATGACATTAGAAAATTGAGAATTGTCACATGGGAATTTTATAGAAAGTCAGATGGGAATATTGAATAGTGGGTAGAATGTTAAGTTAGTAGGATTATTAATTGGAAAGATAAAATAAAAAAGTACTAAAAAGAGAATAAAGGTAAAGAAAGTTTTATTTAAAAAATAAAAAATATACAGAATTAGAGATAAGCAGAGATTAGATAGAGGTTAACTGAGCCAGGGCTGGTAGCGGCAGTTACAAGCAAGGCAGAAAAAAGAATACGGGTAGAAACAAGCAGATCGGTAGATACAAGCAGGTAGAAACAAGGAGACATGTAGACAGGATAGAGACAAGCGAAGACAAGGAACTAACACAAAATACAGAAGAGAAGATTAAAAAAATTTAATTTTTTTTATTAATTTTGATATATTAATATAAATGTAAATTTTAGAGCCAAACCATCCCCTTTTGAGAGTCTGGGAACATTTTTAGAAAATTGACATACAGGGTGTTTCTATATCAATATATACTTTTCATTCAAATTAATTGCACCTTTTTATCGCTTTTCTATTTTTAATTACTATTTTACAGATTTTATTCACCTACTTTTTATACATTAATAATTCTATTCCGTTGTCCATTTTATCAGCAAACTTATATGCGTATTCAAAAAATATGTTTTTACTATTAACTGTCTTTCATGTACAATAGAAACGCGTGGTGCCGAATTAACACAAACTAATAATCTACATCTACAAAACCGAAATCGAATCAAATATGCGACAAAGTATTGTCAAAGCTCGCCGATCTAGTAAAAATAAAGCCCAAACACTATATGTCCTGGTCCTAAAAAGCACACGACGTCTGAAAGACGCTTTTTTAGTGTATTGATTTGGTCTCATTCATAGTCTCAATGTCTTAGGACGTTATTTAGACGCCTGGTAAAAGCATCGAGATAGAATAAAGTAGAAGCGGCATAAACACTATTTTGCCATATGACCAATGGACGCACTCCAAGTGACGGAAAAGTGTAACGAAAATGGCGACTTGAGTTTTACATCATTTATATAAAGCTATTTGAAAAAAAGGCATTTATTCTCACCAAAACTGACTAGCTACATTATCTCGAGTTTGACATTGACGTAAAAATGTAATTCAAAGCTGCGGACAATTTAGCGTCGTCATAACATCCCTCTTAATTCTATCTCATTGGGTAACAGCCATAATTCAGACGAGCTTAAAGAATTTCTTAAGGTGTCTTCAAGACGTCTGGTCTGGCCAAATCCATATGTTAATGTGAGAGCTCAAAGACTTCTTTAAGATGTCTTACAAACGTAGTCGGACAGAAACTTTCACGGTTTACATATTTCAAATTTAACAAGAATAGATTTCAAAACTACCTCCCCCCCGTCCTAAAATTCGCTAATGTCATACCAATGAAAAAAACTAATAAAAACCCTAAATCGGTAGATAGCTATCGTCCAATTTCTTGTTATCTGGTATCTCAAAGATCATTGACAAGGTACTACTAAAATAACTACAAAACGTAGACAAAGACAAAAATATCATCCCGAGGGAACAGTACGGCTTCAGGAAGGGGCACAGTACTGTTGTACAAATTCTTAATATTGCCCATCAAGCCAAAAAGGCATTCAATATTAAAAAAGAAACAATACTTATGACCCTGGATACTGAAAAGGCGTTTGACAGTGTCTAAACCTCCGGGTTGATCCACGAAATGATTGTGAATGACTATCCCGTTCACATTATTAAAACAATTTACTCCTACTTACAAGACAGAACGTTTCATATCAAAATTTATAACACTTTTTAGGTGCTTGTGATGCTCCTTTGGCCTTTTGCGTTTAACCTCTTTCATATTAACTACTGTATTCTAAATTTAAATTTCAATATATTTTCCACAGTCACCCTCTATTTGTATCTTTTTTTTAAATTTTTAACTAATTTGTTAACTTGTTTTCAACTGTACTCAATGCGAATAGTGAAGGTGGTATAATTTCTTAGTTCCACACAAGCTAATTTGCTTCTGGAGATCAGATATGATTTTAGGGGCTTATCCCACACTCATTATTCCCAACACTGGATTATGTCACTCTGTTTGTTATCTTTTAATTGTTAATTTGTTCAAAATTACCTTATTTATATATTTTTAACTTTTGACTTAAAAGTGTTACTCAGATTTTATTTTTACACATATTTATAAATTGTAAACTTACATCCACAATGCCGAAAGCGCTTTGCATTTATTAATTAAAAAGTTTTGCAAGAAATACAAGTCTTTCCTTTTGAATTAATAAATATTTGTAAAAAACAAGAATAATCAAATTAATTAACGTTTGACGTTTGACTTAACAATACATTCAAGTCCAAGCTAAAAATGTCTATTGCACAAGCTTAATGTGGATTATTAATTATTTTAATATGTACGCGATTATAGCCGCCAAAAGTGTCTTTGGGCTTGTGTATTTGTGTTTTTTTTTAATTAAATATGGGACTAAAACCAGAGAGGAAAGATTAGCGGAGTTTCTGTTACCGATGTAGCACATTCCTGAAATATTTTCTACAGGTTATAAATGAATATTTGTTTATATACATAGAACATTAATGTCCTGTTTCCCCATGAATTTAAAAGTAAACATCTTAATATAAGTTTTAATTCAGATATTCGTCAATTATCTTTTTATTTTATGGAGATTTCGAGAACTATTAATATCAAAAGCCCCCTATTAGATAGCCATTTTGAGTGTAGTTATTCTGCTAATTTTAATAACCAAAATATTCGACGCTCTCCATGCACGATGATACACATTTTTAAATTTTTACATTATTATAGACAGATTATAGAATTAGCAGAATGAAAATAATGAACGTATTATTTATGGCTATTTAAGGCTAACCAGACCATTATAAGCCATTAATTAGACATCTTAAAGACGTCTTATTTGTGGCCTATGTAAGGCTACATAAGACCAATATAGGCTATTAATAAGAAGTCTTATTTATGGCTTATTTTACCCTTCATAAGACCATTATAAAGACGTCTTATTTGTGGCTTATTTTAAGCTCTACAGACAAATATAAGCCATTAATAAAAAGTCTTAATGATGTCCCCTTTTTAAACGTCTTCTAAGACGTCTTAAAGACGTCTTTTAGGAAATACATCTGCTATGTCTTATGCAAAACGTCTAATATGTTTTATGCAAGACGTCTGATATGTTTTATGTAAGACGTCTGATATTTTTTATGTGACGTCTTAAAGACGTCTTTAAGACGACTTTGTGCTATCTAGGGTGTTACATTTTAGAGTGTCGCGAGAGGTAAGGCGATGAGCACAAGTGGCTCAAGCGGTGCAAATAACGTCTCGAAGTGACCCAGCTAAGATATAAATCGGACCTAGCCTGCTTTTGTTAAGTCTTCCACTGGTGCGCTCTGGACTTATTTTTAGCTATAAACTGACAGTAAGACAAGTTTGTGCATTCTTAATAATTAAAATTAAATTTAATGAGATTGGCAATAAAATTTACTTTACTTATATTTTAGAATGTATTAAATTTCTGTGAAATGTAGATAAGATACTTGTACGTTACACAAACTAACGGTATGTTCCTGTTTGAAATGTATTGATTATTTTGTAATATATTGGTTTACAAATATGCAGGTTTAAGGTAAATAATACTAATAAAAATATAAATTTTTTTCATAAATTATAGGTATTTTGTAGCAAAATCTATACCCTGGCCATAAGACAAGTAAAGAACATAGACTAAAAATACAAGTTTAACTCAAATCTGTAATTGCTGGGCCTGGTATTTACTCCTACTATTCCTGTCCTTATTATGTGAAATAAAAATAAATGTACAGAGGCAAATTATTTATTTATAAAAAGTAAATCTACAAAACAAATACTTTTTAATAGGTAAATTTAATTTTTGTTTTTGTAAAATTTTGTTTGAAAATACTAAAAACTAATTGTTCTGTTCATGCATTTTATTCTTATACATGTTCGTATCCTGGTCATGCATAGTATTACTTCAAAACGAACCGTTGTATTGGGACACCTATTATACCTATTTTACTTGCGAATTTTAATAACCATTGTTTAAATTCAGTTTATCCTTTCTTCGACAAGAATTTAACCACATTTCGTAGCATTCGGAAATATATTCATTATAATATTTTTAAGTTTCGTATTATAGTTTTTGGCAAGTTGCAACCGGTCAGCCCGGCATTTTAAACATTAATTCAGTTCTTATTTGTTATATTCAGGAAAATATACTCACTACAAACACAAAAACAAGTAATTTATTAGGTTATTTTACACTATTCAGTCGAAAAGCATTATTTCACTGCGCGGTTTGGACGAAATTTGAATCGAAAGTTAGTATACCATTATTCCGTCTTTCGTGGATGCATTTGCAGACGCCACTATTTTCTCGATCGGTTGTTTTCGGTTATTTTTACTGCTAAAAGTTACTGCTAACTTCACACCGGTCATTTTTTGGCAGTTCTGCAGCAGACTAGCTGCTATTGCGATGACCCAAAGTAAAATTAATCATAGAAGAATGTTTTTACTAACGTATTTTAATTTAGAAAACATGAGTGCAAAACAATAGATATAATGATTTTTTGGAATTTTCAGGCAAGTTATTATTGCGATGTAAGAGCATACGAGGTTATATCAGAAAAGGCTAAAAATCGTTTCTAGGATACGATGGGGGAACTTAAATGACAAAATACAGAACTTATCTCAATCAACTCCTTATGTGCCACATACCTCAACAAAAAAAATAGCAACTCCCTACTTATGTCATAAATCATTATAAAGCCAGTAAAAAAAGATTTGCAACGATGTAGGTTATACTCTACATCGGGTTTGTGAATAGTATATTTATAATGATTAAAAACGTAGTTCAAAAGAAGATGACATATTTATTTGAATTAAATATTTTTAAATATTTCTAGTGCAGAAGTACAAAATAATTGTTTTTATTGGGTTTTACTTTTCTCATACCACCTTTAGTTCAGAAGATACAGCAATTGTAAATTTTTAAATTATTAGTTGTCACTCCATTTACGATAATATGTAAATTAATAACTGTTCCATATTATTTTAATAATTTCGCGTTTTATACTTATAAATTTAGTGAAATATATTAAATATTTATTTACACTAACCATTTTAAATTAGCCTCTATAACTTAGAACCTTAAAAAATAATAAATCATGTGGCCAAGATTTTGAGATTTCTCATTTTAAGTTATATAATAAAATTATAAATAAGAATAATAAGTACGTAGAATCCATAGATAAAATAATAAATAAAATATATTTTTTTTAAATCTACGACACTGTCAACAAGTTGTAGTTCCTAGCATACTAATAGCGCCACCATTGCAATAGCATGTCCTCTTTTTTTATAAGTAAAACCAATATAATTGTAAAAAAGACTAAATATATAAGTGTGAAAAAGCGGTTTTAAGAGTATATTAATAATTTTATTAAAACTTTATGGTTAATGGACATTTTATGAACAAAAATCAGTAGAAATTGAACATAAAAAGAATTTAGAAACATTTTAGTAAAAACGTGCTCTTATTAAAGTGTTTTTTTTTTTATTTGGTGTACGGCTTCAACATCTAAGGTCATTAGCCTAGTGTTCTGTGTAGGTTATGGATTGCATTAGTAGTCTAATACTCCATACTGCAGGAGTATTAGTACTCTAATACTCCTACACCCCTACAGACAGGCCTTGTTACTGTTTCCTTGCGTCACTTTAGGAACAGCACCCGAGAATACCGATCAAGGAGAAGCGACAGCTTGGTGTTTTCAGTGTACCGTTTTGTAACGCGCATGTGCGAAAATAAGTTGTGTATCACTCAAAATTATGTTATCTGTCAAAGTCAGTCCAAGTTGTGTTTAGTACGTGAGCAATGTTAAGTGATGTTTTTTGGTGTTTGTTTTGTGTAGTAATAAGATGAAGATTTTTACACACTTAGGTATTCTAATACAGATATAAAATGTGGCCAAAAAGTTATTAGGAAACTAAGAATTTTATCACATGTATAAATATTAACTATAATGATTTATTCATTTTTGACATTTTATTTTTCATATGTAGGTATTGTATTTTGTGAAATATATGTTTTTCTTCTTTTAAATAAATTTAATAAACAATGAACTGCAGATTTTGTTTATTTTATTTTGAAATTATATTTAAAAAAATATAATAAATTCGCGTGTTTCAATTAGGATTGGTCAAAGTGAGCGTAATCCCTTTATTATGGCTAAATTGTAAGTTACAATTATGTCAATATAAAGATGTTTTGCCCATTCATATTTACATTTATTGAATAAATCATACTGGAGTTAATTTTGGAAATATTGGTGCATACTTAAATAAGTACTATTTCTAAAAATTCGTCTTTTCACACATAGTCCAATGGACGTCCACTTTAGATCTATTTAAGGGTCAGGACGTCCATATCCGAGCATCCAGTGTACGTCCGTTTATGCTAATTAAATTGACAGCTGAATATCGATACCCAGAGAACGTCTGTTTTTGAACTTAATTTTAAGTTTAGTAGTATTTTGACGTCCAGTGGACGTCCATCTTAGGTCATTATTTATTAAACCTACCAGATAAGACCCATTTATATACTTCTTTTTTTTAATATAACTGGTCATTAAAAATTGACAAATTGAATCCATTGCATTTCATTCTATCAGCGGAAGTTTGAAATCTTATTCAATTATAACTGTATCTAGTAAAAAGTTTTCAAGTGGTTCCTTGGTCGAGCTCGTCTAGCGATTGAAAGCGTAAAACGATAATGGATGTATCGTGAGTTCGATACCTGCTCAGGTCAAGCGATTTTTAATAAAAAATAAATAAATAAATAAATAAATGGTGTATAGCGGTTTGCGAAAATAATAAACAAATTATTAATAATATAAAATAGTGTGTGGTGAGTAGCGGTTCTGTAAAAAAAGTGGGGATGTGGTCTCAATGGAAATATAATCCTGGACGTTTTTTAAATGTCCAGTATTCGACGTCCAAATATATTCCAGAATTGGACGTCCTCTGAATGGTCAAAAGTGTGCCATTTGTGTACTTCACTGGACGGGCCATTGGATGTCGGAAGTCTAGAAAACTCATTTTTGGACGTCTAGACATCCAAAATTGTATATCGAATGGAGTCCAATGGACATATTTATATTGTCTGGGTGATAGCCAGGCCAGGTATTTAACTCTAAATACATAAACCTTAAATGACATCTGGTTTAACTTGGCGAAAACACTTGTTTCTACAGAATTGAGCGATAAACTTGAAAGTCCTTTTAATATAATATAATTCTAGAATTTCTAAAAATATGTAAGTACTTTTTAAACCTAAAAGCTTTAAAATATATGCACATACTTAAAGAAAAGGTAATTTAAATATGGGCCTTTTATTACATTTTTAACAATAAATAAACCAAATATTAAACAAATTTTATAGATAAATTATAAAATAATAAACGTCTTTTACTTTTATAACAAATAATTAATTATTACATAATGAATTATATTTTGATGCCGAAATTTCACCATTGCTATTAACCCTAACTACTTCAATGTAATTAAATCACATTGCAACATTTGCGCATGGACTGTAACAATAATTTCAGATAATTTGTCAAACTATTTCGCTCAGTGTAGAAAATAAGCATGTTTTCTCAGCGTGCTAAGTTGTGTATCAATCAAAGTCATGCTGTGAAAAAGATACATCCGATATCAAAGGCACCGACAGCTACTGTCGCTTCTCCTTGATCGTTATTCTCGGACAGCACTGTCAATTAGAACCCAACAGTGAATAATCGAGTGGGGAATCCTACCAAGGCATCAGAATTAATTTTAAATAATTAAATTAAATAAAAAAATCCCGGCCAACGGTGGTATTCGAACCTGGGACCCTTGGATCCACAGGCAGAGACTCTACCACTAAGCCACCCACCCCCTTATTAAAGTGTTTAAATCAAAGAAAATATGCAATTATTGGTAACAAAAACTAGTTTAAAATAAAGTGGAAGTATTAGAGCAAACACTGATGGGGAAGAGTTATATGGGAAAATTAAATTAGTTCACAATGTCCAAATAAGTAAGGTCAAATTAATGGATTTTATTAAAATTTTGAAAAAAAAAAACAATGACACTTTATGTCAAAGTAAAAAAATTTAGTAATAACCATGGAAGCAAAAAAACTTATACATAAAAACATGATACACATACTAATGGTATGCTGATTTTCGATTCAAAATTCGTCCAAACGCGCATGACGTAATGAGGGGCGAACTTTCAAGTTATTTTGACACTTTTCGATTGAATACTGTAAAATAATTTAATATTTTATTTGGTTTTGTGTTAGTAATGACTATATTTTCCTATATACATATAACAGGGAAGAACTAAATTAATGTTTAAAATGCCGGTCTGCGCGGTGGAGATATTTCCGAATGCCACAAAATGTGGGTAAATTATTATCATAGAAAGGACAAACTTAATTGAAGTTGCGCTATCCACTTTGAGGAAAGTGGTTGTGAGATTCCTTTTAAACATAGACGCAAGAAAAGAAAACTGAATTTCACCAGGTGCACGGGCCTCATTAAGCAAAGAAAATAAATCGGTATTTTAAAATTTTAGTAGATAAAACAGTAGTTTCCTGTCCCAATACAATGGTTCTTTTGAAATAATGCCATGCATGAACAGGATACGAACACATGATAATAAGATAAACGAACAGAAAAATTGGGTTTGAGTATTTTCGAAGTAAACTTGACCAAAAAAGTTTAAATTTACCAAATAAGTAATTTTTTGAGTATTTACTTTTTATAAATAAATAATTTGTTTCTGCACACTTATTTTTATTTCACATAATAAGAAAAGAGATTGCAAGAGATCTACCATGCCCAGAAAGTACAAATTTAAGTCAATCTTGTATTTTTTAGTCTATATTTTTTACTTATCTTGTGACCAGGTTATCGATTTTGTCACAATACCTATAATTTATGAGCAAAATTAATATTTTTATTACTATTTACCTTAATCCTTCATATTTGTAAAGGAATATATTACAAAATAACCAATAAAGCTTAAGTAACTGCATAAAATCTAAAATTGGCAAAATATCGAATTTTCACTTTCGCTGCGCATGACTTATTAATTAGTCATGCGCTATATTTGTCATGTGCGCATGACTTAAAATAAGTCATTTTTTCCAACCTCAGATTTATGTAAACAAGTACGTTAGCACTGGACGCCCTCGTTCTAAATCTGAGTCGCAGCGAACGTGTTAAACACTATCTCCATTTAATGCTTATATTTTTAAGTCCCACGTGACGTCACCGTCAGTCAGCTGCATGCGCAGGAACATACCGTTAGTCTGTGTATCGTGCATAAAAATACCTAAAATTAAGGGAATCAGTCTGTAAAGATCTTTGAATGGAGCACATCGAAAAAAGTTGGTGTTCACAAGAAATCAGCTTTTCAATCATAATATTTCTTAATCATATTTTTGATAGTCTGAAGTCTTCATAGTCTGAGTTTAATCTATGTGACAGTGACAAGTAAAACGAGGTCAAATAACGAATGAGGGTGGATCACTTGAACGTTGAACTAAATTATTGATTGTACTAGATTTACTAAAATGTTGATATTTGAATTTTTCTACACATAAAAATAAATCCATTGAATTTGAATAAGTAAGTCCCCTTAAACTAAGTAATGCTTCTCATGCATCACATAATAAGTGGATCGATCTCGGAAGGTGTTCTTTGTTACCAGATAAAAAAGGTAGCGCGATTCGTCTTGAAGTTTCAAGGCTTTTCCAGGGGCTGGTAACTGACATTGAAGTTCTAGCAGTCGACCAAACTTCTTACGAAACACATATGCCAGTCCTCGCGCGTCGTTGATACTGGCGGAAGTACTATGGATCAGCAAGTAGTCTTTTGGAAGCGAGAGCAGATCTTGTTGTTGCAGAGTCGTAACACCATATCTGACTTTTCCAGTACCTCCATATGCCCCCATAAATTCTTTAAAGACAAGGTTTACTTCTTTCTCATGGTTACCCTTAAATGGCGCCAGCCTGTTTTGATACACTACCTTCGGTTTACCGTTTTGGATCTCACTTATACGGTAAAATACATCATTAGTTTCATTCTTGATGAGGTACGGACTTTCCCAAGACCTTTGAAGCTTTTGTCTTTTTGGTTTATGAAGCCAGAATTTTTCGCCTTCTTTGAAACATCCTTCTGTGGCTTGGGTCGTCCATTTTTCGTCGTAGTTGGATTACATAATATTCACCGGCTTTGTCTTCCCCAGGTCGGCATCCAAACTCGAGATCGCACAATAGTCTCATTTGACGCCCAAACAGGACATTTGCTGGTGTTTGGCCTCTTGATTTATTGACAGCGGATCTCTAAGCCATTGCAAAGAGCGAAAGATATTGATCCCAATCTCGCTGATGGTTTGAAATCACTTTTGACAGATATTTGCAATGGTATTATTCATTCGCTCTACCATTCCATCGGATTGTGAGTGCAATGCTGTGATTCTGGTTTTCTTCATGCCTAGTGTGTCACAGAGTTCACGGAAGAGTTGGCTTTTAAAATTTCTGCCTTGGTCACTGTGGATCTCCAAGAGCACTCCAAATCGACAGATAAACTCTTTAATCAATACATCTGCAACAGTTGCGGCCTCTTGATTTGGAATGGAGTAGACTTTTCCACCCACTTTGTAAAATAATCCATAACCACCAAAATGTATTTATTACCATCTTCGGTCACGTGGAATGGTTTAGCAATATCTAAAGAAATCCTCTTAGATGGACTACCAACGTTGTATTGCTTCATAGGAGCCTTCCTTTTCAGTTGTTTAAAGTCATCGGTCTCTTCCACAGGTATAGTTTAAAGGATATCCAAACCGTCTCCTCGAAGGGCGATTGTCAGATTCACTGCCTTTTTTTCCAGACTATTCATTTGCTCTGGCAGCAGTTTCGAACTGTAATTGGTCCATGACATCTTCCCGTCGAAAGTTGGAGCTTTAACAAGAGCAGAATTTACATCTCCTTCCAATTTGAACTTTAACTCCACTTCCTGGAACTTTTTTTCACCGTCCTTGGCCGTTTCTGTATGTTCTAGTTCTTCTATCTTCTTTTCCATCTCTTTTATTTTCTCCTCAATGGAAGACATTATTTTATTCTCAATGGAAGAAATCTTATCGTCCATAAAATAAATTTCGTTTTTCATAGAAGACATTTCGGAAGACATTTTTTCTTCTAAAGAAGAAATATTAGATGAAAATTTATTTTCCATAGAAGACATATTGCTTTCCAAGTCGGAAGAAATTTCATCTTTTAAAGAAGATATATCGGAAGAGACTTTACCCTCTAAGGAAGAAACTTTATTGTCTAAGGAAGGAATATCAGAAGAAACTTTAGTTTCTAATGAGGAAATATCATTTTTTATAGACGATAAATCTAAAAAAAACTGTATTTTCTAATGAAGATATTTTAGAAGAAATGTCAGTTTTCATAGAGATCATCTTACTTTCCATATCGGAAAAATTGAAGAAATTGTAGCAGAAGATGTATCATGCGAAAATAAATACGTTTCCGGATCCAAACCTTCATTTTCTATTGCTTCTTTAAGTCGTTCTGCCAGTTCTGCTTTCTTCCCTCTCGTCTCCAACTCGCGATCTTCTAACTGCCGACATAGCTCGGTCACTTTTAAATCAGACAGTCTTTTAGCCATTTTAATCACTATTTACACTTTTTCACTTCTCGACACCATTGTGACGTTTGTTTATTTTAAACAACACTTTATTTATTTATAATTTATTTGAACACTTCTCTATTTTAAAACAATACTATTCTAATTTATATATATATATTTCAAATATCTTTAAATTGTTCACTATTTATCTTCACAACTGTTTGTATACGATTAACTGCACTGTGTTCCTCTACCAATATTTATGTTCACATTTAAAAGTCTGGTGGAGATATTGAACGTTTTTGCCAAAACTAGAAACATTATGACGTTCTATCTGGAATGTACTCAAAAGCGCCTTCGCCATAGTGGTCACATATGTTTGGTCTTAAGGGATTTAATAATTATGTATGATAATCGGACATGTTGAGCCTCAAAGGCCAAATAAGACAGAGAGGGACTTGGAGGATTAGAGCATGACTTAATAATGAAATGGCTCACATTACAATATATATTTATTATTTTATTAATTATAAATTATAAGTGGTTTGTCTGTTGTACCCACCGCACTCTCCTTGGGAATAAAGTTTAGTTATTTACGTCTCATGCTCAAATAATTGATTTATAAACAATCTCGTTTTCTGAAAGAAAACAACATTATTTTCTCTAAAATTTGGGGGAAAGTGGCGCTCACGGAAAACTTGTAAATATAACTGAATATAGAATTATTAAAAATAAAATAATTTGTGTCTTAACTTATGTGTCAGAGTTTTTATTAAAGCTAGAGCTGCAAAAAGAAGGTAAAAAGGTAATATTTCGAATAACAATGACAATACGACACACACAATAACAAATCATCACAATAAATTATTTTAATATAAATATTTTTTCTTTTTAATTTTTAAGGTTTTATACTTAAAAAAAATATGTATGTAAAATACAATATTTTAAAGTAATAAATGACTGCAAATATAAATATTTGATTTTAGGCTTAAGTTTTTAAAAGTTTAAATTTTTTTGAATTTGTGTAAGATGTTTTTAAAAGCTTTTAATTAAAATATATGGGTACGATTCTTTTGTGAGTTCTTCACATACATTTTTGAGAATTTTTTCGAAGAATAATGTCACAAACAGAAAACTTCCATGTGAAATAATTCTTATCCTTAAGAGAACGTAAACGTATATTAGAATACGCAGTGGCAGATCGTGGCTTGGTCTTTCAAAAGGTACTAAAGATATATAAAACTAAAAAAAAATAATCTAGATGATCAAATCATAATCTAGAACGTCGTCCCTGGCGTTAAATATATTTTGGTAATATTTCTCTAATTCAGCACACTTTACTTAGGTATCCTAACATAAGTACTTGTCTTCTGCCACTTTTAACAACATCACGATTTCCACGAACTTCACACTTTACTACATAACAAATGAAACATACTATACATACAGTTATTTAAACTTATGTTTGTTAAACCACCCTGTACAAAAATGGTTCCGCTGTCTTTGGCTGCAAAGCGATAGTGGAATACCTGGAATTCAGCCACATATTTCTAAGTGCCTGTAACGATCTAGAATTCTTGAATAATGAACCTGATTAGTTTATTAATTAAGACAACTATGCGCTCTAATGTTAATTGCTTGAAGGTAAAAAAACTAGACAAGAGAAAGAGGAAGTATAATACGAATTTAGTATTTGTTTCATTTTAGTCTAGCTTGACAAATTATATAAACCTTTCTTCTATTTTTTATAAGTGTGGCAATTCTTTCGATTTGTCTCTTTTAACCTTTGGTTTACTTTTTTATATTTAAAGATTAATAGTGTAATTTACCATACTTCAATGTATATCAGACTGGGGTACGACTTGTATTAAATCATGTAATATTTTCATTACATTGTCTGATGATGGCTCGTTAGCCAAAATTAGTTGAACCTTTTAATCGTATGTGGTATTGATTTAGAGTTTTTTTAATTTATTTTTATTTATTGTTATAGGTAAAAATAGACATTTTGGCGCTCCGGCAAAACCTTAATTTTGCGCCCCCCTCCACCCGTTTTGTTTTAAGTATATCTCATACGACCATATCAGGAAGTCAAGAAAACATTGAAAAAAAAAAATAAAAAAAACGTTTTATTAAAAACTCAATCATCAGGGGGTCAATTCTCGACTTTTATTCCCATGGTAAAATAAAATTTTCCTATGGAAATTCAGTTTTCGTATTCTCGACATAAGCGGTGGAATATTTTCCAATGAGAAGTATGGGAAAATATTCCCCTGCTTACGAGCATTGGAAATTGTGTTTTCCAATGGGAATTGTACTAGAGTTTGCGCATTAAAGTCGAAAATTTGACGAAAGACCACGCGAAAGTCTAAGACATAACCAAAGATTATTGGATATCTTGGATTTGTGAAATTGTAGTTAAAACATTTTTTTGGCGTATTTATAGATTGATATTATTTTATTTATGTAGGTATATTATTTTTAATTCTGTATAAACTGATTTTCCTAAATCATTTAGAAATTTTGGGAGCTGCTATAAGGGACTGGCAAATAACACAAATTGAGTGTAGTAAATTTAATAAGACTTTTTCGAAAATTTTATTATTTTCGTTAATGAAAGAATTTCTTAGTTTCTCAAAACTATCGTTGCTCTTCCATACAAAAGCTACCTTTTCTTTTTTCAACATGAGAAAAGAAAAACTAAGAATAACTTGACAAGTTTTAATTATTATACGTAATCGAATATTTTCACTTGTTTCTCGATCATGATAGCGATTGCTCGGCACGGCACCTGCTCCAGCGCGGAGGCTCGGCAGGTAATCGGATACCCAAAAACCACAACAAATACAAATAATACCAACAGTAAATTTTAAAATATCTTTAATGTTATTGGTTGTTTCGAAATATTCGTGGACTTAAAATCAGACATACGTGAAACTACTATTTCCATGGGAATATAAGTAGTGGAATATTTTCCCATTGGAAAATTTTCCAATGATCTCGAGAATCGAGCCCCAGATAACAAGATAAGCAATTTAGCAATTAAGGCAAAATAACAAAAATTAAAATGTAGTAATGCTAACTAAACTAATATCCCATATTATAAATAAATTCTAACTAACCAAAGTAATTAAAATGCCCTTTTTCTAACTTTTCTTTCGGCAAACTCACGAACCAAGTCTAATTTGTCACTAATTTGGTGTTCTGTAGCTATCCTTGCCAATCCATTGAGACGATTTTGCGTCCGCATCGTTCTAAGATAATTTTTTATTATTTTTAGTTCTGAAAAGCTTCTTTCCCCTGAAGCCACAGTGACTGGCAATGTAAGTAGGATTCTTAATGCTATGCTGAGGTTTGGTACGAATTAAAGTGTAAACTTGAGAACTTCAACAGGGGTTTCCTTTTTTGTTAATAATGACAAAACTGCTTATTTCATCGGCTAGTTCCAGGGCGTTAAGATCGCTTGAATTTCCATCAGTTAAAACTACTTCCAAATCTTTGCAATGCGCCAGTAGCTCATTTCTGGGCATGTCTTTTAGACCAAAAATATTATACAGAAAGCTGAAATAATTACTGTGAATATTTAGCAAATTATATCTGGTATCCAAGACATTTATTGCTTGATCTATAGTGTGAAAAAAAAATCTATTTTATATTTTTGTTTGAGGTCTTAAACGGGTTTATCTGGGCCCTCATACAAGAACGATCTTGTTTTGGTTCTAACACGATAACGTGGTTTGGTGGTTTCGAAATAAGCTTACACGTCAATCTCTGAAGCAAGCTCGGTTGCTTCTAAAATTATGCTTTCAAAAGCTTCATCTGATCTAAAGTCTTCAAAGAAGAGTTTGCAGTTGATAAGCATATCAATAGCTTGTGATATATTAAAATTTACAGTTTGCAAAAGTTTGCTGATGGGGTTAATATTACTCAAAATTTTGTACCAGATCACAACAGAGCATATAAATTTGAACTGCTTCAAATTATTTAATAATCCGCTAGCCTTGTCTCTGATCATATTATCGATTTCTGAATTTTCATATAAGCTGTACAAAGCATCGTGAACTGGACCAATTTGAAACCGCAGAGCTTTTAATGAGTCGACTCGACTTTCCCATCGCGTATCACTCAATGGTTTTAGGGTGTAAGTATCAATATATTTTAGTAATATTGCTTAACTAAAAGAAAAGAAAGAAAAAAACTGTATAAAACTTTTGAACAATATTGAAGAACTTGGCTGCCTCAAACGAGGATTTTGCCATATCGTTTACAACCAAATTTGGCGAATGGCTGCTACATGGAACATAAAATGCTCTGGGGTTTATATTTCTGATTCTTGTTTGTACTCCCGATTTTTCTGCTCTCATATTGGAACCATTGTCATACCCTTGACCGCGCATGTTTTCTTCTTTAAGCCTATTTTCTCTAGCTCTTTTAGTAAAACCTCCGACAATTTCTTAGCTGTTGATTTTTCAATGGGTAGAAAACCCAAAAAATGTTCGTTGATATTAACTTGAACTTCAGACTCTGATTCCTGTATGGAGACAAATCTTACCACAAATGTCATTTGTTCTACTTTACTTGCATCGGGAGTACAGTCAAGAATCACGGAATAATACTTGGCCTTTTAAACTTGCTCAAAGATGTGGTGCTTTATGTTGTCATGCAATGATTCAATTATTTTATTTTGTATAGATTTCCCTAGATATGTATCTCTGATTTCTTCTTTATTGAGGACTCTGCGAACGTGTTCCTTAATTTTTGGATCAAACTCAGCCATTAACTGAATTAACTTCAAAAAATTTCCATTATGGTGTTCATACAGTTTATCGCTTGTTCCTCGAAAAGCTAGAAAAGCTAGCATTTTAACGACTGATATAATGCGTAAAAGAACTTCAGACCAGTGATTTATCTCAGAATCAATGAGTCTCTGAGAAACTGTATCTATTGTTTCACTAATTTTGAATCTTTGCTTCAATTCAAGCCATGATTTCAAACAATCTATATGAGTTTTATCATTTTCATGATGTGATAAAGAGTTCCCTAAATGCTTCCAGTCTGTAAATCCCCGATTGCCAAGAGCGCTCAAGCTAGATGGTGCAGCAAAAAGTAGACATGGAAAACAGTACAAAGCGATTTAAATACGGAATATACGGTACCATCCATTATATTAAAACCTCTTCTCCATTTCTAAGCCTTTTCTTGTAATGTTTTGGTGAAAATCATCTATGCTGATCATCAAAAGGAAAATCAAAATTATACAGAAGGTGCAGCTGGACCAAGTTTAACCAAAACAACTCTATCTGCTGCACGCATGATTTCGGGCCATAATCCTGGGTCAGAAGAGATACTTTGGACGGTAGCCTTTTCTAAATGTTTCTCTAATTTTGATTTTTGGAACTGCATCACTACTCGCCAAACTGGTTTGAGATGACTTACCCAGCTCAGTAATGCTGACG
>OV651813.1:70606728-70988060 GCA_927349885.1 Psylliodes chrysocephalus
CAGAGGTATCATACCACCTATCGGCCGCTACATTTAATATTAGTTTTTTAATGTGTTTATGTTTGTTGAAATTTATAAACATGTATCGTTAACATTTCAATTCAATAAAATGTATTTTCTGTATGTATACCTTTGATTTCATATCCCTAATATATTTAGGCTAAATACTAACAAATATAAATTACTAGATTCAAAATCATCAATTAACAGATAAAAACAAATTTTAACATTTACAAATAATATGTTTAATAATAACATAAAACATTTGATAACTAAAATAAAAAGATGTCTTGGAATCGAATATTATTTTATAATATTAAACATACACAAGGTTTCTTAAACTATACTGTTCTTAACTGTTAACAAACAAATTTTAACATTTACAATTAATATTTTTGATAATAAAATGTAAGATTTGATAACTAAGATAAAAAGATGTCTTGGAAATATAGAATACTGCTTTATTAAATAATGAAATATAATACAAAACAGGTTTATTAACTGTTAACAATCACATTTTAACATTTACAAATAACGTTTAATAGTAAAAGTTCACATTTGATAACTATGATACAAATGTTGTATTGAACAATTAAAATATAACGTTAAAACATATATTTGTTAACATTTAACATATTTGATTTATGTCAATAAATCCATTTTAATTTTAAACCAGTAAATAATATAAGTTTAATATTAATATATCGGTGTTTATTTTTAACTTATGACTTGGTTATGTTATAGTGAACTTACGTAAGTTCGGCCATATCCAAACCTACCATATGTTAAATATTAATAAGGTTTCTTAGCATTAAACAAACGTTTCTCTCAGTGTACACTTCAATAACACAGTGGCGTAGCAATGATTCATTCCAATATACCACACATACTATTATTGGACATTTAGAGGAATAAAGTGATTTTTTGCATTACCATAGCGAATTACGCCCTCTAACGGTTAAAATAGAAAGTTGAAAATAATTTCCAGCATTTTCTCTTGACTGACTTTGTTATAATTTTTTTTTTGCTATTATAGGATAAATAGTTTCTGAGAGACATCCGCTAAGAGTCCTTAATGTAATTACGCATAAATATTATGAGTGTATTATTTAAATGTTTAAAAGTTATTTTAAACTGTTTAAATAATTAATTTAAAACTATTTTAGGCAGGTTTGATTAATATATCAGACAACGCTAGAGGGACAAAAGTCATGCATACTGCGCAGGGTAATAAACACAGTATTTTGCAATCAGTGCAATCAGTAAATCTATTACATTTTCACGAGCCTAGAACAATACGATTAATGAACTTGAACCCAACCTAACTGTGTCTTGATTTTATATGTTCCTAATAAATTGTTTATTATTTCATACAACTAACACCATACCAAACATGTTTCCTGCTGGATTAGGTTCATCCCAAACCTGTTTCCTTGAGCATGTCCAAAGCGCTTGAAAAGTGTCTTTCATGACTGGACCTTGCATTGGATGCCGAATTTCTTTTTCCTTTTAGTTTTCCTTCTATTTCTTATATGTATAAAAATGCTATAGGTCACGATAGTAAATTAAGTGCTAAATGTAGGACTGAATTAATGCATTTTTTAAGCTCTAAAATAATTCACGTTGCAAACAGCAAATTTGTTGTTCTATTTTTTATTAAATTTATTACTAAAAATGGGTCAAAATGTTGCGTAAAAGTTTTCACAGAAAAAATTGACTGTTGACACAACGGGCTTTTCTGTACAATTTTGTTTTTGATTAACGATAATTTTGCATCATCGCCTTGGTTAAATTTGACTTTTGTTTGATTTTGTAAGTTTTAATGTGGTTTTGTTTTTGTAATTTTTAATGGGATTGGTGTATTTGGTTGCTGTCAAGTCAAAGTATAAAATTCATAATAAAACCACCTTTTACTTCACTTGTCTAGTTTGCACATAACATTTAATTTCTGTGCTAATTTCACGAAATAATACGCCAATGCGCGTACACCAATAATTAATTTAGTACTAAAAATTGGTATCGTTACAAACGGAAAAATTTATTTTAGGTTTATTTCCGAAGCGAGTTCCTAACTAATTAAGCATGCGCAGTACAAAATGACTGTTCTATCAGAGCAAAGTTCCAAACAAATTGAACTTGTTTGGTATTTCCGCAAGAATAAAAACTTGTTCATGACATGCTTGGTATTAGTTTAAATAGTTCCAAAATAAAATACGAACTTTTACTTTCGCGCATTCGTGCTTAAGTAAAATCATTCTTCTTCTACTCCTTTGTTTTTTGGTTAGTTTTGTAAGTGCTATCTTTAATTTTGATTTTATCATAATTATTTCTTATTTCTTTTAAAATTAATGCTTTCTGTCTTGAAAGTGAATCAGAAGTGGAAATTTCAGATAGTTCTGATGATGGCGATTTTTCAGAATTTAAAGAAGAATTATTACAGGATAGACAGTGGCCAAAAAATGAACTATTTCCTAGATACGATACAACAATATAATGATACTGAATTTGTTGAACATTTTCGAATTAGCAAAGACTGTGTAAATAGCCTTGCAAGACAATTTGAAAGCAGTGATTTATTTCATCCTCAAACAAGTGGAAATAAGAAATTAAGCGGCAAAGACCATATTCTTATATTCTTGTGGTTTGCTGAACATTAAACCGCTTCATTTCGAGATGTGGCTGATAGGTTCAACATTTCAATTAGTAGTTTGTTCCGAGTTAACCGCCGGGTTACATATTTTTTAAGTGACTTGTCTCTTCAAGTGATCAAATAGCCAACACAAGAAGAAATGCGAGAAAGTTATTTTTTTTAGAAATAAAGGATTTCCTGGTGCCCTAGAAGCAATCTATGGATCTCATATCCGAATTGATAAACCAAAAAGAGATCCCGATTCCTATTATAATTCAAGTAAGTACCTACATTATTAAGATTGAAAGTGTATCATTTTTTTGCAGTTGAGCGAATGCAAAATTGTGAGCAAAAAATCACTTTTAGTACATATGATACTATTTTTTTTCTCCAACCAAATCAAAATTAATTCAATTAGTTATTCAAAAATCATTTATAATTCGGTACTAAATTTGAATATTATAACAGCGATGGCAGGAAAATATTGTCAAGTAGACATTTACAATTTATATATAATTTGTTTAGTAATTTTTAAAGAGTAAAACCAAATTTGGTAATTTTCACACTTTTATTTTAAAAATATAAAAATTTTTAAAAACACTAACATGACATATGTTTCGAAGTACAACTTCTTTTTCAAATTTGACATTTCACACTTGAAAAAGAAGTTGTACTTCGAAACATATGTCATGTTAGTGTTTTTAAAAATTTTTATATTTTTAAAATAAATTTGTTTAGTAGTTTTAAATGAATTCTGAACTAGATGTAAACGTACTGTGGATATATTAGAAAGATATAGGTATCCAATTAGTTTGTATTACTATGTTTGAAAGAGGCATTTTTTTTAATTTTAATTGAAGAACTCAAATTCAATTACTTTTAATGCTAGGATTAAAAATGTTACTTAGGAACGAGCATATTTTTGTACACTAAGAGAATTATTAGCTTTTGCATCCGAAAATAGTACAAAAACGTAAATATTTATAATAAATTACTTATAACCCTATTCTAGGGGACATTAATAAATATTACATTGCAAAATAAAATAAACCCACCAACTGTCAAAACTAAATAATTAATATTATTTTAGCTTCAAGCAGTATGTGATCATCGAATGGTAATACGAAGTCTCTTTTTGGGTTTTACAGGTTCTGTGCATAATGCACGAATATTCAGAAGAAGCCCTCTTTCCCAAAATTTAGCACAAAATTGTGGAATTTTTTTCATTTTAGGGGATAGTGCATATGGTTCTACTAGACACCTAATTACACCTTACAAAGATACTGGAAACTTAACCCGCCGTCAGCGGCTTTCCAATACAAAGTTTTCTGATTATCGAGTTATTGAACATTGTTTTGGACTCCTAAAACAGAAGTTCAGACAATTATTTCATTGCAAGCTACAAAAAAATTACAGACATTGTACATTTTATTCGAGCTTGTTGTGTACTTCATAACCTATCAATAAATGAATTCATTATAAATGAAAATGAAAATAATGCTGGACCAGAAGACATAAATCCAGGCTTTAGATGATGATGAAGATATAGAAAAATATATTCTCGAAGGAAGTGCTTATCGTGATTACCTTTTAAGAACTTTAAATTTATGATTATTTATATTAATTGGTTTTAATTAAATAATAAGATAAACTTTTTAAGGAGACTTTTATTTTCCTTATTAAACATTCAAAATAATATTCAGTGCAGGTATCTACCTCAAACAAACAATCAAATAATATACTTAAAAACTATTCAGGATGTTACAAAGAAGTAGGCCAATCCGTTGACCACAGATTCCTTAGGTCAGTGTAAGAGAACTCTATTATTTTTTAGATTGGAGGCCATCATGTTAAATATACAGGGTGATCAAGTTAATTTTAGAAAATGAATTTTTCATTATATTTTCGTCGTTTTATTAAATAGATGACTTAAAATTAGTACACATATTTCATAGAGGGCGCCAATTGCAAGTATTTTGAACATGATGGTCCCAATCGAAAAAAATAAAGGTTTCTTACACTGACCTAAGGAATCCATGGTTAATAGATTGGCCAACTTTTTTGGGAGACCCTGTAAAAGCTGAAGAACAAATACTCTAAAAAATAACAAAAGATATTCTAAAAAAAAAGTTAACAAAAAATAATATACATTTTAATGACTTTCACTAGGTATTTTTAAGTATTCCTTTATTAGTCGATTCCTTTCTTTTTGTTCTTCAATCTTATCTTTTTCAATGGCAAGTCTTCTTTATTGTATTTTAATCTATCTTACCTAATAATCTCTAATACATCAGTACTACTCCTTTTTTGTATACCAAGCCTTGTAGGTTTGTCTTGTTTTTCTTGTTCATTTTTGGAAATAGCATTTTCCTTCTCAGATTCCTGTCGAACAGTTGAATTATCAACAACCATGTCTTCAGACAACAGAATATCTGGATTAATTTTCTTTTGTTTTAGAAATATTTCTTCCATTTCTTCTTCAAACTTAAAATATTTTATTCCTCTACCTGTTGTTATCTACAACGTTTTTAAAGCTTCTCTCTAGTGTTTTCCATTCATTACTGACAATTTCTGTCAATTCTAACTTGTACCTTTTATTTAAAACGTTTGCAATAATTTCAGTTTCTTCTGGCTTTTGACTGACTTCCCTACTTCTTTATAGTGTTCTTTATAAACATGGATAAGTGCATTAGTGGTTATATCTATCAAATGCCTATATTGATTTTCCGAATCTATGTTTGCATTAAACATAATTTGTTTCGATTGGACAACAGACGGAACTGTGGCTAAAGCACTTTCAGATGGAAAAAACAAACATCCTTTCAAATCTACAATAAAACATTATTATACCAAATCTTTTAATATTTCTTTAATCTCAACTTACCATAACTTACTGAGGCATTCATATTTATAAAATAATTCGAACAGTATAAAAAGACAATTATTACATGAGCCTAAAACATAACTTTTTTTCAGATCTCATTCGGAATATTATTCTCGTCATGCATGCGTATCAGATAATGTTAGTATCAAGTATGGAACTCGCTTCGGGAACAAACCTAATAACTTAATTTAGTGTGCTAAATTAGTAATTAATTTAGTATCGTGACAAAAAGCCTTAAGGTTTGTTCCAACAGCAGTACAGAACCGTTCTGAATTTATCTGCGCATACGTAATACGAAGAGTAGAACTGCACAGGGATTATTTTGTACGAACTCTACTCGTTACGTGTCGAGTAGAGGAGAGAGATATTATATAAGAATTGTAGTCTGTCGAACGAAGATATGCGTATCGAAAGATGAGAATCCCACTGCAGTTAAATCGTACTACAGTACTACAAGAAAAAAAGGTGTACTATATTCAAGATGAATGGTCTTCTTTCAATGCTTTGTTGTGTTTGTATATCCGCAAGTAAAACTTCTCAATTTGAAATTCTAGTAATACTTGTTCAACAATAGCTAATAAGCCTTGCTTTAAGATTAAAATCAACTTGCCCTAACCAAAATACCTCTAATTAAATAAAGAATATTTATTGCAGTATCATTTGCATCTTAAATAAAATACACTTACACTTTTTTTAAATAAACTTTATTTATATTCAATAATACCTTATTCTTAAATCCAATACAACTAAATTTGTTACAATAATAATATGATCTGTAATAAAAAATGTTAATATTGGCTTTGACATAAATATATTGATTTTGGTTGAATTATAGGATAGTTTCTTTTAAGAAATTAATAATCTTGAAATAAGAACAGGCTGTTTTTGCTTTTTATTAGGGCCTAGCTGGTACCTATCCACCGAAAAGCATTTTTCTAAATTGCTTTTACTTATGTACCAAATTCCTCTGTCCTCTAAGGTGTCCCACTTATATTTAAAAAAAAAAATAATTTTGTAACTACAAAACCTAAATGGAACATAAAAGTTTGTCCTGCTAAGATAAGAGGTCGTATCTACAAAATGAATATTTCTAGTAGATGTAGGTAGGTAGATAATTACATCCTTTTAGGTGTATTTTAATCATCCGCTTCTGCTTCCGGAATTGTCGGTTTAGTCGTTTTAACCTGTCAGATTAAAACAAGAAAACCGACAATTCCGAAGTAGAAGCGGATGATTAAAACGCACCTATTAAAAATATTGCGCCAAGATGTAGGCAACACGTAATAAGGGATCAAAATGGCTAAGTTTTCTATCTCCTTTTAAAAGGCACTCAGAAAGCTGCGCAGTGCGACCATTCTCCGTATCATGGAGACTACACAAGGAGCACGCACTCCATGTATAACAAGCGTACTGTGTTAAACAGAGTATTTTAAGAGGGCGCTAGTGTTCCATAAGTACCAAAATGGCATAAGAGAATGAGGCGGTAGTTTGAAATAAAATAAATAATTCTAATTAATTATTAATTAATTAATTATAACTCTAATTATATTTATTTAATTTAAAAACATTTGACACGTGTTTACGTTAATTAAATAATCGGTTACTTTATTTTCACGCTAACTTGTTTATTCCTCTATATTCACACCGGTACAAAAGAAAAATTAGCGACGCTAGTGCTGAAAAAAGAAAGCTTTATTTATACGATAAAGGGCGGACATACTCTGGCAAATGCCACACTTGAGTGCGTGCTCCTTGTGTAGTCTCCATACTCCGTATAGTAAATAAAAATCAAAGTATGTGGTCATAATGAAATAAAATGTAACTTCTTCTTCTTCTTCTTCTTCTTGTTCTTCTTCTTCTTCTTCTTCTTCTTCTTCTTCTTCTTCTTCTTCTTCTTCTTCTTCTTCTTCTTTTTCTTCTTCTTCTTTTTCTTCTTCTTCTTCTTCTTCTTCTTCTTCTTCTTCTTCTTCTTCTTCTTCTTCTTCTTCTTCTTCTTCTTCATCTTCTTCTTCTTCTTCTTCTTCTTCTTCTTCTTCTTCTTCTTCTTCTTCTTCTTCTTCTTCTTCTTCTTCTTCTTCTTCTTCTTCTTCTTCTTCTTCTTCTTCTTCTTCTTCTTCTTCTTCTTCTTCTTCTTCTTCTTCTTCTTCTTCTTCTTCTTTTTCTTCTTCTTCTTCTTCTTCTTCTTCTTCTTCTTCTTCTTCTCTTCTTCTTCTTCTTCTTCTTCTTCTTCTTCTTCCTTCTTCTTCTTCTTCTTCTTCTTCTTCTGTTAGTTTTTTTGGCATCCACCCTTAAGGTATTTAGCCAGAGTAGGTAATTTAGCTTATATATTATGGGAATATTTATTAAAGAACGTCTGGAATTTTCCATCTTTCCATTGAAAAATCCATTTTTTTCCACTTTTTTTCCACTTTTTTCCATTGATTATAATAATTTAATAACATCAGGAGCTGATACTCTACTAATTGGACCATAAACTTGAGAACGTGTTCTCTATCATATTAATTTAATTTCCTAGCTATATTCACTATATATCATTTACATACAAATTCAAAAAGATTTAACGCACAAATACTAAGCATATAAGACAATATTCACTTCTCGATGACCGATTTTGTTAAAGATTTTTCCGGAAACATACAAACTTGACTTCCAATTCTGTGACCGCCATCTCGATGTTGATACCACGGTGTCAGAATCGATAGTCAAATGTAAGCTTAATAAATTTGTAAGAATCTTGTAATCGGAATTTTCGTATATACGACCTCTTGTCTTAGCAAGGCAGAAGTCGTCTTTTCAGAAAGTCGTCATCCAGCATCATACATTTTTTTACTTCTATTCCAGTTTGTTTCGTGTTCTTATGATTATAAATTTACTTATATATAATACCTAACAAGAAGTGAACTAAATATACTTGCATTTAAATATTGGTATCTTCCATTTCAATTTAATTTAATCATACACTTATTAATTAAATCACGAAGAATTTCTAACAAAAAGTAGAACGTAACCCTAACGATACGACGCAAACTTGTAAAAAAATGGACAATAGGATGAACAAGTGCTAATGCCAATTTTCCAGATTTTTTATAAATACGTTGTCTCTGACTTCCGAATAATATCACATCTCAACATATACCAGTCATATATCTACCGTACCAGTGCAGTGGTTGCATTTTAAAATAAGTTTCAGCTGACAATACCGTGCCGTGAATTTGTACTCGCTAATCTTTTGTGAAGTACATAGGTTTTTGATTCGAATTGTTTAATTCTTTTTCTGAAATTTAAATGCTTTAAATCGAATTCTTTTATAACATTGAATCCAGTACGCAAAAGTCTGTTTTAAGAGCATATCATACTTACAATAAACGTAAGAGCTCTCTTGGATTAATTTACTATTCTAGACTCGAATGAAATAGTTTATTCTCAGATTAATTATTAAAAATTTTAAAATACAAGATTATGCCTCTACTTCACTCAACATTTATTTTCTTATTGTATCGTGTATTGTATTGTATCGAGAAATATTATTTGAAGCAAACTCTGCTTTATTTCAAGCAAAAGAAATCTTTCAAGTATAAAGCGTTTTTTTGAATGTAGATGATAATTTTTTCTGTGTACTCATGCACAGATAAATTCAGAATGGTTCTTCTGTTGCAACAAACCTATAATTATTAGAATGTGGAGAAAAATACCCCCGTGCTGTATAATGACAATAAATGAAAAATTGTCGTTGTTATTAATAAATAGGTACCTATAAATATATATTAAAAAGTTTGATCAATACAGTGAATCTATTTTTTATGTATAATTCATTTTACGTCGACTAAAATTTCTATTACATTTTCTTGAAATTTATTACAATTTTGAAAGATAATCTATTACATTCCTTCAGAGAGCTCTGGCAACACTGTCTGCGATGTCATAGGAATAGACGCGTGTTTTGCACAGTAGGTTTCAATTTCTGCATAAATGTTTCATTTATATTGGTCTTCTATATTGTTATATTATTTCTATGGTACATAATAGTATTTCAGTTTCCTAATATGTGAACAAAATTTTTTCCCTTTGGATTCAGTATATGTGTTTTCGATATCTTCACTTAGTTCTTTAGCTTTTGCTTCTAACCGATCAGTTTCTGATTCATTTCTGTTTCAGATATCTTGTATAAAAAGTTTTAGAGAATTACCTACCCAACTAATATCATAGTAAATAAACAGTATGTTGTACATATCTTTCCATAGAAAAAAGTATTTAAGTCATCATAAATTATGTAGATTATTATGTAAGAATACCAGCTAGCATGTGTCACGAGGCGTACGTACGACTTTCTTCGCCCAAATTACACTTACAAGTATAACATATGCTTCCAAACACAAACTGAAACAATTATCAAAAATTTTCGTGTAAGTTGATACATATAATTTGTCATTCGGAAGGAGGCATGCGGCCAAAGAAATAATCATTTTTCACCATAATGAAAGTCATTTAGCTGAGACACAATTGCCGGTTGTCCGATGTATGACAAAATAATTAAATTCTACGTTATATAATCGTATTATTTGGACGTATGTGCTCTGACTGATATTTATTTGACATATTTTTAAAGTGTGGTTTTAAGAAAACAATTGGGTAGGTACCGCAAAAATTGGTCGTCGGTTGAATGTGTTATTAAGTGTTACCTAAGGTTTAATAATATAGGAAGCTACATTTTTGTGGACGTATTAAATTTGTTATGTTTCTTTCGATTATTTTAGATACCTGTTACTGCTAAAAACTTTAGGAAGAATTGTAATGATTATAAAAATGAAATTAACAATTTAATTTGAAACAGTCTGTAAATTGCAACAGTGCAGTTTTTAGTACACTAAGAAAATGGTTTATTTATCATCAAATATTAATTTCAACAAATAATATACTTAAATAATAATAAGTTAATATATTACTTAAAAATTTACTAATAAAACAAATCTTTAAATATTAACAAAGCAATATTTATTCTTAACAAATGAATGGTATTTGAATAATAAAAAATCATAATTAGTATTAACCATATACAGGGTGGCTCACGCTCAACGGGACGGAGCTTTATGGGAAAACGACCAAATATATAAAAAATTCGTTTGGGAGGAATACGTAGGTTACAGACGGCTACAATTTAAAATTTGTTAGATGTATACAGGATGTCCCACATAAGAAAAAAAAATTAGTTCATTAAAAATTATTCAAACAAGAGTAAACAATTAATTTCTGGGAGACTTTTTTCCTTAAAAATTCAAATAAATCGAAAACTAATAATAATAGTAATAGGGAACCTTTAGTTAACTGACATTATTTTTGATGTAGTTTTTAATTCTAAAATAAAAAACAGGGTGTTCCATTAAAAATAATATAACTTTGTATATTTTCTCTTATGTGGGACATCCTGTATACATCTAACAAATTTTATATTGTAGCCGTCTGTAACCTACGTATTTCTCCCAAACGAATTTTTTATATCTTTGGTCGTTTTCCCATAAAGCTTCGTCCCGTTGAGCGTGAGCCACCCTGTATATGTGTTTTAATTTATCTACTATTAAAAAATCTTTGTTTATCGCTAATAATTAAAGAACAAAAGACTTACCTCTAAGAAAGTTCGTTCTAAATTATATGAGTATACTCGTCCATGAAACGATTTGAGGATTTGTAAAGGGGTTCTTAAAAACTATTTATGTTTATTAAAGACAATATTTTACATCTACTACAAACAAAGGTTTGATTAAGAATGATACACGTGTTACAATAAGAAAACAAGCAATTGCAAGTGAGTTCGTGTCTCCTTTATTCCGTTCATTTAATCGTCCCTAAAAATTACAGTTTTGCTTCTATTATTAAATTAATTACCATGTTTCATTACTTGTTTAGTAGCTAATATACATCATACCTTTAATAGTGAATGTCTTCTTTATTTTTCGCACGTATCGCTTCTTCAAATCCTGTATTTTGAACATTCACTTAAGTTATTAGCGAAAT
Organism: Psylliodes chrysocephalus; assembly: GCA_927349885.1. Classification (NCBI taxonomy): domain Eukaryota; kingdom Metazoa; phylum Arthropoda; class Insecta; order Coleoptera; family Chrysomelidae; genus Psylliodes; species Psylliodes chrysocephalus. Next base: position 70,618,251 of record OV651813.1, read on the forward strand.
TTCCATTATTCGTTCATTAAATTGTCATATATTCATATCGTCCAATTACATATATTCTCCCGATCTAATCTTAAATCCGTCTTTACCTGTTGGTTCTTGGTAAGTTGTAGAAGACCAATAAATAATATATGTTGTTTATTTTTGACGTTTTCGTCAAAATAGGTCAATGATCTTGTCATACGGTAATGCTACTACGTTCGTTGCAGCTCTGGGTTTGGTCGTTGCAACTCTGGGTTCGTTTGTTTTCTGGAAATTCTGCCACTCCGGAACTGATACTTGCCTGTTTCATGACATTCTCGACGTGATTTATCAGTGTGTGCGTGTCGTATTTCGACAGTAATCACATACTTTGATTTTCTTTTACTATACGGAAAATGGTCGCACTGCGCAGCTTTCTGAGTGCCTTTTAAAAGGAGATAGAAAACTCCGCCATTTTGAACCCTTATTACGTGTTGCCTACATCTTGGCGAAATATTTTTAATAGGTGCGTTTTAATCATCCGCTTCTGCTTCGGAATTGTCGGTTTTCTTGTTTTAATCTGACAGGTTAAAACGACTAAACCGACAATTCCAGGAGCAGAAGCGGATGATTAAAACGAACCTGATATTTTGCTTGCTGCTGTCAGTGACAGTGAATATTATTTTTGAAGTCACAGTTTATTGCTAAAGAATCAGTTAGCTCACTCAGACCAGTTGAAAGTTCCAAAATAACATCCACTCCAGGGATACAAATTCAGGATACGCAGAAGACTGCTGTTTTATTATAGGCAGTTGTCATATATTGTATTATTAGAGTTGCACAGTGTATAAACTGAAACATTGAGATCAAAAGTGCCGACGCAGAGTAAACGATCTCATTCTTTAGCTGTAAACTGTGTCACAGGGTTCAAAATGGCCGCGCCCTATGTTGGCCGTGTCGGACCTCTCTCTTGCCTCGTATAGTAATCAAAGTATGTGACAGTAATAGATGCATCGATTTGTTTTATTACGGTATTCAAGACGAAGACAACACCTTTTATTATTATTATTATTAATTTTCGAGGATCATGTTGATCTCGGCCGGTGGTGAATAGTTCTGGTATTCACGAATTCGAGTTCTGGTCATTTTGGTTTGTATCACATACTTTGATTTTCTTTTACTATACGGAGAATGGTCGCACTGCGCAGCTTTATGAGTGCCTTTTAAAAGGAGATAGAAAACTCCGCCATTTTGATCCCTTATTACGTGTTGCCTACATCTTAGCGCAATATTTTTTAATAGGTGCGTTTTAATCATCCGCTTCTGCTTCGGAATTGTCGGTTTTCTTGTTTTAATCTGACAGGTTAAAACGATATTTTGCTTGTTGCTGTCAGTGTTAGTGAATATTATTTTTGGAGTCACAGTTTATTGCTAAAGAATCAGTTAGCTCACTCGGAGCAGTTGAAAGTTCCAAAATAACATCCGCTCCAGGGATACAAATTCATGGTACACAGAAGACTGCTGTTTTATTATGGGTGGTTGTCATATATTGTATTATCCGAGTTGCGCAGTGTATTAACTGGAACATTGAGATCAAAAGTGCCGACGCAGAGTGAGCGATCCTGATTCTTTAGCTATAAACTGTAGCATAGGAATCAAAATGGCCGCGCCCTATGTTGGGCGTGTCGGACCTCTTGCTTGCACCGTATAGTAATCAAAGTATGTGCAGAGATTAGGGACATAAAGATAGGAAAAGCAACGACCCCAATAACGATGGCGTCATCTATGCGTCTCAGATGTTAACTAAAAATATATGTCGTTTGCAGACAGACCAGCGTTGCCAAATATTTTTTTTAAGGGATCGTACAAGTAGAGTAGAAAAATGGTATTTCGACAAAAAAATCGTAAAATAGGTTTATGTTTAGCATTATATAGAATGAATAAATAAAAAAAACTTTGGCATGACAATGTATTTTTCTATTTATAAAAATGTTTACAACAAAAAAAAAACTAAAGAAAATACATGAAACTTTTAAATTAACACATAAAGTAATCAATTAACTGTCACTTGAAAGTGATTGAAATTTTGAATGCAAGTTTTTCTTATGCCGTGATAGTTTGTGTTGGTACAAAATGATTATGGTCAAAATCACGATAAGTGAGAACGAAAATGACTGCCTTCAGAAATTACGAACGGTCTATGAATCTTTGACAGTAGTTTTTGATTTTTATTGTTTTATGTTCTGAAGTTGTTGGAGATATTTAAATAAACCCAATAAAAAAGTGAAGATCATATTTTTACGTACGATTTGACTGATGCAATCGTACATCGTACAGAGAGTTAAAAAAATCTTATAAATACGATTTAAATCGTATAGTTGGCAACACTGAGACAGACAGTAGATGTGGACAGCAGTGGACAGTTTGTAAATGTAAATGTCAGTTTTATGTATATCGAAGAATGCTGAATTTAAATTTTAAATTTTGAGTTCATGATTGTGTTATCTTGTACATGGACTAAGTGAAATGGTTGTGGTTATTTTTATGTGAAATTTGAGGACAATAATTATATTTTGTAATATAACAATAAGTTGGAGAAGGTATTGCATTAGTAACACATGCCACATGAATAAATTTAACAACTTCAATATGGCGTCCTTTAATTAACCAAAGTAAGATCTAGTCATGTAAGTAATACAAATGTGAACCAACTTTTATCACAAAGTAGGTATTTATGTATTATTTATTGTTTTAGAACAAGAAAATGGCTTCAAAACGTTAGAAAGAAGATTTGACATAGGAAGAAAAATATCTGAATTCCCATTATTAAATTTGCACTCAAAATTTTTAAATAAGACACCATTGGCCATTCGTTTGGAAAATAAAAACAGGAAATGTAATTTTACAAATAACGATCAAAAATTAAAAAATATTTATCAAGAATAGATTTACAATAATTAATCGATAATAGACTGTAAGTGTATTATTATTTTTAATAAATAATTTAGCGTAATTACATTGTTTAAATTTATTTCCAAGAACATGAGAATGCAGTCGATATTTATACAACCTTTATTATCAGGTTTTTAAATCTCCCTCTACATTATTTGATATCGATGAAAGCGCCACATAGTGAGTCAGATGTTAACTGCGTTAAAGCTGGTCGTTGTTAAGCATTGGCTTCTTATGAGCGTTTCCTATCTTTATCTCCCTTATCTCTGAGTATGTGATTATGACTATATTATGACACAAAATAATAAAGGCCTATTTGCATTAAAAAATATTTACCATAATTATAAGAAAAGGTTAGTAAAATATGCAAAACTTATTTGCGAAGTCTAAAAGGACGTAATTATCTACCTACCCACATTTGCGTGTGCATGTGCGTGTGCGTTTGCGTTTGCGTTTGCGTTTGCGTTTGCGTTTGCGTTTGCGTTTGCGTTTGCGTTTGCGTTTGCGTTTGCGTTTGCGTTTGCGTTTGCGTTTGCGTTTGCGTTTGCGTTTGCGTTTGCGTTTGCGTTTTGCGTTTGCGTTTGCGTTTGCGTTTGCGTTGTGCGTGTGCGTGTGCGTGTGCGTGTGCGTGTGCGTGTGCGTGTGCGTGTGCGTGTGCGTGTGCGTGTGCGTGTGCGTGGTGCGTGTGCGTGTGCGTGTGCGTGTGCGTGTGCGTGTGCGTGTGCGTGTGCGTGTGCGTGTGCGTGTGCGTGTGCGTGTGCGTGTGCGTGTGCGTGTGCGTGTGCGTTTGCGTTTGCGTTTGCGTTTGCGTTTGCGTTTGCGTTTGCGTTTGCGTTTGCGTTTGCGTTTGCGTTTGCGTTTGCGTTTGCGTTTGCGTTTGCGTTTGCGTTTGCGTTTGCGTTTGCGTTTGCGTTTGCGTTTGCGTTTGCGTTTTGCGTTTGCGTTTGCGTTTGCGTTTGCGTTTGCGTTTGCGTTTGCGTTTGCGTTTGCGTTTGCGTTTGCGTTTGCGTTTGCGTTTGCGTTTGCGTTTGCGTTTGCGTTTGCGTTTGCGTTTGCGTTTGCGTTTGCGTTTGCGTTTGCGTTTGCGTTTGCGTTTGCGTTTGCGTTTGCGTTTGCGTTTGCGTTTGCGTTTGCGTTTGCGTTTGCGTTTGCGTTTGCGTTTGCGTTTTGCGTTTGCGTTTGCGTTTGCGTTTTGCGTTTGCGTTTGCGTTTGCGTTTGCGTTTGCGTTTGCGTTTGCGTTTGCGTTTGCGTTTGCGTTTGCGTTTGCGTTTGCGTTTGCGTTTGCGTTTGCGTTTGCGTTTGCGTTTGCGTTTGCGTTTGCGTTTGCGTTTGCGTTTGCGTTTGCGTTTGCGTTTGCGTTTGCGTTTGCGTTTGCGTTTGCGTTTGCGTTTTGCGTTTGCGGTTTGCGTTTGCGTTTGCGTTTGCGTTTTGCGTTTGCGTTTGCGTTTGCGTTTGCGTTTGCGTTTGCGTTTGCGTTTGCGTTTGCGTTTTGCGTTTGCGTTTTGCGTTTGCGTTTGCGTTTGCGTTTGCGTTTGCGTTTGCGTTTGCGTTTGCGTTTGCGTTTGCGTTTGCGTTTGCGTTTGCGTTTGCGTTTGCGTTTGCGTTTGCGTTTGCGTTTGCGTTTGCGTTTGCGTTTGCGTTTGCGTTTGCGTTTGCGTTTGCGTTTGCGTTTGCGTTTGCGTTTGCGTTTGCGTTTGCGTTTGCGTTTGCGTTTGCGTTTGCGTTTGCGTTTGCGTTTGCGTTTGCGTTTGCGTTTGCGTTTGCGTTTGCGTTTGCGTTTGCGTTTGCGTTTGCGTTTGCGTTTGCGTTTGCGTTTGCGTTTGCGTTTGCGTTTGCGTTTGCGTTTGCGTTTTGCGTTTGCGTTTGCGTTTGCGTTTGCGTTTGCGTTTGCGTTTGCGTTTGCGTTTGCGTTTGCGTTTGCGTTTGCGTTTGCGTTTGCGTTTGCGTTTGCGTTTGCGTTTGCGTTTGCGTTTGCGTTTGCGTTTGCGTTTGCGTTTGCGTTTGCGTTTGCGTTTGCGTTTGCGTTTGCGTTTGCGTTTGCGTTTGCGTTTGCGTTTGCGTTTGCGTTTGCGTTTGCGTTTGCGTTTGCGTTTGCGTTTGCGTTTGCGTTTGCGTTTGCGTTTGCGTTTGCGTTTGCGTTTGCGTTTGCGTTTGCGTTTGCGTTTGCGTTTGCGTTTGCGTTTGCGTTTGCGTTTGCGTTTGCGTTTGCGTTTGCGTTTGCGTTTGCGTTTGCGTTTGCGTTTGCGTTTGCGTTTGCGTTTGCGTTTGCGTTTGCGTTTGCGTTTGCGTTTGCGTTTGCGTTTTTGCGTTTGCGTTTGCGTTTGCGTTTGCGTTTGCGTTTGCGTTTGCGTTTGCGTTTGCGTTTGCGTTTGCGTTTGCGTTTGCGTTTGCGTTTGCGTTTGCGTTTGCGTTTGCGTTTGCGTTTGCGTTTGCGTTTGCGTTTGCGTTTGCGTTTGCGTTTGCGTTTGCGTTTGCGTTTGCGTTTGCGTTTGCGTTTGCGTTTGCGTTTGCGTTTGCGTTTGCGTTTGCGTTTGCGTTGCGTTTGCGTTTGCGTTTGCGTTTGCGTTGCGTTTGCGTTTGCGTGTGCGTGTGCGTGTGCGTGTGCGTGTGCGTGTGCGTGTGCGTGTGCGTGTGCGTGTGCGTGTGCGTGTGCGTGTGCGTGTGCGTGTGCGTGTGCGTGTGCGTGTGCGTGTGCGTGTGCGTGTGCGTGTGCGTGTGCGTGTGCGTGTGCGTGTGCGTGTGCGTGTGCGTGTGCGTGTGCGTGTGCGTGTGCGTGTGCGTGTGCGTGTGCGTGTGCGTGTGCGAGTGCGTGTGCGTGTGCGTGTGCGTGTGCGTGTGCGTGTGCGTGTGCGTGTGCGTGTGCGTGTGCGTGTGCGTGTGCGTGTGCGTGTGTGCGTGTGCGTGTGCGTGTGCGTGTGCGTGTGCGTGTGCGTGTGCGTGTGCGTGTGCGTGTGCGTGTGCGTGTGCGTGTGCGTGTGCGTGTGCGTGTGCGTGTGCGTGTGCGTGTGCGTGTGCGTGTGCGTGTGCGTGTGCGTGTGCGTGTGCGTGTGCGTGTGCGTGTGCGTGTGCGTGTGCGTGTGCGTGTGCGTGTGCGTGTGCGTGTGCGTGTGCGTGTGCGTGTGCGTGTGCGTGTGCGTGTGCGTGTGCGTGTGCGTGTGCGTGTGCGTGTGCGTGTGCGTGTGCGTGTGCGTGTGCGTGTGCGTGTGCGTGTGCGTGTGCATGTGCGTGTACGTGAGCGTGAGCGTTTGTGTGTGCGTGTGCGTGTGCGTGTGCGTTTTTGTGTTTGTGTTTGTGTTTGTGTTTGTGTTTGTGTTTGTGTTTGTGTTTGTGTTTGTGTTTGTGTTTGTGTTTGTGTTTGTGTTCGTGTTTGTGAGGAAGTGCGCTAATACTTTTAGAATCTTATTTATCTGGACGCTTTCAGGCTGTTACATTTCAGAACCAAAGGTCAAATTTTAGTTCAGGTAAGCATGAAGTTCCAAAGGGCTCTCTGTTTTAGGAACATTATTATTTATTAAGTATACCAATGACTTAAGTAACTATGTGGGTTCTTTTAAATCTGTTCTATTTGCAGATGTATTCTGCACAAAATTAAATTGAATTGAAAAATACTGCAGAAACTACTATCGCTAAAGCTTGGTTCTTAGCTAACAATCTCATGTTAAATCAAAATAAATCTCAGGAATTGCAGTTTTCTTCGGTTACCGATTCTCAAAATTGCAATAGTACCAAGTTACTTGGAGTTATGTTAGACAGTAATTTAACTTGGAGAATTCATATAAATAAATTTAAACACTAATTATGCAGTACCTTATATGTGTTGAGACTGCTTAAACTATAACAGATCGTAATTAAGAACAATTTACTTTTCCCTATTCTACTTCCACATAATATACGCCACTTAACTTTGGGGTAACAGTTTAGATGCAATTTTGATTTCCCGGTTACAGAAGAAGGCTGTTAGAGTGATAACTGCGCTTTAAACCGGATTAATTTGGTGTAGAATTTTCGTAAGATGAAATATGATAAATTCGGGTGTTCACGGTTCAAGAGCCGCAATATAAGCCATTGAGGTAAAATTTTTACATATATTGCTTACAAATACTCTTTACAATTTTTCTTTACTTTAAAGCCCACCCCTTTGCAACCCTAAACGAAAATTTTCGATCAGCAAAAGTGAGGAGAAATAATACCGTATCGGTAAATCAATTCGAATAATTCTGGGGAAATAAAGAACTTAATCAAACGGTGTAAGTAAATCAAATAAAATAAATCGGGGAAAATAAATGACTCAATGACTCAATAATTCAGTAATTCAGTGCCAAATATACCAGTGGAAAGAATATTGTTACGGCAAGTCTTATTTCTTGCGACGAAATTCCAAACCTAAGCTAATAATTAATTATTATTCGACAACATGTAAGGTCCCAGATATAATCGATGTAAACTTAATAAATGGAATTAAACTAAGGCCGAAAATGCTATATATATATTTTTTTTTTTATTTTTTTCCATTTATGGCCTAGGTTTATATACCTAATATGCCAGTCTCAAGTTTGTGTTTAAATTCTCAATCATTTGTGTTCTATGTAGGCTTTGTTACTGTTTCCCAGCGCCACTTCAGGAACAGCACTGTTAATTAGAACCCAACAGTGAATGGTCGAGTGGGGAATCCTATCAAGGCATCAGAATTAATTTTAAATAATTAAATTAAATAAAAAAATCCCGGCCAACGGTGGGATTCGAACCTAGGACCCTTGGATCTACAGGCAGAGACTCTACCACTGAGCCACCCACTTCCCGAAAATGCTATATATAAACCCTAAATATGAGTTCACTCTCGCCCACTCTAGTAATTTAGTTCAACATCAATAACTAAAGAAAATAATTTTTCGGTAGATTGAAAATTAGACGGTCATATTTTAACAGCGTAATCTACATCCAAAATTAGGAGTAAAAGTTCATATAAACATAGGTCTGAAAACGTTTCTTTTCCGAGATACAGGGTGTTAAAAGTAAAGTCCTAATGACACACTTTTGTAAATATTTTCTAAACGTTTAAAGACAACTTAGTGAAATTTGGTACAAATTCTTACCTTTTTACGCTCTATTTAGTGGATTAAACCTTAGTTTTTGAATGTCTTCATAGGTGGGTAAATTAGGGGGGGCTTCGGGTAAAATTTCCCTAAGTTTTTTTTGTTGACAGTGTTTAACAATTTAAATCATAAAATTTGGAAAATCAATGTATCTTTATAATAAAGCTACTACTGTTGCATCTCACTAGGACGCACCAATTTCAAGAAAAAAGCCTTTAAAAATTCCAAGATAAGTTGATGTTATCTTATTCAAAAGTGTAAACAATTATTAATAGGCCTGTCGAATCAGAAATTTTATTCTTTTTAACTTTGGAAAACCGTTGACTAAAGAAATTTTAGAAAATATTTACAAAAATGTGCTATGAGGACTTCACTTGTAACACCCTGTATCTCGAAAACGAAACGTTTTCGGACCTATATTTATATGAACTTTTACTTCTATTTTAGGATGTATAGATTACGCTGTTACAATATGACCGTCTAATTTCGGGACACCCTGTATAATTAAACCTACTGAATGATTACCCAAATGAATCGAGGAAAACAATGATGTGCGATAATGGCAATGAACTGAGGTATTAAAATACTTCTTGTTACTGTCAGTAGTAAGTACTGGTTTGTACCAGTATCGCGAAATTAACACCTAATCTAAGTACAAAACATTACTTCTCGGCTAACCTGTGAACACCTAAAATCAACCAGGTGTAATTGAACAGACTCGGCCAACGTTAGATTTCAAATACTATTTAAACAAAACACTTTTTCCGTTTAATAAACACTGCGATATTTGGCTTTAATAAACTAAATTTTTCACGTGAAAGACGCCGACCAAAACCCAGTAGTAATTAATAAAAAGCAAATAAAAAAAACAAATTCGGTTTATTTACATTACGAGAAATATTTTGAATTTATTATTACAAAGCTAATCTTAGTTTATTAATTGAACTGAAAAATAAATATTTAAAAAGAAGAGAATACGGACCAGTTTAATTATTTGTATAAGAAAACACAAGTATTTATTTATCACACAAAAATACAAATTGAAATTCAAAGTTTTCAAAGTCGTCTAGAGAAATTTTAATTTTTAACAAAATCTAATACCACGTCGTTGTGAAAATTTTTCTACGATCACTATCCAAAGTAGGCCCTTGCGCTTCGAAATTTAACCGCAAAGTTGACGTTTTCCGCGAAGTGGCAGCTTTGTCGATCGCCGAGCGGAAAACTTGACAGCTTTGTCGCTCGCCTAATTTAAATAAGATATAATATAATATTTTTTGTATAAATGATCTGCAAGTTATTTGCACGTAGTTTGATGTTTTATTGTTTCATTATGCAAGTTAACATTGGCTTTGAATCAGGCGCGGTTTCTCCATTGGTTCATTTGTGCAGTGAACACCCAGTTAAATTTCATAAAAACACATTATTTTAATATTACATAAATAACATAAAAATATAAATTTAATTTTATTATTTTTATTTTTATACGTGTTAATCTATATTTTTTGTACTACATTGTCCTCTGGCTGATCGCGTCTCTGTGTCACAGTATATCTAAGTATACTGCTTAACGAAAATAAAACACAAGGTATATTATTTAGCTCAGATAAATTTGCTTTGAAATCTGAGCCAGTCAAACTATTAGGTGTCACATTTGACACTAGATTAAACTGGTCTAGTCATATTGACACTCTTTGTTCTAAGCTCTCATCGCAACTCTATGTTATGAGACAAATCCGTACTGGTATAATATGCAATAAAGTTATGGTAACAGTATATTATGCAATCATTCATTCCCATTTATCCTATGGTGTAACAATATGGGGTCGCTCAAGAAGTGCCGATAAAGCTTTTAAGTTACAAAAAGCTGCCTTGCGTATAGTTGACGCATCAGAGTATCGTGCACACTGTAAGGAATTATTCAAAAAGTACAAAGTCCTTCCGTTGCCCTGTATTTACATATTAGAATCTTTGATTACTATTCATAAAAATGTACCTAGCATCGCAAGACACTGTGATGTTCACAATCATGAAACAAGAGGGGCGGACAATCTTATTGCATATTATTCCAGGATTACTACTACTCAAGAAAACAAATTAGATATGTGTCTATATAACAAAATGAGTAGCCTCTTCAAAAGTATTGATTTTAGAAGTATGTCATGCCAAAGATATCGCATATTTACTTGTAATTTTCTCTTACAACAATGCTTCTACTCCGTTGACGAATACCTGGGTCATGTCATTTAATACTGAGCAAATTCTAATTGAATACATATAGCTAAAAAGAGAAAACAACACGCCGACAGATCCTTCAAACTGTCAAAAAACACATTAATTGGCACGCCGCTCACAAACAAGGTTGCCAAACCAGTGTTGCCAGTCTGGTACAGTTCACAATTGTACTAGATGTAGTACTTTCTGCGTGCATCAGTGTGCACGTGTAAACTATATACATATTGTGTTCCTTGTTTGGGCTCGTTATTAATAAAGACCCCCTTTTTTCTTTCAATGAATTAGAAGTCACTGCAAATAGAATTTTAAAATTCTGATACATTTAAGGAATCTGGTACATTTTTTAGACAAATCTGGTACATAACAAAAACATATTCTGGCAACACTGTACCAAATCAAGCAATCTGTCACTGTCATTAGCGTCATTTTTCTGCTATTAAATACTTTAAATAAAAACATAAGATTATTTTAATTGTGCTTATTAAAAAAAAAATGTGTTTAATTAATAAGTGTGTCTTCAATAAATTGAAAGTCAACGATTGTTCCCGAAAAATTTCTATAAGGCAAGGTAAATTAAAATTTTTAAGATTATGTTGATTTTTTTACCTATCAAAGTTTTACGACTGTAATTTGTTTTATATTTTGTTTCAGTGTGCTACGTTGCCCCAAGGTTTGGGATTGTAATGCAGCTCTTCTTACTTGAGATAAGGGTGACTAGCTTAATTAATTTTATTTACAATAATCGGAGAGATAAGGTCTTGGAAAGATAAACAAAAGTATGGTTTAACCTTTTAATACTCAAGCAACTGGTCAGTCGTCTAATTAGAACAAAGTGGAACAAATCCAGCAAATGCATTATAATATTAAAATGACTTCGTTGCCCGTTTGGTACCAATCGTTCACAAGGTAAGTACGAATACTGAAAATATACCTTAATCTTATTATACTATATACAATAAAATTACGTTATATATCTAATATATATTTTATTTTAGGCTCTATGAGAAACTAAATAAGCTATGCCAAAACAGCCAACAAAAGTAAGGGTAAATAAAATGCAATACCCACTTAGATTTTCTAAACTAAAACTATTCGATAGTTAGAATGGGAAACAGCTTTAAATGTAATAAGGTAATGATACTAAAGGCTATGATTTATATACAAGATGATACTATGACAATGATGTTATTAAATATATGTACAGAAAGGTGATGAATGGTAATGTTTTTAGCAATAATATATATACAAGGAAGCTAGGCGTGGCTAAAATACAGCTCAGGCAATGAAGTAGGCAATGGAAGGTTCTTACCATGGAGGAAGGATTATTAAGAGTTGCCGTTTCTTTGTAGAAATTTGGCAACATGTTTGATTGCAACGACCTGTGGGGTGGAGGAGTAGAACTAATCTTACTCTGTCGGTAATGTAGTTACCAGCAGTATTACCATCAACTCTTACTCTGTCGGTAATGCAGTTACCCGTAATTTTATATTTAATTTGAAAATTGGCGGGTTTTTTTAAAGGAGAATTTACTTTTGCAATTATTTTCTAACTAATACGAAATATAGCCATACAAAATTTTGATAGTAATTTTTTTAATTTTTTAGTGAAATAAAAAACATGTACGTGTAGCTAAAATATGTTCCTCTTTCAAAATTTAATCAAATTTTGATGGCAGTAAATCGCAAAATTTTGTTTTTATAAAGATTTCAAAAATTGAGAAAATAATTAAATCAAATTTCGGAATAGTGGCTCCAGAAAAACAGATATTTCACTTTTACCTGAAGGTATATATTTTTCATTCACTAAAAAGTAAAATTAAACTATAGAAATATTTGTGGCTCTATTTCGTATTGTTTAGAAAACGACAATTGCTTGAGTAAATTTTCCTCTTAATTATAATTAAAATTTTCCTTTTTTATTAGCTATTTGTAACAATTATGAAATGCCCAATAAAAATGTAAAATTCTATGACAAATAATTATGAGGGATAAAATAATTATCATACAAAGTTTTATATAATTATATTTACTAAAAATTCCCAAGAAAAATAAATAAAAAATATATCAAAGAGATGGCAATACAAAAAAAATTTTTCATGCACTTCACCCCCATACAAGCGAGCTTATGCGAAGCAAGAATGTCTATTATTATTATTATTATTATTTACTATGGCGCTCCCGGACGTCTTATAAATGATTCTTTAAGAAAGTTACTCTAATATCACAAACATTACATTACTATTTCGGTACGTTAACAATCTCTGGCTAACAAAAATCAGAAATTGCATAACAAATAATTAATTTACTTGATATGAAAACTAATGCCTAAGTAAATAAATTTTTAAAATAAACAAAAAACAAAACAACAAATTCTTCTTGAATCTTAGGAAATCAGACAAAATCAACCATCCATATTAACTGAAACAGAAAAAAATTAAATGCAGTAACTTCAAATAATTTTGTTTGTCTTTTAGACATTGCATTATAATACTTTCTTATTATTAATAGTAGACAAGTTTCAACGAAATGAGAAAAGACGTCTGTTTCATGTTCTTTATATGTAAACCAGAGACGGCTTGTGGCCTAGTCTGTGAGGAAGCTGGCTTATCCTATATACTTTATACAAATATATATTTCTATTAGAATGCAATGTAATATTTCTGCTTTTTGAATTCTTATAGACATATAATTTTATTGAGTATATAGGGTGTGCCTTTTAAAAGTAGTCTCCTCATAGACTAGGCCACAAGTCGCCTCTGATGTAAACCATTTAAAATCAACATGGTCTGGCAAAAAAGTTTAATTTTTTGAATTATGTTGTCAATATGACCCAAAAGTTGTGAAACTATTTCAAGAATTTTTGAAAGAAATTCAATAACATTTCTTTGTACATAAATAAAATCTTTAAAATAAGTAAAAGTATTGATGGTCTTTTAATGAATTATTGCCGTTATCAAAGTTAAAGGTGATGAAACACTCATGAAAATTTGTAAATATTTAACCCTTTCAGTGTATTTGTCCCTCCAGAGGGACACTGTCTTAATTAACCCTGAAGTATACATCTGTTAATTTTGGTAGAAATTTTTTCTTTTTGGTTTATTTACTTTATTTGCATTACTTTTAAGGATTAATATTATAAAAAAATTATTTTCATAGTAAATTTTTGTTTTTGTAATGTCCCTGAACAGGGACGTTATGTCTTGGAGTAATAAAAAATCGAGTAAAAAATACTATGAAAAAATTTTAATTTACTTAAAATAAACAAAACATGTCCGTAAATTAACTTTACACTCTTTGCAGTCAAAACTATTAAGTTTCTTAATAAACCCTGCAACATAACTAGTGGCTAGACTCAAATTCTGCTTCATTTATTAATTTTGTATATATTATTAGAATGAACTTTATCCTCACAGGACTCTGTTTAGAGGTGTGATAACAATATTACTAAGTACTACTATCTTTGATGTATCTGGTTTTGAGGATGCTAAAGCAAGGTAAAGCAAATCTTTTAGCAGTCTTGAACGATTTGTGTTTGTAAACAATTTTGTATTAAAATATGATTTTCACATAATGTATAATGATTGGGGTTGTAAGTGGAATGTTTAAAATACGACACCATTCCGTTCTTTGATCAATATCAGAAGGAAATTTAAAAATGTTCTTAAAATTTACGTTTGGAATGGGCCTTATAAAATGTACTATAACAATTAGAAATTATGCGTTTATAATGAATTCTGCCTGGTAAAGACATGTTAAAGCATCAAAATACCTTTACTTGATTTTAAATAATTTTAAATAACTTATATCTAAAAAAATAAAAGTAGTTCCACTCACATGTTTTTGTCGACAACCAAAATCCAAATCATAACATAACCACACATTTGTTTGATTTTGATGTTATTTGTTGACAGCGCGCGCGGGGCCCGCTATAGCGGGCAGCCAGCAGTCATGCAGCGGACAGAAAGCCATCTTTACATAGTACAAATAACTAAGTGAAGGTATGTTTTTTTTAGTTTGTTGTAATATATTAATTAAAATTTTTGAAACAACACTTTTTGTGTGTTACTGAACGAGATGTTATTAAATTAATCAATGTGCTTTACATTTTAATACAATTTTGCTATTGTAAAACGGACTTCAGAGCACCCAAGCGCGGAGGAGTATGCGCAGAAACGTGTTTACGTATTGTGCATATGATATAAACCCCCGTGGTTCTTACTTGTTCTGTGGTTTCCTGATGATCTACCATCCAAGGGTTGTTCTCGTCAGAGTTATCGATCGGTTACTAAGGGCTTGGCCAACAAGCTAAGCAGGAAGCGATGAACTATAGTACGGGTTACTTCCTCTACTGGAACTGCTAAGTTAAGCACTGACGATAGTATGTCCAAATTAAATAATACCTACTAAATACTACAGGAGTGGCATAAGGAGCTCTACAGAATGGATACAAACAAGAAGGCCGTAGATGTTAGGTGGCCTTTGGAAGAAAAGTATTGTTTCCACAAGAAGGTGCTGTCAATAATGACAAATATACTTTAAAGGTGAACTTTCTCTATATTATTAGCCAAATAATCCGAATAAAATTCGTGAATTTTCAGGTACCACATGCGGACCAAAGAAAGCTAATTGAAAAAGGACAGACGAGGAAGGAAGTTCTTCAGCCAGAAAGATAATCTAGGGTTGCCAACAAATTACCATATTTTAGGACCAAACGACCTTGGCCTTGAACTTAAATTTAAATAAATGAAAGTGAATGTAGATTTTAGCAAAGAAGAAATAATTTGAAATTTGAACAATTACAATTAGATTCATAAAAGAGAAGAAGGAAGGTCAAGGTCGACAATGTATGTCAAACTATTTGTTTACGACATTCAGGTACAGGTTATAGAAAATTAATATACATAATTTGAACAATCTTGAGTTTTCTTTTATCGACAGGTAAGCTTATTATTAAATTTTATATAAATGTTGCAATGATAAAATTATAAAAAAAAATCTGATTAAATATGGGGGATTTAAGAGGGGTTGAAATTAAAAAAAAAATGAAAAGTGTTATCAACATGAAATTTTTCAATCAAAGTCTATAAGGAGATGAGGCCTATTGACTATAAAAACAATCTGCTTAGAAATGGGGGTTAAGGGGCTCTGTTAACTGCGAAGAGTATCATTTAAAATACCAGGCATTATATATCTTTATTCTAGTTTGTGTCTGTGTAATATTATGTATTGTGATGGGACTGATCTTATAAAATAAACATTTAAAACATTTTAGTTCTTATTTTATTTGCCAATAAAAGGTATTTAAAAAATATATTTTTATTTGACATCTGTGACAAATTGTGAAAATGATTAAACTTTCAATAAAAACTAAAAAATGGTAGGTAAAATTTCATATAAAATTTTTTACACAAAAATGAATGTCAAGTTTTCTACATAACCTGATATATATTTAAAAATAATCTCAAATTATGAAGAAAAGTCAGTTTACAAACTAATAATGTTTATAGATGGTTTTCAACGTATTAAAAACAAAACAAATATCAGACTAACTAAAATATTTATTTATTAATAGTTGTAGTGCTTGAAAACAGTATGATGTTGATAATAATAACTACACTTAATACAAACTCAAATAATAAAAAAAACAGCGATATTGACTCTTGTACAAAGTTTTGATCCGAACTTACATATGATAAAATTATCGGAAAAAGTGAACACCCATTTTAAATTATTACGAGCCGCCACTGCTTTGAATATCAACTCCGTTTTTCATTATACATTATTCATTACTTATGACAAATTTTCAGTTTTTATATCTATTTCTTAAAATAATGTGATCGTAGGAAAAATCTGTTGTTGACCCTTCATTGCATATTCTTCGATCAAAAAATATTACACATAATAATATACTCTAAATGCAGTTGTTAAGTTTAAGAATAAACGAAGGTTTCAGTGCAAAAATCATACTGAAATAACTATTATTTATGTATCAAAATATTTAGTGAACCTGACAGTATTTGGCATTTTTATTCCTTTTATTCTCAGAAATCTATGTGTACTTTTCATATTTTTTTTACACCGAAACCTTTATCAATTCTTCTATGGTACGAATACATTTTTTTAGATACTTAATATATTTAAAATTGAATGTGTGAGAAGTCTGGAACAAAGTGCGTTTTTATGACTATTCGTTTAACGCGAACGTAAACCTTAATGTTCAAAGAAATTATAAGAAAAACTAAAAACGGGTGTGCTGCGGTCGTTATAAGTAAAAGTACAAGTAAAAGAAGATATAAGAGTCCAGAAATGTCTGGAAATGTCAGTACCTCTCAAGAATATTTTAGACGACAGTTCGAGAAGGTTCAAGAAGGGCCAAGCAAGCTATATAATTCGATGTTCTGACGTCAGTTTTCAGTTTTATGATACACGTTATGTGTTAGTCTTATCAGTTATATAGTTATTGTAAAAGTTGTGTTGAAGTAAATTGAGATACCAAAAACCTTCGTAACAATATAATCTTTTATAAACTTTAACATCGTTTAATAAAAGTAAAACATCAATGTATGTTGGTAGATGTATACCAATATTAATTAATTCTGAGTACATTGTGTCAGTATCTAGAGAATGTAGGACACACTCTAAAATTATATGATTGAGATCAGCAATTTCATCACAAATTAAAAATACATTTTTATCTTTTTTTTTTTTTTTTATTGAATATGCATCTTGCCAAGTTTTAAACATTGACAATTTAGATTTAGCAATAAAATCTGATTTTGGAGTTTTAATATTATTATTATTATTAGTTCCCGAAACAGTAGCCTTTTTCTCATTGTTAGTAATACCTACATGAGATTTTATCCACGCCAACGAAATGTCTTTATTTTGTTCCAGTGTTAGTTTAGCTTAAGAATTTTTGTGGCTATATAGTTGGTAGGACTGTTAACGTTCCATTTTGCAAAGTATTCTACTGCACTCTTACTATCAGTAAATATAACATCTTAGATTTATTTTCTTGAAGATATACTTTAAAAGCTTCTTTTATAGCAACAAGTTTAGCACTGTATATTGACATTGTACTGGGAAGTTTAAATATAATTACATTATTTTTGTTAGGATACAAAATTGCACATCCTAATTATTGGTCCCCAATTTTAGATCCGTCCGTATATATGTTTTCAAATGTATTCCATTTTTTACTAAATCTTCTTTAAATGCATTTTTAATCACTAGAGGGTTTTTATTTAGTAGATTTTTGTTTATATATGTTTTCAATGTAGTTTTTAAAGCGGAAAAATGTAAGGACCACAATGGAATTTCATTTTGTTGATGGAGGTCTGGAATCATTTCAATGGTAGTTAGAAAAGTATCTACTAGTAAAGGTAGTTTTGTTTTTGACGAATACTTTCCAAGTAAACACAGAGAAGATAAATTGGATAAGAGGGGGAGAAGAACCGAGTTTTTCAACCTTTGTTTTATTAAAAACTTTTCGGATAAAAACTGTCTTATAAAATTGAGAGGAGGTTCTGTAGTTTACTTAATCTAAGACATTTGTATTTTATTCTGTTCAATTTTTGCAGATGAGTATTTGATGCATCATTGTATAATATTGCAACATAGTCAAAAATTGATCTAATCAAAACCCTATAAAAAAGAATTACTATGTTGGAGTCTGTACCCCAATTATATTTCGAAACAGTTTTTATTAAATTTACAGCATTTTCTGTTCTTTTTACAATATAATTAATATATTCCTTCCAGTTTAGCTTCTTGTCTAATATGACACCCAAAAATTTATGACTTTTAAGTTGAAATTGGCAATTTCCTAGTGCAACAACATTTGAAAGTTGAGTTCTTTTCCTTGTGAAGCAGACTACCGCTGATTTGTTTTCAGAACAAACATTAATTTCTGTATGTCTTCCACTTGATGATAGTTGATAAATACTAGAATCAATACTTTTACGCTGAGTGTACAAAACAATATCATCAGCAAATTGAAGAATTTTTGTAGGAATAGAATATGTCGTTCCAAATCTTGTGTATAAATAAGGAATAGAAGTGGACTTAAAACGCTTCCTTGAGAAAGACCAAATGAAGTTTCTCTAGGTCCTATAAATTCATTATTTATTATAATCAATAATTTTCGTCTTGTATATAGTTTATAAATATGTAAGGAGATTAAGTGAGGGATGACATTTTTTGAATCAATATTTCTAACTGGTCTTGGTTTTCGATTTTCATGTAACTGGTACTAATATCAACTAAACTATTCTTTTGAAAACTAGCTCGACGTAAGGTACCTTCTATTCTGGATAATAATTGATGTCTCCAAAGGCGATGTTTACAGAGGGTATAACGCCAGAAGTTAGATATGGATATAATATATAAAATTGGAAAAATAATTGGAAAAAGGCCTGAAACAAACGTAAGTATCACTATATTATTAAATATTAAATCTTTGTTTAAAGTACCTGTGATAGGTGTGGCCTCTAAGAGTAATAAATTGTTCAGGGCCTACTGATCAATAGTTTCTGGAAATTTTACAAATCACGAGACTAAATCCAACCCTTGGTTATCTAATTTCTATATAATAGATCAATTCGAATCTCCAGAATCGTAAAATTTTTAGAAAATCCATAAAATTATTGAGTCACTTATTCTCGACGAAAACTCTCACAAAAAGAACAATATGGCAGATTTTCGTTTGAGCAGACCCTCCAAATTATTAATATATTATTAATAGTTTGTTCGTAGGTCTACTTTATAAGTTCCAATCCATGAAAGAGACTAACCTATGTGTAGTCTAGTCGAGAGACAAAGACAAAATGTTTTATTTTTCTTAGAACTAGTAGATGAATGAATAATTAACTTAATTCATATTACTAATCATTCATTGAATTTGTCATTCATTAAAATCGACTTTAGTGACTTATGACATTTGAATATTATTAAAATGTAAACAAAACTAATTTATTAATTTGGTTACCTTTTGAAATGATTTTAAGCTGATTTAAAATGTAATAAATAGTTAAGTTGTTTATTTTTAAGATACTTATGTCTTCTTTCCTTCTAGATAAAATCTACATGGATTCTCTAGTTTAAAATAGTAAGAAAATTTTAATGAAAGTAAACAAATGACAAAATATCAAATAATTCACTAGATATATTGTAAGTATTAGGTATTTATTTTAGGTTTTAGGTAAGCAGTATATGTCAAATTACTCTTAAATAAGTCATAAATCAATCCAAAGTGTCTTAAAATTAATTTTATCCTGTAACAGATGATGAAATAAAAAAAAATATGTATCCATTTAAAATTAAATAATGATGTTTTGTTAAACCAAAAGAGCATATTTTCATGTAATGGTTAATTACTAACTTCTTTCAATTAAAAATCCTTAACATTTGAACTAACCTAAGCCAATAATAAATTTTATTTTAGTACCCGCAATAGTAAATTTTTTTAATATTTTTACCTCATAAATTACCAATTTCTCAGCTATACTGTTTATCATACAAAATGACTCTAAATTTCATGTTATATCGTAATCCAAAATAAAGATATGGTTGTCTTATTTACAAAAAGTAAATTGACATCTACTGTTGGTATAAACAGAAATGACAGAACTTTCAAAATTCCAAATTAAGATTAATGGTCTACCGATGTGTAAGCTTATTATAAAAATTTCAATTTCAAATAGGGAAATTTTAGAAAATTTTATTTTTAATATAATAAATACATTTTCTGTCGTTTAATTAGAACAACTATATCCCATTTCTGGTTTTTTATATTGATTAATTTGTCACACAAAACTCTAAAAACACAAAAACTTCATGTGTTAAAAAAAAACAGAAACGACAATCCTTAAAGACAACAAACTTAGATATTTTGCATGTCTTACTTCCCAGTTTTTATAAATAGTACGATGAAAAATCGAATTGCAAGTATTCAACCTCTCTTAAGCTAGCAGGACCAACTGGGCAGAATCGATTAAAATCTATTACATTATTTAGTACCTATTTTGTACTAATGTGTACCACCAATAAAAATTTTGTATCATGTGCTGTTTTCAAAAAAAACGTGGCGCTGCTAGGTTAATATTAAGCTAGCAGGACCACATTAAAAAAATAAAATAAAAAATAAAACAAAGGTAGAATTAAAACGAACTGAATTTGTACCAATTTGTACCACCAATCAATTTTTTGTACTATGTACGGTTTATAAAAAAACACATGGTGCTTCTAGTTTAATATTAAGCTAGCAGGACCACATTAAAAAAATAAAATAAAAAATGAACCAAAAGAAGAACTAAAAAGAAATAAATTTGTACCCCTTTGTACCACCAATAAATTTTTCGTACTATGAACCGTTTACAAAAAAAACAAGGTGCTTCTAGTTCAATATTAGACTAGCAGGACCACATTGAAAAATACAAAGGTACAATTAAAAAGGACTGATTTTGTAACAATTTGTACCATTAAAAAAACCTAATTTATTTAATCAAACTGCCTGAAACAACTTTTAAATTAATCCAAATCTGTTATAATTAAAAATAAAGAGACTTTTTGCAGAAAAAGAATCTATTGCTATTTTTGCATAAAACACAACATAATTTGTACCGTTAAAATATAAATTTTCAGAATATACACCCCTGCCGTTCCTTAGAAACTATCCTAAATTCATATTCCTTTTAAACAGCAAAATCAATCGTTACTTCTGCAATAAAAGTACGTTAAAATGTAAATTGTTAGATTCTGTACCCTTGCCGTTCCTATAGAAAATAACCTAAATTCATAATAGACTCAAGAGTAAAGTACCCTTTTGCACGAGCAGAATCAGTGGTTACTCCTGCAATAAAAGTAACATAATTTGTACCACTAAAATATGAAATTTCAGATTTTGTACCCCTGCCGTTCCTATAGAAATTAACCTAAATTAATATTAGGCTCAAGAGTAAAGTACCCTTTTGCACGAGCAGAATCAGTAGTTACTCCTGCAATAAAAGTAACATAATTTGTACCATTAAAATATGAAATTTCAGATTTTGTACCCCTGCCGTTCCTATAGAAATTAACCTAAATTCATATTAGGCTCAGGAGTAAAGTACCCTTTTGCACGAGCAGAATCAGTAGTTACTCCTGCAATGAAAGTTACATAATTTGTACCACTAAAATATGAAATTTCAGATTTTGTACCCCTGCCGTTCCTATAGAAATTTACCTAAATTCATATTAGGCTCAAGAGTAAAGTACCCTTTTGCACGAGCAGAATCAGTAGTTACTCCTGCAATAAAAGTAACATAATTTGTACCACTAAAATATGAAATTTCAGATTTTGTACCCCTGCCGTTCCTATAGAAAATAACCTAAATTCATATTAGGTTCCAGAGTAAAGTACCCTTTTGCACGAGCAGAATCAATAGTTACTCCTGCAAATGAAAGTAACATAATTTGGACCACTAAAATATAAAATTTCAGATTTTGTACCCCTGCCGTTCCTATAGAAAATAACCTAAATTCATATTAGGTTCCAGAGTAAAGTACCCTTTTGCACGAGCAGAATCAATAGTTACTCCTGCAAATGAAAGTAACATAATTTGGACCACTAAAATATAAAATTTCAGATTTTGTACCCCTGCCGTTCCTATAGAAATTAACCTAAATTCATATTAGGATCAAGGGTAAAGTACCCTTTTGCACGAGCAGAATCAGTAGTTACTCCTGCTATGAAAGTAACATAATTTGTACCATTAAAATATGAAATTTCAGATATTGTACCCCCGCCGTTCCTATAGAATTTAACCTAAATTCATATTAGGATCAAGAGTAAAATACCCTTTTGCACGAGCAGAATCAGTAGTTACTCCTGCTATGAGAGTAACATAATTTGTACCATTAAAATATGAAATTTCAGATTTTGTACCCCTGCCGTTCCTATAGAAATTAACCTAAATTCATATTAGGCTCAAGAATAAAGTACCCTGAACGGCAGGGGTACAAAATCTGAAATTTCATATTTTAGTATTACAAATTATGTTTCTTTTATTGCAGGAGTAACTACTGATTCTGCTCGTGCAAAAGGGTACTTTACTCTTGAGCCTAATATGAATTTAGGTTAGTTTCTATAGGAACGTCAAGGGTACAGAATCTAACAATTTACATTTTAACGTACTTTTATTGCAGAAGTAACGATTGATTTTGCTGTTTAAAAGGAATATGAATTTAGGATAGTTTCTAAGGAACGGCACGGGTGCATATTCTTCAAATTTATATTTTAACGGTACAAATTATGTTGTGTTTTATGCAAAAATAGAAATAGATTCTTTTTCTGCAAAAAGTCTCTTTATTTTTAATTATAACAGATTTGGATTAATTTGAAAGTTGTTTCAGGCAGTTTGATTAAATAAATTAGTATTTTTTAATGGTACAAATTGTTACAAAATCAGTTCTTTTTAATTGTACCTTTGTATTTTTCAATGTGGTCCTGCTAGCCTAATATTGAACTAGAAGCACCTTGTGTTTTTTTTGTAAACGGTACATAGTACGAAAAATTTATTGGTGGTACAAATTGGTACAAATTTATTTCTTTTTATTTCTACTTTTGTTTCATTTTTTATTTTATTTTTTTAATGTGGTCCTGCTAGCTTAATATTAAACTAGAAGCACTATGTGTTTTTTTATAAACCGTACATAGTACAAAAAATTGATTTGTGGTACAAATTGGTACAAATTCAGTTCGTTTTAATTCTAACTTTGTTTTATTTTTTATTTTATTTTTTTAATGTGGTCCTGCTAGCTTAATATTAACCTAGCAGCGCCACGTTTTTTTTGAAAACGGCACTTGGTACAAAATTTTTATTGGTGGTACAAATTGGTACAAAATAGGTACTAAATAATGTAATAGATTTTAATCGATTCCGCCCAGTTGGTCCTACTAGCCTAAGGTAGGTAAGTATTCACGTTGTTTTCCACGTTGTTACCAATTTATCATGAGAGCTTATGGAAGTTTTGTTACCAGAATTGTTAATGGTTATAATTCGGAATTGACTCAACATAACGCTTTAAGGACCGATTCCACCGTTGTGTTAAACGAAGTTTAAAATGACATTTTTACATTAACAATGTCATTTTAATCTCCGTTCAACACAACAATGGAATCGGTCCTAAAAGAAACAAATTGCTTTCATAATTACATTATGGAAATATATTTCTTAATATCATTTATTATCTTTAATCTCTTTTTCTGGTTGCAACTATTATTGTAGCTGAAGGTTATTTACAAGAAAGAACACCATTTATTTTACAGTTTGGCAATGGTGTAAATCAGAAATCTTAGTACGAACTAACTTATTAATAAATATCCTGTTCGCACCACAGATAAAGGAAGTAGCACAAATCATTCCCAGTCAATTTAGCAGGCGTCTCGCTCTTTCTAACGCGGCAGTCTGTCGCATTGACTGCAGTCAATGTGACAGCTCTGTGTACTTAACACAAAACGCAATGTAGAATTTCAATAATTTAAGGGTTAATAAGGAATAACTGGATTAGTCTAGTAGTTTTTCGTCGTTGATAATTACCTATATTACAAAATTAATTACTCTATTCACGAACCTCTTTTTGTGGTTTTACCTGATGATTTCTAAAATCTAAAAAGTTCTCGGAGTCTTGTAGAAGGTTTAAAATAATGTGCTCGTCTCAAGAAGATTCAAGTTCACAAAATTCCTTAGGTCATTTTTGTTTACTGTGTTTTAGAATGTACTTAAATTATTTCAAAATTATCATATTTTCAGAATAGTAGTTTGTCAAACGAGGCGAAATTTGAGCACGACGCCGTAGTGCGATGTGGACAATCCACTCAAGTTGTACAGTATATTTTTTCTACGACCCACTAATGAAAATTTACATATAAAAAATATTTTAGGTTATTAAGACAAAATATCCTGACAATTAGTTCGACAGAATTGTCATTTATTTAAAATTTTAAAAATTATTGTCGTCGGGTGACCAAAATATGAACTGTGATTAGTGGATTTAATTTTTTTCCAGTATTCTCACCACATAGAATGGATATAAAATATATTCGTTTAGTTAATGGCAATAGTATACTTTTTCGTTTTGTAATCTGTGCGTAGATATGCTAATAACCATGTGGGTATAGAAAAAATGATTTACCTACATTTATCTATATTGAAAAGAGACTTGTTAAAATGTAATTATATTAAATCACAATCCAATTTTTAGAGTTTTTTCATTTTGAGCTGAAAAACGTTGAAATTTTACTTTTTTACAATATTTTTAAAATCGATGTGAAAACCGTATGTTCAACTAGCTCTTTGCCCAAGAATTACCACCTGCATCGGGCAAACAACTATTTTGCTAACTAAGTAAACAAATAAGTATATACTGTTAACAATTTTGTTTTGTAGACAGCAAAACTTTTTTATTTAAATATAAAAGTATTTCAGGAAAAATAACTGAAAATTATGATTAAAAACACTTTTAAAAGTATTAATTTCCGGTTAGAGCTAGTACTACATAAAAGTATTGCCTTGTCGTAAAATAATACATAACCAAGAGGACACTGAGTAATTTAACAATATTTTTTTTTATCTACTGTACACCTGTTCCATCATAATTCCATATTCATAAATTTAAGTAGCTAATATTGTTTTTACAGACTTACAGAATAATGTATAAAAAATAATAATCTGGAAACAATTATTGTTGAAGTAATAAAATTGGTTTATTAACTATATGTTACATTATAAGTATTATTTTTGCCATTTTTATGATTAGAAGATTATTGGTGCTTTTAGACAATCATATCAGTTATCAGTTTATTTTCAGTTTCAATTCAGTTGTCAGATATATGTACGTGCACAGGATTTCTTTCTTTTGTGGTACGTGTAAACACAAAACAACGAAAGAAAAACTGAAACTGACACGGAGCTGTGACTCGATGGATTTCCCAAAAGTTTACGTACAGTTAGTTATTAGTTGAAAACTTGTCCGTTAATGTCCCTTGTTATGTTAGGTTTGTTCCAACTATGAAGACTAGAGATATGGAGGCGAATCGGCATACTTAAAATTCGGTCCCAAAAAACGAACGCCAATTGAGCGTTTTTAATTTACCGCAAGGACGCGGGTGATAGTACCGCTATTCAAAATATATGGTTTCTTATAGTAATTTTACATAATTTTGTCAAAATAATAAAAATAAACTTGTTTACTGCCAAATAAAGCACAGAATATTCTGTTGTATTTAGTTCTAAATAAGTCTCGCATGTTTTAATTGATAAATTATTTAATTTTATCTATATAAAATGCAATTTTGGTAGCTATAACCCAATTAGAAAAGATTTGTTAAATGGTGAAATTTACAAATTTGTGTCTAAATTTTTTTGAATTATACCTAAATATAGAAGTTAAGACCAAATAAAACACAGTTACCAGATTTTTTATTGTTAGAATTCAAGCATAAAGAAAGATTTGGGAATGTATATCATATTGCCACATCCTTTAATTTCGGCTTTCCCCCTTTTTATTTTGCTAACAGTACCATCAGTAAAAAGAGTCATAATATTTAAAAATATCTTCTAAAAAGAGTAGAACAGCATCATCTCTAGAAAGTGCTTTATCGGCCCTAGGAACGATATATATGCTGCCACTGTTCTACGCGGTCAGGATTCTATAAAAAAACATTTAAAGTGACAAAATTGGGGTTTAACAAAAAAAAATAACACTAGCAACTCTTTATCTAACATTAAAACTCTATTAAAAAACAATTTTTCTTCTCTAGTAAGTTAAATTTAATGTATAATTATTGTTATTTGTAAGTCAGAATATATGACTGTAAAATTTTATTTTATAGAAACTTGTATTAAAATTAAGCTACACTCCGTGATACGTGTTGGAACTAGTTTACAATAAATATTATATTTAGACCTAAATACATTGTTTTACTTACATTAGAAGCTACAAAAAGATATTGAATTAATTTCTCCTTGTGTTTTCTTTAGTTTTACATGTGATTTGTATCTGGTTTTACAATGTGGAACGAAGTAAATCTTGCTTTATTGTTTTTTATCACTTATGTTACTTGTACTTAGGTACTTTTTTCACATTATTTTGATTCTTTTCACCAATTTTTTAAAAAATCACTTAATTTTACATTGACTTATATAGAAAACAAACGTCAGTGACGTTCAACCTGCCAGCTATAGTCAATTTAGCGAACTTTATAAAAAGAAGGACAAAAATTTGAAATCTGATCATTGCCGATTCGCCTTATATCTAGTCTTCGTAGTTTCAACAACGATCCGAAAACAGTCATTGACATCAGGATTCTACGCAGTAGATTATTTAGGCCGCCAAATTCATACTGCGCACAATCCTAGTGGCAATGACTGGTTTCTGATCGTTGTTGGAACAAACCTGTTAAAACACGATTTTTGGACAAAAATTATTGATCTTTATTTGCAACAGTACTTCACTTACAGTACAGTATTTCAGTACTTTTTTATAGCTAGTTTCAGATATTATGATACTATTACAGTAAGAAATCTAAGACTTTGGAAAGTACTTCCAGTTGCCAAAAATCTTAGTGTTGCACTTAACTTCTTATATAGTGATATATCTTTTCTCATGTCTTGCTTTTTTATAAATGGTGTACCTAAGTAGGTACAGCAATTCTTGATATTCATCCTCGCTTGTCCGTAAGTAGTAGTTTGACCATTCACAAAGTTCAAAATAAAGTTCTTCTATTAAATTAACATGAGACAGTAATTTTATTTTAAGGAGCCAATGTTTGCTGCATTTAGTTCTCTTCTTTCATGGTCCCTTTAATGCTAATCACAATGTGATCGCAATTAGGGAATCTTCAAGCACCACTGATGTACACGACAAATCATCAAATGATCTAACTGTTCGTCTAAATTAAGTCACAACTGAGCTGAAATTGAAACTGAACTGAGAACTGATATGACGGTCTAAAAGAACCTTTAGGGGTAATTTGCATTATGAGGAGTATCTACAATAAATTGTCTCATTTATTAGTTAGTAATTGTGCTATAAATACCAATTCTGGTTCCGTTCTCTTCACCTACAAACTTTTTGATACTTCAGTCCAATTCAATAATACGAGCCTTGTTTCAATCAGTTTGGCCGAATCATCAGTAAACAGTTTTTAGGAAGTAGAAAGAGATCTGTTAAAATAAATATACAAAATATCCGCGATTTGAGCTAAGCGAAACGCCCCTTGGAAAATATTTGTAAAAGGTGTCCATAAGTAGGACATTCTTCAATGTTGCCAACAGTAGTGGAATTCCGCTACGTTCGCGGATTTTTATAACTTCTAGCAGTAGAATGACCTTTTTGTTGGAGAAATTTGTTTCTAGCAATATGTAATCTAACTCTGTTAATGGATTTTTATAAAACAGATTTATAATTATTGATTTTTTTCTTTAAATTTCAATTAATTTATCATTTAGTACTATACTCCATTTTTAAACTAAGAGGAGCGATTTGAATTGAAGTTGGAAATTCTGTAGACTTCTAATTGGTCAGATTGCAGTCAGTTTCACACATCACTTTTTATCTGATAATTGTTATTTTTGACAGTTCTGACATTTTATTTTTTAAGTTTTGTTATTGCTTTTATAGCTCATCATTATTACTTATTTTTTTATTTCGTTAATAACAGTTCTTTTCTGAACTTAAGTAAGCAATTGTATTGAATGTCTACCATTATGGATCCTTCTACATCGAATACTATTATGGCAGTTCCTCTCAGAGTTTACCAAAACAACGAAAACAAACGAGTTTAGGCCATTTCAGAAAAGCAGTATAATAAATATGTACAAAGTCAACAACTTACCGAGTATTGAAATAATACCGCAATAATGGAACAATATCTAGTCCAAAAGTATTGATGGAAGACCAGGACTTCTAAATACATCTGATGAGAGGTTCTTTATGCTCTTAGTACATTATGTCTTTTTCAAAAATGAGTTATCTAGATTGAATAAAATTTTGCAAGAATTATAACATTTAGATTTGTCACATATATTAGTCATCTTTATATACTTTCTTGAAATATAATAACTTTAGGTAGGTTTGTAACTCTAAACAGTTAAATGAACTATTTATTTATTATGTATATATATATATATATATAGGTAATCGTGCGTTGAGGCACCAAAAACGCATTTATATGGGCGAAGTGGCACCTATATTTACGTTGTTGCACCATTGCAAGGTGCCAGATCGTTTTATTGCATATTTGGTCGTTTTAACTCCTTACTAACCCCTCTACCAAATTTCAGAAAGGTGCCTTTTCGACCATTTTTCTATAAAAACACGATTTTAGTTGAACCGTATACTCCCCAGAGGTCAGGACGGTCGCTCACAACGCTCAGACTTTTACGACTTAGTGGCACCTCGCATGTAAAAATGCTTTCTTACTTTGTGGCACCTCACTTTGTATACATTTTCTTACTTTGTGGCACCCCAGTTTGTTTTCGTAAGTGAACGTAAGAGCACCTTATGTCCTTTGGTGAAAATATCCCAAATACCGGCTAAAATATATGTCGACGAAAAAAAGAATATTATAATATGTATGATTCAATTCCAAATTTGACAATATAAATTTACTTTTCGAGTGATAAAATTAATTAATATAAATAAATTAAAATAAATTAAAATAAATTAAAAAAAAAAAATAAATTAAAATAAATGAAAAAAAAAATAAAATAAATTAAAATAAATTAAAATAAATTAAAATAAATTAAAATAAATTAAAATAAATTAAAATAAATTAAAATAAATTAAAATAAATTAAAATAAATTAAAATAAATTAAAATAAATTAAAATAAATTAAAATAAATTAAAATAAATTAAAATAAATTAAAATGAATTAAAATAAATTAAAATAAATTAAAATAAATTAAAATAAATTAAAATAAATTAAAATAAATTAAAATAAATTAAAATAAATTAAAATAAATTAAAATAAATTAAAATAAATTAAAATAAATTAAAATAAATTAAAATAAATTAAAATAAATTAAAATAAATTAAAATAAATTAAAATAAATTAAAATAAATTAAAATAAATTAAAATAAATTAAAATAAATTAAAATAAATTAAAATAAATTAAAATAAATTAAAATAAATTAAAATAAATTAAAATAAATTAAAATAAATTAAAATAAATTAAAATAAATTAAAATAAATTAAAATAAATTAAAATAAATTAAAATAAATTAAAATAAATTAAAATAAATTAAAATAAATTAAAATAAATTAAAATAAATTAAAATAAATTAAAATAAATTAAAATAAATTAAAATAAATTAAAATAAATTAAAATAAATTAAAATAAATTAAAATAAATTAAAATAAATTAAAATAAATTAAAATAAATTAAAATAAATTAAAATAAATTAAAATAAATTAAAATAAATTAAAATAAATTAAAATAAATTAAAATAAATTAAAATAAATTAAAATAAATTAAAATAAATTAAAATAAATTAAAATAAATTAAAATAAATTAAAATAAATTAAAATAAATTAAAATAAATTAAAATAAATTAAAATAAATTAAAATAAATTAAAATAAATTAAAATAAATTAAAATAAATTAAAATAAATTAAAATAAATTAAAATAAATTAAAATAAATTAAAATAAATTAAAATAAATTAAAATAAATTAAAATAAATTAAAATAAATTAAAATAAATTAAAATAAATTAAAATAAATTAAAATAAATTAAAATAAATTAAAATAAATTAAAATAAATTAAAATAAATTAAAATAAATTAAAATAAATTAAAATTAATTAAAATTAATTAAAATAAATTAAAATAAATTAAAATAAATTAAAATAAATTAAAATAAATTAAAATAAATTAAAATAAATTGAAATAAATTAAAATAAAACAAATTATTTTTATGTTTTGCAATAAAGTGAGATGAAAACTAGTGATCGTTTTTTTAATATTTATTTTGTTTAATTATCTTAGAATTGACAAGTATTATAATAATACTTTCCCTAATTCAATCTCGCGAGTAAATTTCCTAAAACCGACTAAGCCTGTGTGGGGAAGGGACGGCTATTATTTTTATGGCGCTCAGTGACTCAGTGCCTTAAAGATTATTTATAGAGCTATTTGACTTAAAGGTGAAGAAATCCCGAAAAACCTCAAGCATTATCATCAAAGCGGTAAAGCATGGCGAATTTGTAATATGGATGTCATATTAATAGAAATTAAATTACTGCAAATACGGCACAAACCAAATCTATAACGAACCATGAAAATTAATTAAAAATTTACCTGGTTTGCCGTAGGATTCTAAGCCGTTTGTCTCTCAACCACAAAATTGCCTACAAGTGAATATAAACGCCTTAGACAACTACGCTACCGAGCCAACTATGTTGTTTTTGTATTACTTAAACTGAAATAGCGTATTACATTACAAGTATGAAAATTGAAATTTTTTACTCGAGTGGGACACAAGTGTATAAAATCACTTTTACACAAGGGATGTACAATATTTTTCCTACGACTAAAAATTCATTTTATAAAAAAAAAGTTTAAAATCAGGAAATCTGGCTATGAAGTTCAATCAAAATGTGGCTGGTTTTTTTTATATGCCTTAATAAATAATTTTTATAGCGTTTTACCTATTGTGTTTTGTCGTAATTAAAAACTTAGTTTCATTTATAATCACTTTCATAGGATAATAACGGTGAAATTACATTAGGTATAATTAATAATAATAATAATAATACTCTCCCTAATTCACCCCCTTACGAGTGAATTTTAAACCCAAAAGCTGAGCTTGTGCGGGGAAAGGGACGGCTATTATTGTTATTTGCCCTGGCGTTTCGAGGCGACTTAAAGATGATTGATTGTGCCATTTGACTTACAGGTGAGAAAAAATAAAATATTAGTTCATTTTTTTTTTCAAAAACAATATATACTAAGATGATTGTTTTAATAATTTGTTAAAAATAATTATCTAGAATCTAGGTATAGAAATAAATATTCACGATTTAAATTTACTATCTTGTGGCATAATAAAAACTGCATATTATGCGTTAGTTGACTCTCATTTACGTTATGCTGTTCAGTTTTGGGGAGTCTGTTCTGCCGAATTATTTGGTAGAGTCCTTATAATGCAGAAACGGGCAATAAGGTTCTTATGTGGAGCACACAGATTAGTTTCATGTAGACCGCTGTTCTTAAAACAAGAAATATTAACATTACCATCTTTATTTTTCTTAGAAACTTGTTGCATGATCCATAAGAACAAGTCGAAATATAAATCGAATATATCCCGTGTAACTCGCCAAACGGGTAACTTGAAGTTGCCTATTCCCAAAACTGAACTCTGCCAATAACGGAAGCATCTCCATATCATAGGGCTGTCAGGATCCGTACTCTGCAGAGGGCGCGAGCAAGAAGATGAGACCATCGAGCATATTCTTTACGATTGCTTGACGCTCTCATTTATTAGAAGATTTGTGTTCGGCGAGTATCGGCTAACCCGGCCAATATAACAGAAGCACCTCTTGGCGAAGTTGTCAACTATATTAAATCTGTAGGCTGGCTCACGAGCTAGGAGGTGCCTATCATCTTAGGAGGATGCACAATGGTCCTAATAAGGCCTAAGTGCTGTGGAGGTAACCCACCCTCCACACGTTACAGATGCCCTTAACATTTGTACATTGTATTTGTTTTGTTAAAATAAATGTATAAATATAACAGTAACTATCATTAATTCATATCAAACTAAACTACGATTTTTAGATGCTTACATACTTATGTATATCATTGGCAATTTCCACTATTCCAGTATCGGTTCTTTAGTTTAAATTTCTTTAAATTGAAACTATACATTTTTAAAATTGATTGCAAAAGAAATGCTCAATATCAACGGTGACACACGGTATAGAAGTCACCCAAACCAAACTTTTCACATACCAAAATCCTGAAATTTGGCTTGGAAGTCAACGTGTTAAAAGCAAACGTCACACCATCAAGTTCTACTCATTCTCAAGCTAACAAATTTGTTTTTCGTCAACTTTTATTTAATATGATATTTATGGAGCTAGAAGGTATATATGTACTAATTATATATACATATATAGGGTGCTAGAATGTATATATGTATAAACCATATATAAGGAGCCATTTAGTCAAATTAAGTGCGAAAAATTCCGGGTGCGAGAACGATTAAATAGTTTTTCGCACTTAATTTGACTAAATGGCTCCTTATATATGGTTTATACATATATACATTCTAGCACCCTATATATGTATATATAATTAGTACATATATACCTTCTAGCTCCATAAATATCATATTAAATAAAAGTTGACGAAAAACAAATTTGTTAGCTTGAGAATGAGTAGAACTTGATGGTGTGACGTTTGCTTTTAACACGTTGACTTCCAAGCCAAATTTCAGGATTTTGGTATGTGAAAAGTTTGGTTTGGGTGACTTCTATACCGTGTGTCACCGTTGATATTGAGCATTTCTTTTGCAATCAATTTTAAAAATGTATAGTTTCAATTTAAAGAAATTTAAACTAAAGAACCGATACTGGAATAGTGGAAATTGCCAATGATATACATAAGTATGTAAGCATCTAAAAATCGTAGTTTAGTTTGATATGAATTAATGATAGTTACTGTTATATTTATACATTTATTTTAACAAAACAAATACAATGTACAAATGTTAAGGGCATCTGTAACGTGTGGAGGGTGGGTTACCTCCACAGCACTTAGGCCTTATTAGGACCATTGTGCATCCTCCTAAGATGATAGGCACCTCCTAGCTCGTGAGCCAGCCTACAGATTTAATATAGTTGACAACTTCGCCAAGAGGTGCTTCTGTTATATTGGCCGGGTTAGCCGATACTCGCCGAACACAAATCTTCTAATAAATGAGAGCGTCAAGCAATCGTAAAGAATATGCTCGATGGTCTCATCTTCTTGCTCGCGCCCTCTGCAGAGTACGGATCCTGACAGCCCTATGATATGGAGATGCTTCCGTTATTGGCAGAGTTCAGTTTTGGGAATAGGCAACTTCAAGTTACCCGTTTGGCGAGTTACACGGGATATATTCGATTTATATTTCGACTTGTTCTTATGGATCATACAACAAGTTTCTAAGAAAAATAAAGAAGGTAATGTTAATATTTCTTGTTTTAAGAACAGCGGTCTACATGAAACTAATCTGTGTGCTCCACATTAGAACCTTATTGCCCGTTTCTGCATTATAAGGACTCTACCAAATAATTCGGCAGAACAGACTCCCCAAAACTGAACAGCATAACGTAAATGAGAGTCAACTAACGCATAATATGCAGTTTTTTATTATGCCACAAGATAGTAAATTTAAATCGTGAATATTTATTTCTATAACTAGATTCTAGATAATTATTTTTAACAAATTATTAAAACAATTTTAAGGTAATATTATTTTTTTTATTTTTTTTTTGTTTATATATTTGATTGGATAATTTATGCGAAAAGCTTGTTAGCTCAGTTCACAGAGCGCTCAATTTTATCAACTTTGCATGTTTCGACCATATCGCGACGAAATGGAAGCAACGTCTTTTTTTTAAAATATGAAATTAAAAATACGAGTTTTGTTATTTATTTTAAATAGGTAGCTTTTCTTTTCGCTATTTATTTTGTACTATTTTGATTATTGTTCAGCAAAAAATTTAAAGTAGAATTACAAGAAAGTTCTTGTTCACGATTGTTCATCTTATTATATATTGTTTTTGAAAAAAAAAAATGAACTAATATTTTATTTTTTCTCACCTGTAAGTCAAATGGCACTATCAATCATCTATAAGTCGCCTCGAAACGCCAGGGCAAATAACAATAATAGCACAAGCTGAGCTTTTGGGTTTAAAATTCACTCGTAAGGGGGTGAATTAGGGAGAGTATTATTATTATTATTATTATTTATACCTAATGTAATTTCACCGTTATTATCCTATGAAAGTGATTATAAATGAAATTAAGTTTTTAATTACGACAAAACACAATAGGTAAAACGCTATAAAAATTATTTATTAAGGCATATAAAAAAAACCAGCCACATTTTGATTGAACTTTATAGCCAGATTTCCTGATTTTAAACTTTTTTTTTTATAAAATGAAGTTTTAGTCGTAGGAAAAATATTGTACATCCCTTGTGTAAAAGTGATTTTATACACTTGTGTTCCACTCGAGTAAAAAATTTCAATTTTCATACTTGTAATGTAATTCGCTATATCAGTTTAAGTAATACAAAAACAACATAGTTGGCTAGGTAGCGTAGTTGTCTAAGGCGTTTATATTCACTTGTAGGCAATTTTGTGGTTGAGAGACAAACGGCTTAGAATCCTACGGCAAACCAAGTGAATTTTTAATTAATTTGCATGGTTCGTTATAGATTTGGTGTGTGCCGTATTTGCAGTAATTTAATTTCTATTACAAATTCGCCATGCTTTACCGCTTTGATGATAATGCTTGAGGTTTTTCGGGTTTTCTTCACCTTTAAGTCAAATAGCTCTATAAATCATCTTTAAGTCACTGAGTCACTGAGCGCCATAAAAATAATAGCCGTCCCTTCCCCACACAGGCTTAGTCGGCTTTAGGAAATTTACTCGCGAGATTGAATTAGGGAAAGTATTATTATAATAATACTTGTTAATTCTAAGATAATTAAACAAAATAAATATTAAAAAAATTATCACTAGTTTTCATTTTACTTTATTGCAAAACATAAAAATAATTTATTTTATTTTTTCATTATTTTAATTTATTTTAATTTATTTTAATTTATTTTAATTTATTTTAATTTATTTTAATTTATTTTAATTTATTTTAATTTATTTTAATTTATTTTAATTTATTTTAATTTATTTTAATTTATTTTAATTTATTTTAATTTATTTTAATTTATTTTAATTTATTTTAATTTATTTTAATTTATTTTAATTTATTTTAATTTATTTTAATTTATTTTAATTTATTTTAATTTATTTTAATTTATTTTAATTTATTTTAATTTATTTTAATTTATTTTAATTTATTTTAATTTATTTTAATTTATTTTAATTTATTTTAATTTATTTTAATTTATTTTAATTTATTTTAATTTATTTTAATTTATTTTAATTTATTTTAATTTATTTTAATTTATTTTAATTTATTTTAATTTATTTATATTAATTAATTTTATCACTCGAAAAGTAAATTTATATTGTCAAATTTGGAATTGAATCATACATATTATAATGTTCGTCGACATATATTTTAGCCGGTATTTGGGATATTTTCACCAAAGGACCTAAGGTGCTCTTACGTTCACTTACGAAAACAAACTGGGGTGCCACAAAGTAAGAAAATGTATACAAGGTGAGGTGCCACAAAGTAAGAAAGCATTTTTACATGCGAGGTGCCACTACGTCGTAAAAGTCTGAGCGTTGTTAGCGACTGGCCTGACCTCTGGGGAGTATACGGTTCAACTAAAATCGTGTTTTTATAGAAAAATGGTCGAAATGGCACCTTCCTGAAATTTGGTAGAGGGGTTAGTAAGGAGTTAAAACGACCAAATATGCAATAAAACGATCTGGCACCTTGCAATGGTGCAACAACGTAAATATAGGTGCCACTTCGCCCATATAAATGCGTTTTTGGTGCCTCAACGTACGATTACCTATATATATATATATATATATATATATATATATATATATATATATATATATATATATTTTGATATTTGAGAAGAAATTGTCCAAGTGTATCAATACACTATTTCTGTAGAATTAAAATCCATCAATCAATATAGACAAGAAAACACGCCGATCTTTTACTTAGATTAAGGTCATAGTAAGGTTTATCCACAGGCATGAAAATCCTTACAAGAAAAGAAAGATGCCTTCATATTTTACATGCTAATTCTGGAGAAAGTTTTGTAGAAAATGCATTTACCATGAAGAGGCGAAATTCGAAGTATTTTAGAATTGGTTTTCTACTTTTTTGACAAAGTTTCCTAATGATGCTGTGATTGTAATGGAAATTGCATCATATCATAGTTAAAAAAATTTCTTTGCCATCAAGAAAAGCTGAAATGCAGGAGTGGTTACAAACTAAAAATGTTAAATTTATTTAAATATGAAGCGATATGAACTTTTACACCTAATTCGGCAACATAAATATGAACATAATTTGTATGTTGTCGATGAAATAGCTAAAGAAACCAATAAAGTTGTATAGTGGCTGCCCCATATCACTGTGAGTTAAATCCCATAGATTTGATATAATCTCAAATAAATAATAATGTGGCAGCTAAAAACACAACGAATCTTCTGAGGTAGATTAACATATTAAGTACAGTCTGTTCACTATACTTACGCGGGTTTCGGATTAACAAAATTATGCAAATTAGTCATTGAAAACCAGTTCCAATAAGCCTCTTCCTAAGAAATTGGGTAAAATTGCCCTAATGGTCAGATTTAAATTAAAATAACATTAGGGTAGGTACTAAATTTGTTACAAATATTGCAGTTAAATTGATTCTTTGCAAGGGTTAACATTGTATGTATATTGTAAATTTAGTGGAAATTTCTAGTGTACATAAGTATTTTACAGATGAAAAAGAAAATGGCGGTCCTTTAAAATAGGTAATGTTTGTACAACAACGCATATGCGATGCTCTAGGAATTAGTGAAACCAAATTAAGAGGAGTAGTACAAAATCACAATAGTGAACTGCCGAAAGAAGATCACCGCAAAACTCGCCCATCATTAAAAACGAAAGATATTCCAGATGGAAAGAAATTTGAAATTCGTGATACCATTTATCAAATGAGGGCCAACAAGGAACATGTGACCTTAAATACAATCCTCTCGGAATTAATAAATAGAAAATTTGACGACATTGGCAGAACAAGTCTATGGCAAGTGATACATAACTTGGGTTTCAAATTTCAAAAGGAGGATAACAGAAAGGCTTTTTGTGAAAGAAGTTCTATCATGCACAAGAGAATTAACTTTCTAAGAAAATATTCTAAATTTAAAGAAGAAGGAGTGAATTTTATATATTTAGACGAAACATGGATATTTTCTAGGGGTGCAACCAAGAGAATATGGCAAGATGATAACGTAAAGTCCATCAAACATACCGATGGAGAAGGGAAGCGACACATAATTTTACATGCAGGAGGGAAATCGGGTTTTATAGAAGGTGATGATTTATTATTTTCATCTAAATCAAAATCCAGTGACTATCACGATAATATGAGCACAGAAATGTTTGTAAAATGGTTGCATGAAAAACTTCTAACAGGTTTAAGTGAGCCCAGCGTAATTATTTTAGACAATGCACCTTACCATTCTGAAGTATTAAACAAAAGTCCAATGAATTCTTGGAGTGTTGATAAAATTAAAGAATGGTTGATAAAGGAACATATACCATTTCCTCAATAAATATTAAAATCAGAATTATTACGCTTGGCAAATATACACGCGAAACCAAAAACCTTTGTTGTGGATCAGATTATTGAAAGTTACGGTCATCAAGTTTTACGTCTGCCACCGTATCATTGCCGGTTTAATCCCATCGAATATATATGGGGAATAGCAAAACAATATTATGACAACCATATTGGGCATAATGGTTATAGTGATGACGCAGTTTGGGAAACTTGGCGAAAAGCACTTTCAATTGCAACTCCAGAAGTGTGGCGGAACTGTATATCCAAGTGCGAGAAACTAATAGAAGATTGTTGGACTCGTGAAAATAAAATAAACGAAATAAGTCCAATCATAATAACAATTAATGGTGATGACAGAGATAATGATGACGATTATGATATTTTGGATGATAATGACTGATTTTCATTTTTGTTGGCAAGTTTATTTTTTATTTTTCATTTGAAATTCTCTACATGGAACAAACTTTTATGTTAGAAAATATTTTGTTTGAGCTAAATAACCCTCTTATTATACATAGACCATATTTTCTGTGTGAAGTGTAAAATAAAATTATTATTATTATGTTTATAATTGCCACATTAGACCCCATTAATGAAGAAGTTTAATTCTGCCCTCAATTATACAAAAGATTCTCCATTATTATTTATTTAAAAGGTTGTACATTATTATTCATTTCATTTAACCAGTTGATATTTCCCCAAAAAACAGGTCAAAGTTTCGGGTACTTACCTGGAAATACTCATAAAAATTTTAATCCGAAACCCGCGTAAGTATAGCGAACAGACTGTACTTGGTGTTTTTTGTTTTTGTTTCAATGTAAATATCAATATGTACTTTGTCTTTTCACTTATTATGTTGTATGGGCACCTCTTATGTATTTTTGTTCTTCTCAAATGTTATTATTAATAATTAGGATATAGCAAAATTACAAAATAAAGATACTACTATTCATATGTTGTTTTTCTAATCTATATTTTAAAAAACTACAAAACTATACAGTGTAGTAAATTTAAAGAACGCCATTTTCTCAAAAATGGCTGTTGAAATCTCCTCTTACCTTTTCTAAGTAAAAGGCGTAGCAGTACAAGACATTTTATATAAAATTTAAATACAAGAGCGGCTTAAAAAACTTATTTTGTTTTAAATGTGTGTAAAGGTACATTTTACAATAAAAATGAGAACAGCTTTTAATTTTTCAATCCACAAAACCCCTAGTCAAATATCTTGAAAATACACCAATTATTAAAAAACATATATTTATGAAAAACTAAAAGCAAATTGCACTTTTAAAACTCTGTATTTCCGAAATCATTTATTTTCGGACTGAGGTAAGTTGGGTTAGACCGTTATATTTAAGCCTCGGGAATATGTGGTATCATTTTTTCTGCATCTTTTAGGGACACCTTGTATATTATAAATTGGTCAACATTGCTTTATTACTGATTTTTTAAACTAAATATGGATGAATATCTAATCAAAATCATTAGAACTAAATATTCAAGTAAATTTTATTTATTTGAAAATAAACCGTTTACAAAATTGTTGATTAACATTTAAAATAACAAAATATTCAATATATTTTGAAAATATATTTAAAAGTGCTATTTCCATCTGAATATGTCCATAATTTGTGGTGCTTATATAGTATATTTTCATTGCTAATATTTTTGCAAGTTTTTGTAGCCTCCAAAACTGTCATTATTTAATCTAAAAAATTACCTTGTTTTAGAACTATTTTAAATAAATAGCTTTCGGTAATTAAATAGTCAAAAACAAAGTGTTATCACTGTAACATTTGTTTCAGTATCCGTTTTTAAACATTAAGTTGCTATATGTAAATGGACTTTCTAAACATATGTCAAATTAAATAATTTTCAACCTTGTCACTTGATAAATCTCGAACCGCATGGTAGCAAAGTAAAATCCCAAAAAAAACCAAGTAAAATTTTTCAATTTCCGGACCTTTATGAGGGCCCGAAAATGTAAAAAAGGGGGTAACAACACCCTGACTATCGAAGAAATTAATAACGGATACCACAGCATCAAATACCGGGCACGAAAATGACAAAAATGACAAAAATTCTATTACAGAATAATATAAAAAAAAGGATCTAATAACATTTAAATATTAATTACACACCCCATAAAATGTACTAAAGGTAAGCCGAAAAAACCAACTAAAAACAATATAAACTATATATATAAAAAAAAAACACCAAAATAAAATTTCTTTTTCTGTAGAAAAACTGTCAAATGTACAAATATTTTAAAAAAAAAATTAAAAAAAACTACTGAAGAAGGCCCTGAGCAGGGCCGAAAGCTTTACTTTACTTTAACACGAGTTTCATTTCCTCAACAAACACCTAAAACCCAAGAACTACAAGAAAAAAAATTTCTAAACAAGTGTCGAAAATGTGCTCTAGATATAATGTAAAAATTAAATTTTCAAATTTAAACCCAAACTCAAGAAAGCAAATCTACTTAATGTAGTTTATAAAATAGACTGCAAAGATTATAACTACACTTACACATATTTAACTCTGTAAATAAAACTCTGTAAATAATACAACTGACATGTGTAAAAGATTTGTCTAACATTTATTTTAATTTAATCAACTAGTTGTGAGCTATTTAATTTATACTGTACCGCCACTGGTAATTTTTTATTTTGTAAAAACTTTTATTTTTGTTTCCCTAGTAATTTTATTAAACCAAATATTGATACTTCGATTACATACACTTACACATTATCAGAAATAAAAAGATGAGTTTCGTCCATGATGGTTTTAAAGTGTTTGTTATGTCCATAAATGTGTTTTTTAAATTTTAATAAGCTGGGACTGCACCAGAAGATGGAATTTTATTCCGAAACATATGTAGTGCTAAATTAATAAAACATAATCTACTAATCAGACTAAAGACCTTTTATTTGTTTATAAAAAATATATTTTAAATTGGGTGTAGGAAATCCTTCTGCTGAAACTAAGTTACAAATACCTTTTTATGAATAGCCTTAATCTTCACTTATCTTACCTGCAAATAAATATTTAATTCCTAAAAGACTTAAAGGATGTCTCAAAAAAATATACCATTTGCTTTATATTGTATAAAAATATGTTTTCGAGAAGACGAAAGACATTCTGATACACAATGTGAAATTTATTGCAACAATAATTATAAATCCTACCTACTCGAACACAGGAGATTGATAAGAACCATTATTATTATAGTAAAAGCTGGTACTATTATACTTGGTACCATTATACTTGGTACCATTGCACTTTCTTGGACTTCTACATATTTAATAAGTTGTTGCCAACAAGTTTACACTTTCCACAGTTGAATATAACATCTTGTTAGTGGGGACAAAATTCGTATGATGATCCTTGTCTATATCATAATATACTTCAGAACTTTGCTACATTTTACCTGAAGAAAGAACCTTTATTTAATTAGGAAATACATAAAAACCACTAATGGTAATATTGTAGTTTAATTGAGAAAAAAATATTACAAATAAAATAATAAACCTATAGCTATAAATATAAAAATAAACACATAATTTTTTTGTACCTGCTAAAATTATGTATTTACGGGATGGTGGTGTAGCGGTCTATCGCGCTTATATTCATTTATATGCAAGTTTATGAGTCTGAGACTGCTGGGTTTCGAATCCCAGACCAGACCATGTGGATTTTTAATTAAATTGCATGGTTCGGTTTAGGATTTGATGTGTGGCGTATTAATAGAAATTCAATTTCTGTTGATATGACATGCAGATTAAAAAAAAAAATTCGCCATACATTACCGTCTCGATGATGGTGGGTGAGGTTTTCCGGGTTTTCCTCACCTGTAAGTCAAATGGCACCATCAATCATCTTTAAGTCGCCCCGGAGCACCACGGCAAATAATAATAATAGCCGTCCCTTCCCCTACACAAGTCGTTCAGTCGACTGCAGGGGTTGAAATTCACTCGTAAGGGGGTGAATTAGGGAGAGTATTATTATTATTATTATTATAAACTCTTCTTGACTACATATTTTTAGTTCCTCCTAACTTTGTTTTGTAGGTAGGTAATAAAAGGTATGCTTAATTGCATTTCTAACAAATAGAACTCACCTACTTATCTGATTTTTCCATCAAATTGAAATAAATAATATTTACTTATTTTCTGGTATTATAATAGATATATAATTTCCTAATCATATTTTCCTATAAGACAATATATAAAATATCGAATTAAAACTCTAAACTCGAAATGTAAACAAATATTTTGTATTTTCCCATCATACTGGTGCGAACTGCGATATGAGACGAAGTAGCGAAAAAATAAAATTACAATTATTAATTGTCCTTTTTTGTCCTCTTTTGTCCTCTTTTGTCCTCTTTTGTCCTCTTTTGTCCTCTTTAGTCCTCTTTTGTCCTCTTTTGTCCTCTTTTGTCCTCTTTTGTCCTCTTTTGTCCTCTTTTGTCCTCTTTTGTCCTCTTTTGTCCTCTTTTGTCCTCTTTTGTCCTCTTTTGTCCTCTTTTGTCCTCTTTTGTCCTCTTTTGTCCTCTTTTGTCCTCTTTTGTCCTCTTTTGTCCTCTTTTGTCCTCTTTTGTCCTCTTTTGTCCTCTTTTGTCCTCTTTTGTCCTCTTTTGTCCTCTTTTGTCCTCTTTTGTCCTCTTTTGTCCTCTTTTGTCCTCTTTTGTCCTCTTTTGTCCTCTTTTGTCCTCTTTTGTCCTCTTTTGTCCTCTTTTGTCCTCTTTTGTCCTCTTTTGTCCTCTTTTGTCCTCTTTTGTCCTCTTTTGTCCTCTTTTGTCCTCTTTTGTCCTCTTTTGTCCTCTTTTGTCCTCTTTTGTCCTCTTTTGTCCTCTTTTGTCCTCTTTTGTCCTCTTTTGTCCTCTTTTGTCCTCTTTTGTCCTCTTTTGTCCTCTTTTGTCCTCTTTTGTCCTCTTTTGTCCTCTTTTGTCCTCTTTTGTCCTCTTTTGTCCTCTTTTGTCTAATATGAAGATGAAGAGTGAAATAAGCTGATTAAATTTTGCCTTTAGATCAGAACTGAGCATTTTGGCCTGCAGGCCATATCGAAGCGGGGCCTCCATAAGCAACAAATCATCTTTGTGTTTGGGTTAATCCATTAATGGATAGATAAAATTAAAGTCGCGTTTAAACCTCACAGACCCCAATTATTTTTTTTTCGCTTACATGGTCCCCTTGTTGGTTATTGGCGACCCCTAGGGGTAGATATAGACGACTTTGGGTATCATCGTGTTGAATTATCTTAATTTAAATTTCAACTTTTTGAAGACACTGTATATTATGCAACTTGCCTTTTCTATCGTCAAATTTACAGTTTATAATTAATAAATAACGTTGTTGTTGATTAATTTATAATTTATAATTATGAAAAAAGTGATTAAGTAATTTGTTAGTTTTCACTAATTAATCATTAATTAATTTTCTTTTATGCAATTGAAAATGGTTTGTAACAATTTTAACTACCATATAAAATATTAAACTATCTGTCGCTGTCTCAAAATAGACATAAAATAGTATTCTAAATAGTTCCTCTCATACAACTCTTTAACACGGTATCCATAACTCCACGGTCAATTAACAGATCAATAAAGCATCAAATATTTAAATTGTTAGGGCCCACTGTCGGTCGGGCTGGTATCAATAGAGAAATAAACTTTTTTTTTTTTCGAAAATAGGCCTCCGTGTTTGCTTCTAAAAACCTCGGCTGTTTGTCGGCTGCGAGGTACAAAGACGACCAGTTAACAATAAAGCTATACGCTGCATTAAATAAAAGGCTAAAGGCAGTGGTAGCTTAAACAAGAAATAATGATAATGCTTTTGAAATTTTGTTAAATGTGTCAAAAATTTAAAATATGTGTGATAAAATTATGAAAAATAATAATGTCCTCGTCTCATTGAATTTGGCCCACATGCAATAAAGAAATTGTTATCGAGTACAAAATAGAATAATAAACCGCGTTTTATCTTTTTACTTCTAATATATTTTTTTTATAAATTTGTATCCAAACATATAATTTTTGTTACATAGAAGACAAAATTTTGGAAGGTATTCTAAGTTAGATCATGGCTCTTCAATGTGAGTAAATTATATAGTCAAGTTAGCTGTGATTTATGAAAACAATTAGACAATTCAACAAAATAACTGTCAGTGGAAAGTGTTGGTATATCTAAGGAATTGCGACATTCTATCTACAACACGTGAAATCACGAATGATGGATTAAATTTAAATATTTTATGTCAAATACAAAGAAAATATTATGTATTTAAAAAAAAAAACTCATATACATTTTTCATAAATTGGCAGACTTGGCGAATACTATTTACAATAAAAATAGCTTCCAAGATGGAAAGCGATGTCA
Organism: Psylliodes chrysocephalus; assembly: GCA_927349885.1. Classification (NCBI taxonomy): domain Eukaryota; kingdom Metazoa; phylum Arthropoda; class Insecta; order Coleoptera; family Chrysomelidae; genus Psylliodes; species Psylliodes chrysocephalus. The sequence goes on from OV651813.1 coordinate 70,662,383, forward strand.
CAATCCCCTATATATACGAGCCCTTCCCACGGTTCGTAGACTGAAACGGTTGCTGCATCAGGAAAACTCGAGGCGACAGAAAATATTCTGCTGCCGTTTGTAGATTAGTTTTTTAAAAAAATCTAATATAATATTATTATTAAGTGGTGTTTATTATTTATTTTTGGACTATTTTTCAGTGTTAGAATTTTTATAATATCAGTAGTTTGATTTTTTAAAAGACAAGCTATAAAATAGCAAGTAAAAATAATGATTTTGATAAAATTTCAAATGAAATACTTTTTACTTGAATTATATAGAAAAAAATTATTGGGTGATGGGTTTATTTTAAACATTTTGGGTTATGGCAGCATGGCAGAATAGAGATGTTTGCAAACACAATTTTTAACAACAAAAATCATTAGAAGAAAGGATATAACTTTTCTCTTTGATTAAAAGCGACTATTTATAAAAAAATATGGGTGTTGTTTTTTAGAAAATATCAGATCAATGATAAAACTGTGAAAATATGCAGTGTTTATTTTAAGAAAGAGGATTTTATGGAAAATAACAGATCAATGATAAAACTGTGAAAATATGCAGTGTTTATTTTAAGGAATAGGATTTTATAGATGACATTCGTTCGAATGCGAATCATATAATAAATCTGGTTTGTTTTATTAGTTTATTTTTAAGTACATTATAATGTTCATAGGGACTGACAAAATATTTATTTCCGATTAAAATATATATTGTATGTTTCTTCTAAAGTCCAACAAGCCCTTGCTTTTTTCATTAAAATTATTTGTATCATTTTTAATAAAAACTTCCTGTAGCAAATCGTTTTTCCTGTAATGTTTGTTCTTTTAGTAAAGCCTTTTAACTTTTCTTGCTCTTGGTTGTGTCTAATGCTTGTTAGAAACTATCTCATATGATTTTAAATGTGAGGTGGACAAAGCTGCAATTAATTTAATATATTATGTGAATGATAATTGCAGAATAATATTATAAAATCTTATCAATAGCCTTTAATTTAAGTTTAGGTTCAGTCCCTTGCTTCTTATAGTTATTTATTTACACTTTAATTTATTATATGATTCGCATCTGAATGTCATCTAAAAAATACTCTTTCTTGAAATAAACAATACATATTTTAATTGTTTTAATATTTCAGACATATTTTTTTGTAAATGGTCGCTTTTTGGAAAAGGGAAAAATGATATCCTTTTGCAATAATTGGCATTATTATTTGAAAAATATAAAGAATTTACCAAAAAAGTATTTTAATGTTTTAAATTAAAAATTCAGTAAGAACACACGTATGGAAATAAAACAAACAATCAGGTTATTACTCCAGTCAATGACTTACATTGAACTAGGGAATTCAAGGTAGAAAGTGGATATTCTAACAAGTAAAACTATCTCGTAAATTTTGGATTTATATAGAGTGACTGGACCGAAAAAAAAAAAGACTCGAGTCTTTTATTTAAGATGATTAATTGATTTATATATTAATGCCAATTTTATATTTTCGTCCCGAGTATTATATTTATCTTTTATATATTTTATATTATTATATAGCTAAAATTTCCAGTGTTATTTTTAGTTGTTAATAAGTCCAAACTATACAGGGTGTTCCTTAATGACATGCTAATATTTAAGGGGGTGCTTCTTAGGCACATTTTAAGGAAAAAAACTTTACATGGATGTACGTCCTAAATCTCCTAACTTTTGAGATACAGGGCTGTATAATTTTCGTACATGTTTTGCATTGAATATTTAAAAAAAAAAAAATAGTACGCCACTGCTTATTCTTAAAATAAATAAATATAAATAAATATAAATAATTTTTGGAATACCCATTCATTTCTGAGCAAATTTGATCTCTTGATTTTCTTTCGCCCGACGCATGATTTTTGCTTAAAAAAAAAAATCGTTTTACTTCAGGGTCAAATCTGATGCGGTAACTATCGCAACACATAAATCTAATTATCATGGAATAAATTACTTTTTACGAACGTCAATGTCAAAACAATACTTGTTGACTTAAAGTAAGTTGTTGTTATTTTTTTGATTTTAGGTCATTATAGTAATTTTACTTTTTCGCTATTTTTCGAATATCAGTAAATATAGGTAAATTATACGAATACGGAAATTGAGGCAATGCATTACGTGTATGGCCTTGCAGATGGTAATGTAACAGAAGCCAGACGCATTTATTAGGAAAGATATCCTAATCGTGCCTTGCCAGATAGCCGAATCTTTTGAAATATTCATCGCCGATTGGTAGTTTCAATAAAGGTACTTCGGAAGGTAGACCTCCAACTGTCAGAATTCCTGTAATTGAGGAAGCGGTACTGCAAGAAATCGATAAACATCCTGAGACGAGTACGAGGAAGATCGCTAGAGTTCTGAATAATTGTCACCAAATTGTTTGGCGTATTTTGATTGCCTTTTTGTTATACCCATACTATATTCTAAGAGTACAGGCATTTTTTTTTTCTCCTGGGCTCGTCTGACTATGTGTCTCCGAATAACACTGAAACCTATTGGCTTATTGTGTTTTACCCCATGTTAGTTTATAGCACCCACTCTGTCACCTTTGTACCTTGTACAAGTGTGTACAGATCCTTGGGTGAGTGGGTTCTATACGTTGTTGGATCAACCTGGGGTTGTCCAAAAAGAGGCTGTCTTTTGCGATCTAGAGCTTCGCATTCGCACAGTATGTGTTTGGCCGTTTCTGGTTTCTTGTGACATAGTCGGCACATGAGTTCCCCATTGTACATACCAATTTTGTTCAAGTGTCCCTTTACTGGGGCGTGCCCAGTCATGAACCGTGTTATCACTTTCAACTAGTTCCTATTCATTAAGAGTAGTTCTCCAGTTCTTTTAGGACATGATCTGCCTATGAAGGCTTTCCCATGTGCCTGTTTTGGGGTGCTTCCCCAATAGTTGATATGTTGTTCCCGAATCCAGGGATTTCCCACAACGTGTGAACTTCTGTCAGTGATATCTTCAGAGTATTACACTAAATCTGCAGTTTGCGTTACACATTTTGTTCACAGACGAAGCAAATTTTTCTCGAAATGCTATTCAAAATTTCTATAACAATCATGTGTGGATGGAAGAAAATCCGCATGCTATAACTGAAACCCATTTTCAAGAACAATTTTCAGTTAATGTATGGGCAGGAATTATTAGTTATCATTTAAAAGGCCCATTTTTTCCTACCAGGACGCCTTTATGGTCAGTATTATTTGCATTTTCTCGAAGAACTACGTGGGTTGCTTGAAGACGTGCCAATTGCGTTAAGGAATCAAATGTGGTTCATGCACGATGGAGCTCCTGCTCATTTCAGTTTAATTGTTCGAAATCTTTTAAATACAGTTTATCCTGATCGTTGGATAGGTCGCGGAGGATCTCAGCAATGGCCAGCAAGGATTTGGATTTTTTGATGGGGACACCTTAAAACTATAATGTATCAAACTCCCGTTAACACTGTAGAGGATTCACTAGAGCGAGTAGTTGTCTCGTGTGAAAATATACGTAATACGCCGGAAATATTCGAACGCGTGCGCAATTCCATGCTAGGACGGGCGGAAGCACTTTCAACACTTCAACACATTTTTATAATCATTGTTAGTATTGTTAATAATTAATAATTAAATGTTAGTATTGTTAATAATTAGGTAATAGTTAATAAATTTAAGCCGTTCATGTGAACATTCTGATATCCCCGCTAAAATTTTTTTGTTTTATTTTTTCCTAAAGTAAAATAAGTTAATTCCTTCTAAATTAATTAACATTTGATATGAAATGAACTCAATAGCTTGAAAAAAGAAAAAAGCCACTGCATCAGATTTGACCCTAAAATAAAACGATTTTTATTTTTTCCAAGCGAAAACCATGCGTTGGGCGTAAGAAATTGAATTTGCTTAGATATGAATGAGGATTCCAAAAATAATTTTTATTTGAAGAATATTTTTTTCTTCAAAAATATTCAATGCAAAACCCGTACGGACGCCACTGCTAAAAATAATAAAATCAGATAATTCATCTTGATTCATAGACTTGTGCTAAATTTCATAAAGATATTTACAATAGTCACACAGTTATTATAAAATAGTTATTTATGCAACAAGTGTGTAAAGTTACTCTTTTTTGACGAATGTGAATGTTGTCACATGTTGTCACATGAGTCAAAAAAGGGACTTTACACACGAGTGGCATACAATATTTTTTCTACTACCGTACACATAAACCACTAATATTAGAAATATAGAAGTTACTTTTTTTCACTAGTGAAAAACAGTACTTTACTTTACGCACTAGTGAAAAAAAGTAAAATGTGCCAAAAATTGTACACAGCAACAAAAATAAATTTATTGGAACTTTACAAATTTATAATTCTTACAGAACAAAATGACTAACAAATGAAGAAATATTTAAAAAAATAGGTTTTTAACTCTTATGAATATTAATATTGAATGTGCAATTATTGCAATTACCAAAACTTAAGGTTTTGGCCTTTTCCAGCACAAAGTTTGAAAAATGTTGTGATATTACTTCTGTAACCCTATTTTGAGCTTCGAGTGGTATGGATTTGGCCTTTTTAAGTAAAGAGGTTGAAATATTTTGTGTAACTCTAGTTTCACTGTCGAGTGGTTCCACTAATTCTTCATTAGAGTTGTCAACGGTAAAATTGTAGCTTTGTTTGGAAGTAGATGGCATACTGTCATCCATCAAAATTTTATTGGAAATTTTGTTTTTTTTTGTGTTATTGTGCTGTCTACGTAGCCTTCTGCAACAGCAGATAATTTCCATCCTCCATGTTTTTTGACCGTTAGAAGGTCTCCTCCAGAATTTGCCAGCATAGTGGCTGAAGACCTCCTAAAGCAGTGTCCTGCAAAAGCCGTTGGATTGGGCAAGTTTAGATACGTTGCTATAACACTTGGCATTTTACCAAAAGTATTTATCCCTACAGGCTGTTTAGAATATTTTCCATTTGCAAATTTTAAAAAAATCTGTTACAATTTATATTTGATGGTCTTAATGAGGTATATTTTTTTATGAAAGATAAATAATCAACTGCAGAATTATTTGGATTTAAAATCGTAAAAATGCGTTCTATTCCATTTTTGGTTTCTGATACTTTGACAATATACGCTGTTTGTTTATCTTCCACATCGTTAATTGTCATTTTACATAATTCTTCCCGGCGACAAGCTCCCGCAATTCCAATTATAAAAGCTACCTAAAAAATAACACATTGTAATGTTACAAATAATTTATTAAACATTAGGAAATATCTTGACGTTGCGCATGTAAAACTCCAAATAAATGCTATTGTAAAAAATATAAAAGTTTTAGGTATAATGTGCTGTCTAACAACCCCGGTGGCCTGTTAGGACAGCAACTGATTTTGTTAGGCAACACACCATACGAACACACATCTCGTTGCAAAACTTTACAGAATATTTTAATTTTATACTGAGCATTCAAGCACTTACTGAGGCATTTACTTACTTTGATCATTAAAAACTTGGAATCTGGAGCTTTCAACAGAAAATTAATTAGATCTTCTCGTTCAAAAATTTTGGATTTTTTTGGTTTATAACCTTTATTTTTTGTTTGATAAACGCTATTAACTTGTTGAATTTCGAAATATCAACGTTGTTTTTATATTTTAAGGTGCTTTTAAGCATAGAATAAATCGACCATAGGGTAGAAGCTTTGCAAGTCTTCAATTCATTAGAGAAATATGCTAAAATAACGTTTTACGAATATTTTGTCACCTTAATCTTCCTACACCATTCTATAAATGCATTGTATTTTTGCTGATAAATATATGCAGATTTTTCTGGCAATAAATTTTCAGTGGCCTTTTGTGCACTGCATAAGATATCTGGTGGAGTATTATCAAATTCGCTATCGCTAGATAAATTTGAATCCATATCGATTATGACAGATATAATAAACTGCAAATAAAATTTGAATTTAAGTAAACAAACATTAAAAAGTAAAACTTTTTACCTTCTCAAACTTGATTGAGTTTAAAAAAATGCTAAATTGGCTTTAGAATCTAATCTTGAACTTAAGTATACTTTTGTCGTGTTCTGTTATAAGGTAGGTACTAATTAAAAGTTTAGAGATTGACAGTTCTTCTAATCCACACAGCCACGGCCAACTTACTTTTACCAAAATCGACATGCACTGTATGTTTACTTTTAATTAAATCGATGACATTTAGAGAAAATTATAATTAAAATAAACTGTTGATAATTTGTTGGACACTAAATAGATATAAGCAAAAATAATTTATTTATTTGTCTTAGAAGGAGATAGCAAAAAAATGTTAATATAAAATAAAACGTTATATTTTGTTGTTATGTAGAAATTTTGTCAAATTTTACCTTTTTTTAACTAGTGCGTAAAGAGTTTTACTTTACGCACTAGTGAAAAAAAGTACAACTTTACACACTTCGTGGAGTGCGTGAAGTACGTACTTTACGCACGGTAGTAGAAAAATATAATTAAGGCAAAAACAATAACATTATAGACTAAAAATTGGTACAATAAAAAATGATAAAGTCAAAGTTTTGAAAATTATTTAATGGGTAATCAGTACCTCGGAGTCACATATCTCCAAACGTGCCTCTATAAATAGTACGACGTAGTTCAGTTTACATCCCAGGTACTGATATTGGTAAATACTTAATTAGATCTTCATGTTATAGGTACATACGTAACGTAGACACAACTAGTAAGTTTCTTGAATTAATTTAGCTAAGTGCTATATTTATTTTTTATATCATCTTTAAAAAAACTGTAATGTAAGTTTAGCTTCCATTTTTTTGTAAATGCATGCGACACCATCATTCGAGTTAAATCCTCACCGCTACATCAGTCTGACACTGTTAATCAGTACCTTTAGCATTTATAGATAGGATATGTTTCTAAAACTTCACATTCGTTAGGGACAACCTACAAAATAAAACAGTTATTTCTACAAAATTGTACTAGGGTCAAGAAATTATTCTTGTTTGTATAAAATATATAATAAAATTGTCATGCTTGTGAAATACCTTCTGATATAATGTACAATGATTTTTCTTGGCTGGCAAGTGCAATATAAGATCTGTTTTAAGTTAAATAGTTTATATCATTGCCATAAGTGCCCATTTCTTGATGGAACTGTCATCGCTTAATTTTGATGGTTTTCCTATGAAAGAGTACCGATGACATTGTATGCATTTTCGCAGTTTTCTGTTTTAGAGTTGGGTATAAACATATGACTATTTTGTACAAACTGGAACGAAATAAAATATAAACATAACCTTAAAAATAATAGTAAATGTTTTACCTCTGGAGCATGGAGACGTGTTTCATTAACAATCATTGAATTAACACACATATTTCCGAATTATTAAATTTGAAGTTTAATTTAAACACGGTTTTTAAATAAACACAATTAAAATTGACCTGTAGTAAATTTTAGTGTTTGACAGCTTGAATGAAATAACATCGAGATAAAATAATGTAGAGAGGAAATATACATTATTTTTCGATATGATAAGTGAACGCACTTTGAGTCGTATTTTGATTAATTTGACGTTAATAATTTTATATTTAAAGATTGACTGAATGAAAATGTTTTTATATCATTTAAGTCATGCTATTTAAAAAAAAATGGGAGTTCCGCCACTGATTTGAACGTGTTAAGATCGCTCGAGTCCTTGTGAACGGTTTTTAGTGTTTTTCGAAGTGAAAAATACAGTTTGTTTTTTCTTTGAATTCTTAAACACAAACTTTTTGGTGTTGTGCATCGAACAGTGCAATTCTATTTTGGAGTCGAGCAGGAGAAGGTCGTTTCGACTTGATTATCGACATATTCTTTATTATATTATAAACGCTTTGCAGCGCTTATCTCTTAGTTTTTTCGTTTTGTATGAATATCGATAAAACCCAGTTTAACGACCTCGTTTTATCAGAAATTTTTCTGGCAACCAGTATTACAGACATGCTGTATATCTGGTTATCAGTTAGAAGGCACTTTAATAATTAATAATACACTCATTCCTGCTGCTTTTGACTACAAGGGCGAAAACTCTAGTCAACCTTCCCCTAATGTAACCATCAATACAATGATAGAAAGCAACAATAATGTACCTTCAGGCTCTTATGTAACAGCTGCAAAATCAAGACCTAAACCAGTTTTCCCAAAAAAGGAACAAGCAATAGTTATCCATTCACACCAGAATCTCGTTCTTTTCGATTATGTTAAGGCTATTGGTGATCTAGTCAGTCCAAAAAATGTTTGCTTTGCCTCAAAAATTTCAAACAACAGAATTTGTATCTATCAAAAACTGAGCTGGTCGACCAACTCATAAGGGATCACCCAACTATATACGTAAACTCACTGGCTTTACCAATAAGAAGATTAGTTACTCCAGCGAAGCGAATTTTAATATCGAATGTATGCCCCTCAATACCTGATGAACTAGTTGAAAAAGCTTTAATTGATTTTGGACTTCATCTAGTTTCACCCATATCTTTCCTGAAAGCAGGCATCCCAGGAGATGAATATGCACATATCATGAGCTTCAGACGGCAGGTTTATGTCACCCCAACTAACGACAACTTTGAGCTTCAAACATCTTTGCTATTAACACACGATAACACTGCATACAGAATTTTTTTGTCCACGGACAGAATGGAATGTTTCCTCTGCAAACAACATGGACACATAGCTACTAAGTGCCCAAATACAATCAATCACTCCCTCTCTCTCACAGAACTCTCAACCAATCCAAGTATCTAACACAATCTCCACAACTTTAACAGATTCTCAACAAAATGAAATGCCACCTCTATCTTCGCATGACGCAACAGTCATCACCTTGCCTATTACACCTACAGAAGATAACCAGTTAACATCATCATTTATAACTCCTAGTCAAAAAAGACCCCACTCGCCCTCCTGTGATACAATTTCTCTCTGTGAATCACAAAGTGTTGATGGACTTGATGTCAATGTTAACATTATGCCTCCTCCAAAAATTCCACCCACCAACTGTAATGACACCACCAAGTCTATTAAAAAGAGGGCAAGGAAGGAATCATCAGAAGAACTGAGCTTATCGGATAGCACGAAGGACGCCATTCATAACCTACATAAAGCAACTCCGAAAGATTTCACTCTTTCTGCAGATCACATAATATCTTTCCTCGAAAATTCTTTTGGAAGCAGTAATCCTTTGCACGAGGCCCAGCAATTCACTAAAGATGTCGAAGGCCTATTAAACGACCTGCAGCAAATATATCCATGCTTAATAGAAAGATCAATAAAAAATAGACTTACAAGACTTTCTAAAAAAATAAATAAATGTTTACTTGCAGAAAATACTAGCATGGACACGCTATCGCAACAATCAGATGATTACCTTTCAGACTCATCACAAGCATCTCAAAAATTAACCTATTAACTTACTCAATTGTTTCCTTTTTATACAAATCATTTTCACGTTAATACAATGGAATTGCGACGGATTTTATCCGCGCTATGAACGTATCCAACAACTAATTGCTGAAACAGAGGCGGACATTATTTGCATACAAGAGACTAATTTTAAAGAAACTAATCCAGGCCAACTCAAAAATTTTGTGAGTTATCATCACATCAGAAATGAATATATTAGAGCCAGTGGCGGCACGTTAATTTTTGTTTCTGGAAATTTATACTCAACGAATTATTTGCTAACCACCAACCTCGAAGCGATTGCAGTATCTATCTGGTGTCCTACAAAAATTACTGTTTGTAGTGTCTACATACCCCCTAATTATAATCTTACAGAAGTAGAACTATTTGACTTAATTCACCAACTTCCTAGTCAATTTTTATTGGTAGGTGACTTCAATGCCCATAACACCTTATGGGGTTCAAATAAAACTTTCGGAAAAGGAAAAATTATTGAAAATGTTTTAAATTGTTCCAATGCTTGTATATTAAATTCCAAATCCAGTACACACTTCAATATTTCCTCCGGTACCTTCTCTTCAATAGACCTAAGTTGTTTTTCTAATCCAAAAATTGCAACATCACTTAACTGGAGCACTCTAGAGAGCCTTTTTGATAGCAATCATTTTCCGATAAAAATTACTAATAAAGAAAGTCATGCTATAAATAATATTACAAAATGGCGAATTGCCCACGCAGATTGGATTGGTTTTCGTGCTTATACCGAAAGACATCTACCACTTATTACCGTATCCGAGGATATCGACCAATATTTAAAACTTCTCATTAATTGCATTACGTCTGCAGCAGATATATACATCGGCAAAACTTCTGTTCCTAATAATAGGAAAAGGGTCCCATGGTGGAATTCAGATTGTCAAGACGCAGTAAGCCATTGTAAACAAGCATTAAATAGATACCGCAGAACCAGGGCACAGGAAGACTTTATTCATTTCAAAAAATTAAAGGCTAAAGCTAAGTACGTATTAAAGCAAAGTAAAAAATCTTCGTGGAAGGATTATGTCTCAACCTTAACATCAGATACTTCGTCAACCCAAGTCTGGGCAAAAATTAGACAAATGCAGGGCCGTAAATCAAATTTAAGAATTTCGAGCGTACATTACCAAGATAATGTGATTAATGATAGCCAAAAAATTGTAAACATATTAGCAGATGCTTTTGAAAACAAATCCAACATTCAAAATAAATACACTGTGCAATCTGAACAGCAAACTGAAGCACCAAAATTATTTCCAAGTAGCATTGCCCAAGATAGTGCTTCCATTAATCTGCCATTTACCTCAGAATAATTGTTAAAGGCACTCAGTTCTTGCAAGAATACTGCAGCTGGCCCTGATGATATACCATTTGTTTTCCTTAAAAATTTGTCTACTCTCAGTCTTGATATCTTATTAAACTTCTTTAATATGATTTGGAGCACTCACAGGTTTCCATCGATGTGGCACGAATCCCTTGTTATTCCCATTAAAAAGAATACTGATGAAAAATCAAGTTATTCGAACTCATTTAGACCTATCTCGCTTACATGCACAATGTGTAAGCTTATGGAAAAATTAATTAATAAAAGACTGATCTGGTTTCTTGAAAAGTATAAAATTATTTGTGAATTTCAATCAGGATTCAGACGACATCGATCGACGGTAGATAATTTAGCCCTTTTACAGACACATATTGCTGATGCGATGACCCAAAAACAAGACGTAATAGCAGCCTTCTTCGATATTGAGGGAGCGTTTGACTGTATAAGAAAATCTGTTATACTTCATAGGTTCCAAGAGTTTAGACTAAGTGGAAATATCTATTGTTTCGTTCAAAACTTTTTAGAAAAAAGATCCTTTAAAGTCGCAGCTAATGGAAAAGTATCCTCACCCCATAAACAACTTAATGGAGTACCCCAAGGCTCTGTCTTGAGCACAACTTTATTTATCTTGGCAATCAACGACTTAGGTTCAACTTTTCTTCCGCCAGTGAAGTACGGGTTGTATGCTGATGATCTTGTAGTCTACTGCCGGGGAAAAAACACCAAATCAATATGCCGTTTACTACAAACTGCCATTAACGACCTCAGTGCATGGTCCCAAAATATTGGACTAACTTTTTCATCTAAAAAAACAAAAATTATCAAGTTTAGTAGAAGAACCACCAGTGAAATTCCACACCTAACTTACAACGATGTCCCCTTATCGGTCGTCAGTCATTATAAAGTTTTAGGACTAACCTTTGACTCAAGACTGTCTTGGAACAAACATATACAAGATGTCAAAAGCAGCTGTATGAGAAAACTCAACATACTAAAATCTCTATCTCATTTTCAATGGGGTTCTGAAGAGGATGTATTACTTACAGTCTACAGATCTCTGATACGGTCCAAATTAGACTACTGCAGCATCATTTACATGACCGCATCAAAGACTAGTCTGAAAAGCCTTAATACTGTTCATAATACTGCTCTTAGGCTATGCATTGGTGCTTTTAGATCAAGTCCTATTAAAAGTTTATACTGTGAGGCCAGAGAACCCCCACTTTGGCTAAGACGTCAACACCTTCTCCTCTCATATGCAGCTAGTGTATCTGCCAATCCACAGAATCCAGCATATTCGATACTCATTCAACCAAATCACATAGTACCTAACACACAATCGATTAGAAGAGCTCAACCGCTACCTAATATTCTCAAAGCCCTACTGGGTAATTTTGATCTTTCCAGAACTACCCCTTTATCTGTTTCTGCAATTCCACCATGGACTAAAAAATTACCACACATAAACACTTTATTAAGCATATTTAATAAGACTGAGACACCACGTGAAATAATCCAACAAACATTCCTAAGTATCATCCATAAAAACAATTTCAACACAATTCTTTTTACTGATTCCTCTAAAAATGAATCAGGTGTTGGTAGTTCTGTTGTCACATCCACTAACATCAATAAGTTCATTAAACTTTCTTCCACATGTAGCGTACACACTGGGGAACTATATGGCATATTAGAAGCATTCCGAATGTTAACATCCAATGATCGTCATACTGCAATCTGTACAGACTCACTTTCATCGATCCACTCAATTAAAGATGCGTTCTCGGAACACCCCTTAGTTAACGCAATTCATGACACCTATTCCAACCTCGTGACAAAGGGAGTGTCCGTCACTATCATTTGGATCCCGTCTCACGTTGGACTTAGCGGTAACGAAGCAGCTGACCGTGCAGCCAAAGAAGCTTCCACATTGGACGTACCGGCTGAAGATATTCATATATATAAAGATATCAAGAGTGTGTTTAGAAAAACAGTTCATGACAATTGGCAAACACACTGGAATATGGAGACCACACAGTTACGAGACATACAACCCATTATTGCTTCCCCCAGATTATCCTCTTTGTCCAGAACAAATGCAGTCATAATAAGAAGATTACGAATTGGACACACTAAACTTACTCACAGCCACTTGATGACAACCAGTGAGGCACCCATATGCACCTACTGTGATAGTGTCTTGACTGTAAAACATATTTTGATAGACTGTGGCCACTTTTCCGAACAAAGAAGACGAAACAAGATGAAATCAAGACTAGAAGAAATATTAGGGGAACCTACAGAATACCAGTGCCTTCTCAGTTTTTTAAAAGACGTTCAACTTTTACAAAAAATTTAAATCAAAGTAATTTTAAGAAAACAATATTGTAAAACCACTCTGTAGATAATTGTAGTTGTGTCAATGACCTCAGCAGTCGAGACACGTTAATTTTAATAATAAAAAAAAAAAAAAAATGGTATTCATTATCACTAAAACTAACACTTTTAGTACGGTCATAGCATCTCCTCTTCATTTTATATCAATAATTAGAAAGTTCGTATACCTTGCCTTGTTTCACTACGCGCGACATCTTTTTTTAGCTAAGGACTTTCAAGAACGCCTCTCACTCCTTCGGGCTCACTTAAGAACGCAACGGAAACGCGATTTGCCAGAGCATACCCAAAAATAGATATTAACACGAATGAAAACAATAAAATTATTGAAATTGACATATTTGTATGTTATTTATTTTGAAATAATATGTTTTTATGAAATGTAACTGGGTGTTCACTGCAAAAATGAACCAATGGAGAAACCGCCTCTGTGGACAGGTCTAAGGAATAAAGAAAACAAATATTTTTAAATGATCAGGCGTAAAGGAGTCATATAATGTTACATGGAGAAATTTAAAGGGGACCAAATATTTTTAGATAACTATACTTAAGAAGTGAGGAACCAAATATTTTACATGAATAGGCTTAAGAGGTTAACCAATTTATTATTAGGTAAATTGTTTAAATAAGTTGTAAACCCTAATTAAAAGGCGACATGGAGTAGTTTTAAAAATCAATGCTTGTGAAAATCATCACCTGGTTTAATCTAAGTAATAGCAATGCTTCATAAACCTGCATATTCAATGTCTTTATACTATTATCGGCTTTTGGTCTTTCATTCCAAATTTAATCATTTCTCGTTTTTTTACGCTACGAGTTTACCCTTGTGGGCCTCAGTCTCGATAAAGTTAGAACCACCAATTTAGCGTCACTCGAATTTATTTAAAATAAGTGGTAATATAAGTACATATGTCAAATTATTAAATAGATAATGAAGAAGCCAGTGAAATCTATTATTTATGTCCTTAAATGATTTTCTTGTTTATCAGTTGTGTAAAAACATTATTTGGGATTTTTCAGATTTAAAAATTTTGTTATACCTCTCTAAGAACTTGTTCCTGACTCATTACAATTTAATATCTGTGTTCTGTTATTCAAATTACTTCAATTTAATTTAAGTATCTAACTATGGTTATTTAAGAAGAACTTCTAGGTACACGACTCTTATCAGATTCAACTTTTTAGAAGGAGTTCTTAATGAATCGCCAGAAAAACGTCTAAATTGCTAATTTATTTCTTCCACCTTGGATTTTTTTCATTCTCCGCCAATGCTAAAACCTTCGTTCAGTGACGGTTAAATAGGAGGGCTCTAAAGACTTATTTGATTTTGTTTTTATTTTTTAAATAACTAACGGTATACGATCTTTAATTCACAAAGTGTGCGAAGGAAATAAATATCGCTGCTGTAATAACAATACATGAATAATTTGGCGTTTTGTACAAAAATTAGTTATTTACTGAATTCATGACAAGAACTGAAATAAAACTAAAATTTTCAAGCTACTCTCTATTCAACTTAAACGCAATGCACAACTAGCCCCATCACCACAGCATGATACCCACAAGCCCTACTGCTATTGGCCAGCCTAGTGATCCCCTTTTAAATGTTTCCTTACCTTCTAGCTTAATGAGCTATGGTCATAAGGATAGTTGTGTTTTGTGTTATTTGCGCTTAAGTTAAATAGAGATAAGATGAACTAGTATTCCAAAAACAAAACAAAGACTTATTTTATTGGAAATTGACAAAAATTGTAATGTATATACAATAATATAAAATTAAAAACTATATTGCGTAGAAGTAAATATACTTATTTATGTAGGTGTTATGTTGTGCCCCTTCTATCGCCAATGCACTAAGAAAATGTCTCAATGCCTATAACGACCCTTCCAATCCGATTTGCTCAAGTAAGTGTAGGATTTGAAGTGGCTTCAAGTTAGGTAAATCTCCCTCTTCTATTTGATACCCTCCTAGATATAGTGCCCTTGGACTCTGGAGTGCTACACATTCAGTTAGGATGAGAATGGAGGTTTCGTCCTCCTCCTCCTCGCAGAATATGCACTCACTATCCTCTACTACTCTCAGTTTACTTAGGTGTCCTTTTATTCGGCAATGCCCGGTAAGGATCTCTGTTACAATACGTAACCAGTTCTTGCTCAGGCAGATGCAGGCTTCCGATCTTTTCTAGTTATATTTACCCAGAAGTATCTTGGCCTGTCTCAGCCCCAAGAGATTGTTTCACTTATCGGTTCTTCTACTGCCCAATTCTTTTTTAATCTCTCCCAATATTATGTTACTACTGATACCGCAGAACGGCTCAGGTCCTACAAAGGGTGTTTGAGCCCCTTTTCTTGCAAGACTATCTGCAATCTCGTTACCCTGTACCCAGTTATTCCCGGGAACCAAGTGAGAGTAACTCTATTTTTCTCGCCTAGCTCATTCAATTGTTCTAGGCATCTCCAGACCATTTTTGAGCTGATTACGTAAGAGCTCAGCGCTTTGATGGCTGCTTGACTATCGGACATGATGATAATCTCTTGTATATGATAGTTTCTTTCGATGTTAAACTGTGAATTTCCGCCTGGAAGATGCTTGGGCATTTTCCCAAGCTTTTGGAGTACTTGGTTCTCGGCCCATATACTCCTATTCCAGTTCCTTCTATGGTTTTGGAACCGTCCTTATACCACTGAATAGCACGTCTTTTGGTTGCAAACGCGATGGATTCTTGGCTTCATTCTTTCTTGCAGCCCAGCTCTGTTTTTCACAAAACTGTACTTCTTTAGCATTTCATCCTGGGGCATTTCCCAAGTATCATTAGTCCTAAAGCAAGTAGACTTTCGTCTGATTACTCCGTTCCGGATCATTTTATATCGTGTCCTCTTTGCCACATTCTCTATCATCAAATGTAGAGGGGTGAGGTTTAAGATCACCTCCATTACGGCCGTAGGATAGGTTATAAGTTTAAGATCACTTCCATCACGGCCATAGGATAGGTTAAAGTGTTAAAGGTGTTACTTACACATCATTTTATTTTTGGCAACGAGGCTTTTGGTAGGTATTAAACTTATTTTTAGCACAATTATACCAAACATTTATGGAATTCTGGTCCCCCAAGTTGGGATTCTAATTAAAGCTCAATAAAGTTAGGTACAATTTGAAAATTCCACATGATTTTTTTGTGCAATCTGAATAGCTACAACGCCACAGGAAATATAAATACCTAGCTAGATATATTAAGATACCTAGCTAGATACATTAAGGTTGCCAAGCCTTCCTCCGATGTTGTTTAAAGGAATAAAACGCAATAACACTACTGTATATCGTAAATGTAACATTTATGATAAGTTGTTAATGTTAAACGGAACGTCAGAAAATTTATATTTGTTACTTACCAATTTTACATCCCTGACAAAAATGTTCTGGAGTTTTATAGTTCTGTAAACATCACATGTGGGTTTTAATGTATTTTTTGAATACATGTTTTGAAAATAATCAAAAACGGTAACTATGACACCTAAGATTCTGCCCAGTGCTTCAAATAATTTACGGCAAAGAACCCTACTAGTTTACGGTTGTTTAATTCTGATAGCATATTTGCAAATTTAAATGCGGACCGTATTCGTCTCTGATTTGTAGTGCAGAACGTAGCATTCGTTTAAACGATAACCTAACAAAATTGGTGCTGCTTATTGCTTCTTGAGAATTTTTATCTTGAAATTTTGTGTTGCAATCGTTCATTTATATTAACTGATTTAGCTTAAGCATCGCAAACCTGCAATCGTGATATAAATCTGGTGAACCCTTGATATACACCTTATTAGTAACGTTTGTGTACTTGTTCAGCGTTTTAGTTTCTGGTGAACTCTTCTCCTCTTTTTCGTCCTTTCTGTGCCTTTCTCTCTTCTTGTCGCCTTTCCTTTTCCTCTTCTTCATCCTTTCTGTGCCTTTCTTTTTCCTCCTCTTCTTCCTTCCTACGCCTTGCCTTTTCCTCCTCCTTTTTCTTCCTACGCCTTTTCTTTTCCTCCTCTTCTTTCTTTCTACGCCTTTCCTTTTCTTCTACTTCCTTCGTATGCCATTCCTTCTCCTCCTCTTCTTTCTTTTTTTCTACGCCCTTCCTTTTCCTCTTCTCGCCTTACTCTCTCCTCTTCCATCTTCAACAACCCATGCTGGTGAGCCTGAAGTATCCATATCTGTTTTGTGCGCAGTTATTTACCATGAATAGAATGCTGAGGTAATTTTTATTTTAAAACCCACCGCTGTCACCAATGTTACGTAGGTTTTTGATAACTCAATTTAACTTTTAAAATTCAACTATATAACTAATAACATAAACGTTTGCCCGTATGCCGCCTTTCATAAAACTAAAAAACTGACATCAGGATCATCGACTTGAATAGCTCTTGAACCTTTTCGCACTGTCCAGAATTTTCTTGACAAAGAATGAAATTTTCAGACATTTCTGGACTATTCTATCTTCTTCTTTTACTCGTACTATTACTTATGACAACTACAGCACACTGTAGGGTGATAAGTGACATTGCACTTTTTTTATTCGTGTTTCCTATAACAGCCACAGCTACTGCAGGGTAACACTATTTTCTTTAAGGTAAGAATGTACGACATTTATTGTAATTTTGCCTTTAGCAAATAACACACCTAAAAGTGCCACTGGCTCTTCTACCAATACTATCAAACGCAAAAACAAAACAGCATTTGCGGATGTGTAATTGGAACTCAGGGTAGGAAACATAACGACAACAAATTTTGACGATTTTAAGCGTAAATAGATTTGCGCATGAGTAACAGAGATTATCAATAATAAGAAAGGGCTATTCTCTAAGCCGAATCTGAAAATAATGTTTAAATGACAATACAAACAATTGATATTAAGTTAAAAGAATTACCTATAATGGCTTCAGCTATTTTTAACTTGGCGAACTTCCTGTTTCCCTTTTTTCTAGTTAATGAAAACAACTTTTACAACTCATCCCTAAGAGCACCCCTCTATGCATCTTCTAATGAATGTATACACATCATTGCCACCTTGGTTTGCAAAATACAATACCTAAAATAGTTATTTTTAAAGTTAACAAAAAAAAAAAAAGAAATAATGACTAGAATGTATAAAAGCCACATTTTGTTAAAAGAAATTAAGTTACTTTCTTTATATTTTGGGAATAATCCCCTTGCCATATTAAAACCGAAATTTGGCTTCAATATCTAATGATCTGTTAATATTTTCATTGGATCTGATTATTAGGTAGGCGAGTACGGTTAATACTCCGCGAGAAAATCAAATATGAAGTATATTCCTTTTCATCGAAAATATCGTTCCATCCATATTATTTGTATAAATGGAGCGATATTTTTATTAGTGTAGCTCAGTGCTACATTGTCAATGTAAAGAAATAGATTCTAGCACGTGGACTTCTATTAACAGGGTCTTTTTTAGCTCGCGGAGGATTAACCGAACTCTCTTGGTAAGCCAGAAAGAAGGATGCACAGAAAAAAATTATAATCTACATTCAAGAAAAGCTTTACACTTGGAAGGTTACATTTGTTTGAAATAAAGCAGAATTTGCTTCAAATAATATTTATCGATACAATAAGAAAATAAATGTTGAGTGAAGTATAGGCATAATCTTGTATTTTAAGAGTTACAATAATTAATCTGAGAATAAATTATTTCATTCGAGTATAGAATTGTGAATTAATCCAAGAAAGCTCTTACGTTTATTATAAGTATAATATGCTCTTAAAACCGACTATTGCGTACTTGATTGAATATTATAAAAGGGTTCGATTCAAAGCATTTAAATTTCAGAACAAGAATTGAGCAATTCAAATCATAAACCTATGTACTTCACAAAAGATTAGCTAGTACAAATTCACTGAACGGTGTTGCCAGCTGAAATTTATTTTAAAATGCAACCACTGCACTGATATGGTAGATATATGACTGGCACATGTTGAGATGTGATACTTATTATTCGGAAGTCAGAGACACAACGCATTTATAGAGAATCTGGCAAATTGGCATTAGCATGTGTTCATCCTATTGTCCATTTTCTAACATGTTTGCATCGTACCGTTAGGGTTGCGTTTTACTTTTTGTTAGAAATTCTTTGTGATTCAATTAATAAGTGTATGAATAAATTAAATTGAAATGGAACATTTGTTAAATGAATGGAGCCTCAGTGACCTGATACCAATATTTAAATGTAAGTATATTTAATTCACTTCTTGTTAGGTATTATTATATATAAGTAAATTTATAATCATAAGAACACGAAACAAACTGAAATAGAAGTAATAAAAAATGTATGAAGCTGGATGACGACTTTTTGGAAAGACGACTTCTGCCTTGCTAAGACAAGAGGTCGTATCTACGAAAATTCTGATTTCAAGATGCTTACAAATTTAATAAGCTTACATTTTATTTTATTATACACAAAATAATAAAGGCCTATTTGGATTAGAAAATATTTACTGTCTTTACTGTAATTATAAGAATAGGTTAAAAAAATATGCAAAACTTATTTGCGAAGTCTAGAAGGACGTACTTATCTACCTACTCACATTTACCAAAAATATTAATTTTGTAGATACGACCTCTTATCTTAGTAGGACATACTTTTATGTTCCATTTAGGTTTTGAAGTTATAAAATTTTTTTTTAATTATAGGTGGGACACCTCAGAGGACAGAGGAATTTGGTATATTAACTAATAAAAATTTTGAATAATGTTTTTCGGTGGATAGGTACCAGTGAGAACTCTATTAAAAAGCAAGAACAGCCTGATCTTATTTCAAGATTATTAATTTCTTCAATGAAACTCTCCTATAATTGAACCAAAATCAATATATTTATGTCAAAGATCATATTAATATTGTAACAAATTTAGTTGTATTGGATTTAAGAACAAGGTATTATTGAATATTAATAAAGTATATTTAAAACAAGTGCAAGACTATTTCATTTAAGATGTACATAATACTGCAATTGAGCAATAGATTTAATTAGAGGTATTTTTGGTGGGGCAAGTTGATTCAAATTTTGAAGCAAGGCTTATAGCTATTGTTGAACAAGTATTACTAAAATTTCAAATCGAGACGAGTTTTACTTGCGGTTATACAAACACAACAAAGCATTGGAATAAGACCATTAATCTTGAATATATACATGGAAAAAAATGTGACTAGAAAATTTTACTACAATGTTGTTGTAGTAGGAGACTTGTAGAAAATTTTTCTACAATTTATAGTTAAAAACTATTCATTATTATAGCAATTGAATTGTCGAATAAAATGCTATAACAATAGGAAAGAAATGCACAATGTTTAGTATATTTTACTATTGCTTGTAGAAGTAGAAATTTATTACAATTATCGTAATTACTACTACTAACTTCTGTAAAAATTTGTACAAATATTAATAATTATCTCTACAAAAAATAGTAATTTTCTCTACAAAAAATAGTAATCCCTTCTTATGAAAAAAATTCAATTTTGTTTAAAAATATTCTATAATATTGTAAAAATTCTAAGTCATGTAAATAAAACAGAATTCTGCTATTGGCCAACGTTTTCTGACGTCGATCATAAATGGCCAGACAGCAGTAGCCGTTCGCCATGTTCACAAAACAAAGCATGGTACATATACGAGTACCTATAACACATTATTATATTATAAGCACCAATGCGTTTGAGAAAATTTTAATAATAACTTCTATTAGTGGTAAGTACATTTATTATTGTTTCTGAATAATTTACCTTTATATAACTTATTTAAATAACCTTAGTAGATTATTTTAAAAAAAATAGTTATGGTCAACGATCGAATGTTGTGGCCAACGATCGAATGTTGTGCCAAGTTCATTTATGTTTTTTTTGTTTTTATTGTCACATACCTACTTTCTCATTTTTATTAGTTATCTGACTTTGTCATTTAATATCCAAATCAGTGTAAAGGTATAAATATTCCCGTTTTAATGGTATGAACAGTTCAATAGGTATTAATTTTTATTTCATATTTTTCAGGTGCAGAAAAGCCAACTGAGACTGAAGGCGCTATTATTACTGTTATTTATTACATAATGTAATGTTATTTATTACATAATGTAATTAAGACTTTGTATCTTTTATATTAAAACAATAAATTGAATATTTTATTAAAGAACATTTTTTCTAGGTTATAATTATAATAATTATAAAATCCTACTACAAATTTTATTAAAAATTACTACATTTTGTATGAATTTTTACTATTTATTGTGTAAAATTTTCGTATTTATTTTCATAAAACGCAATACATTTTTAATATAAATTCATACAATGAATAGCAAAAATTATAACAAATTGTAGAACAATTCTTATGATGAATTTGGATATTTTTACTAAATATTGTAGATAATAACTCTACAATACATTCTCTACAAATATTTAGAAATTTTTACTAGAAATTGTCCCTGTCCCTATATGTACTATTTATTGTAGAGAAAAAATGTGTAATTGTAGAAATTTGTTCTACAATTTTTTTTCCGTGATAGTACCTTTTTTTCTGTGTATATTCATCTTTGTTGTATTTCCACGCTTTTTTGATCGAACTAATAAAGCAATTGTCTTGTGAAATAAAAATTTTATTATTCAAAATGTTCGAATTTAATATTTAAGTTTGATATTATTGTAGATTTCTGGTAATTGCAGTAATTGTATAATTTATTGATATTTCAAAATAATATTTAAAACGAAAAGAGAATACCTATACATAATAATTACGTTCTTGAGAAATCATTTCTGAACATTTGGAAACATCATAAGGAGGTACCATTTATGTTAGAAACATAGAAACATACATAGAACCTAAATGGGATGTTTTTGGCAGATCAGTGTTTTTATGGAGATATCATATTCTACTCTTTAGCTCTTTTAGTACAATCGTTCAGCGGTTTAGATTCTAGTGATCCTTTAAAATATTTCTTTTATAATCTTTATACCTATTTTTGAGCGTTCTTTCAGTGTTTTATAGGTGTACACACGTGCAAATGCGTTACTTTGTGATATAGGTACCTATCTAATTTATAACTACTCCTTTTGTGGCAATGGTAATTGATTTCAGTAGTTAATAAATTTATACAAAACATTTTTATTTTATTTTAAATTTCCCTGCTCCCTTGAGGTTTCACTATACCCCTAACCTCCATTTAAAATATTTAACAAACTCTCAATATTACGTTGCATAACTATATAATATTGTAAAACTTAGTCAAATTATAATATTTATAAAACGTTTTAGAACAACTTTCGGAGGAAAGTACTGTAAAACTGCAATTTGATATTTTCTAAACTTCCCTTAGTAACCTTCATGAGAGGTACTATACAACTCCTGAAGTTTCAGACATAAGTAAGTTCCATACATGTTATAGTTATATTAAAGTAACATCAAATGGAAGTATAAAGATCCAGAAATTGTAGCTTATTCACCTAGATGGTATGTTTATGTGCTAGTTAGATAGGCTGTTTGTAGAAATATATTATCATCTTCTTTCTTTTTCCAATCCTTTCCTTTATTTTGGAATGAATTAATATATTTATTTATTCGGAGAGGTGGCGTAAGTGTCTAGCCTGCTCGCATTCATTTGTAAGCAATTTTGTGACAACAGACACACTGGCTTCAAATCCTATACAGAAAACCATTTCGATGGTGGTGGGTGGGGTTTGTTGGATTTTCCTCACCATCAGTCATCTTAGAATCGCCCCAGAACGCCACGGCCAAAAATAACAATAATAATAATAATAATAGCCGTCCCTTCCCTGGACAAGCTCAGCTTTTGGGGTACAAAATTCACTCATAAAGGGTGAATTAGGGAGAGTATTATTAATTATATTAAAATTGGTTATGAAATTGCTTTGCTTTGAGGATCACATCATGAATTTTTTAATGTCAATTTTCTAATATCAATTTTTTAATACCACTTTTTTAATATTAATTTTTTAATATTAATTTTTTAATATTAATTTTTTAATATTAATTTTTTAATATTAATTTTTTTAATATTAATTTTTTAATATTAATTTTTTAATATTAATTTTTTAATATTAATTTTTTAATGTTAATTTTTTAATATCAATTTTTTACTGATATGCTTGGTTCATTGTGCACTTAGTCTAGTTTAGTTTATCTATAATCTATGATCGCTCCTTCATACCTTGAAACGCTGGATTTTTCCAACAAGTTTTCCCTGATCAGTTTCCCCAGACACGCGTCAACAAACTTTTCTCCTGTGATTGCTATTCAAACTGTATGGTTTTAGCTCCTAATTCAATTTAAATTCTCCATTCTAGCAAGCTTTGCGGCACCAAAATATAAATAATAATATTTGTTTGATATAAATCAGATATTTAACTAATTGTTTTAAAAGTTTTAAATTTTGGATTGCCTAATAGTGTCTAAATTAATTATCTTATTGACATTATCGATTTTTTAGTTTCATAATAAAATGAATAGATATAGGTGTAAAACAATGTAGGTATTATTACATTTAATAAAAATTTAAAATAAAAGTTGTACGGCTAAGAGAATAGCGTTTGCAACTTTTCCGAATCATCACTGTTAAACAAAAAACAATTCTTTTAATTTATTTAACTTTACTTAAAAATGTATTAACTAGGTGATGTGAACTGGGAAAGGTTTATTTCTAATGCTGAATTATGTTTAACATTGAAAGGATGAAAGAGCAGCATGATAAAAAGAGTGCATTTATAAGTAAAAATAAAATGATTGATATTATATATTTTTGGAGTTTGTTAACGTTTTTGATAGCTCCTTGAAATAATAATTTCCCCTTGGAAATTAGATATGACCGCCCGTGCTTCTACTTGTTAGTACACCATATAATTACGCTCTCTCACTCTGCTATCTTCCTTATACGCGGCTCTCTATCTCCTAATTTAATTTATATGGTGTTGTCTTTGTTTGTTGCATCGAGTGGGCGATTTCTTCGGCTTAATGGAACACCCAGATCGAGGTGTCGGTTTCTTTGATATAACTGACGATGACCGTCCTCGATTCTGACGTATACAGAGTGTTTTTGATGGCGTAATGATGTAGGGATGTGTTGTATCTAACTATGTAGTTTGGATTTATCAATCGTGTTATCTTAATCTTGTATAAAATATAAACACTTGTATTTTATTTAGGTACAGGTTACCAGAATGTATAAAAGTGTTCTTCGAAAAATTCGGAATAATGACTACTTCTTATAATTAATGGGATACAGTTATTGCTAATAGGATAGGATGCTTTCCATCATTTACTAGTTTTAGTAGAAACATTGCATATTCACAAAAATCCATAATGTGCAGTATAGGGACGAATTTAGTTCAATTTGGTTTTGGTTTTCGTAGCATTACACTGCGTTTGCGGATGATTAATAACAGCGTTTTAGTAGTAGGTATACACGGTCTTGGTTAGTTTGAACATTTTGTATGTTTAGTTTTCCTTAGATTATAGTTTTGATATACATATATTGTGTTATTTATTTTTTAGTTTTTACGGTTGTTGTTAGTTTAAACTTTTTTTATTTTATTTTATGGACATTTAATTGACAATATTTTGTCAGTGTTACGTGACTTTTACGACCGGTGTGAAGTTAGCAGTAA
The DNA here is from genome assembly GCA_927349885.1 of Psylliodes chrysocephalus. Lineage (NCBI taxonomy): Eukaryota > Metazoa > Arthropoda > Insecta > Coleoptera > Chrysomelidae > Psylliodes > Psylliodes chrysocephalus. The sequence goes on from OV651813.1 coordinate 70,687,252, forward strand.
CTTTTAGCAGTAAAAATAACCGACAACACCCGATCGCGAAAACAGTGGCGTCCAGCATACAACTATTTAAATAATCTTGTCAATATGTATTTTACACATTAATATTGACAAAAAATTAATATACTGTTGAAAATAACCCTTAAAATTGATAAAACTATTTATCCGACGAAGGAAATCAGATCGCAATTTAATTTTATATTTAAAAAATAAATACATTAACATACGCTATAGGTAAACATTTCTTCGGATCCATTAAACAGAACAGGGTAAAATTAACCCATTAAATTCATAAAATAATTATCCTGTGAAGTGTATTAAACCGGGTGAATTTAACCCTTAAACTTCAAAATAAATAATTACCCTATGAAGACGATTAGATCCCAACTTGCTTTTAAATTTAAAAAATCATAAATACACTCACCAAAATACACAGTTAGCGAAAATCCCTTCCGACCCGTCAAACAGGGTGAAATTAACCCTTCAACATTAAAATAAATATTTACCCTATGAAGACGATTAAATCCCAACTTGGTTATAAATTTAAAAAAACTTAAATACACTCACCAAAATACACTGTTAGCGAAAATCCCTTCCGACCCGTAAAACAGGATGAAATTAACCCTTACAATACAAATTAAATAATTAACCTATGAAGACGATTAGATCCCAACTTGGTTTTAAATTTAAAAAATCATAAATATACTCACGAAAGTACACTGTTAGCGAAAATCCCTTCCGATCCGTCAAACAGGGTGAAATTAACCCTTCAACATTAAAATAAATAATTACCCTATGAAGACGATTAGATCCCAACTTGGTTTTAAATTTAAAAAATCATAAATATACTCACGAAAGTACACTGTTAGCGAAAATCCCTTCCGACCCGTCAAACAGGTTGAAATTAACCCTTCAACATTAAAATAAATAATTACCCTATGAAGACGATTAGATCCCAACTTCGTTTTAAATTTAAAAAATCATAAATACACTCACCAAAATACACTGTTAGCGAAAATCCCTTCCGACCCGTCAAACAGGGTGAAATTAACCCTTCAACATTAAAATAAATATTTACCCTATGAAGACGATTAAATCCCAACTTGGTTATAAATTTAAAAAAATCTTAAATACACTCACCAAAATACACTGTTAGCGAAAATCCCTTCCGACCCGTAAAACAGGGTGAAATTAACCCTTACAATACAAATTAAATAATTAACCTATGAGACGATTAGATCCCAACTTGGTTTTAAATTTAAAAAATCATAAATATACTCACGAAAGTACACTGTTAGCGAAAATCCCTTCCGATCCGTCAAACAGGGTGAAATTAACCCTTCAACATTAAAATAAATAATTACCCTATGAAGACGATTAGATCCCAACTTGGTTTTAAATTTAAAAAATCATAAATATACTCACGAAAGTACACTGTTAGCGAAAATCCCTTCTAACCCGTCAAACAGGTTGAAATTAACCCTTCAACATTAAAATAAATAATTACCCTATGAAGACGATTAGATCCCAACTTGGTTTTAAATTTAAAAAATCATAAATATACTAACGAAGGTACACTGTTAGCAAAAATCCCTTCCGACCCTTCAAACAGGGTGAAATTAACCCTTCAACATTAAAATAAATAATTACCCTATGAAGACGATTAGATCCCAACTTCGTTTTAAAATTAAAAAATCATAAATATACTCACAAAAGTACACTGTAAGCGAAAATCCCTTCCGACCTGTCAAACAGGGTGAAATTAACCCTTAAACTACAAATTAAATAATTAACCTATGAAGACGATTAGATCCCAACTTGGTTTTAAATTTAAAAAATCATAAATATACTCACGAAAGTACACTGTTAGCGAAAATCCCTTCCGACCCGTCAAACAGGGTGAAATTAACCCTTAAACATTAAAATAAATAATTACCCTATGAAGACGATTAGATCCCAACTTCGTTTTAAAATTAAAAAATCATAAATATACTCACAAAAGTACACTGTTAGCAAAAATCCGTTCCGACCCGTCAAACAGGGTGAAATTAACCCTTAAACTACAAATTAAATAATTAACCTATGAAGACGATTAGATCCCAACTTGGTTTTAAATTTAAAAAATCATAAATATACTCACGAAAGTACACTGTTAGCGAAAATCCCTTCTGACCCGTCAAACAGGGTGAAATTAACCCTTCAACATTAAAATAAATAATTACCCTATGAAGACGATTAGATCCCAACTTCGTTTTAAAATTAAAAAATCATAAATATACTCACGAAAGTACACTGTAAGCGAAAATCCCTTCCGACCCGTCAAACAGGGTGAAATTAACCCTTAAACTACAAATTAAATAATTAACCTATGAAGACGATTAGATCCCAACTTGGTTTTAAATTTAAAAAATCATAAATATACTCACGAAAGTACACTGTTAGCGAAGATCTCTTCCGACCTGTCAAGCAGGGTGAAATGAACCCTTAAACTTCAAAATAAATAATTACCCTGTGAAGACGATTAGATCCCAACTTCGTTTTAAATTTAAAAAATTATAAATATACTCTCCAAAGTACACTTATAGCGAAAATCCCTTCCGACCCGTCAAACAGGGTGAAATTAACCCTTCAATATTAAAATAAATAATTACCTTATGAAGACGATTAAATCCCAACTTGGTTTAAAATTTAAAAAATCATAAATACACTCACCAAAGTACACTGTAAGCGAAAATCTCAGCCGACACGTCAAACAGGGTGAAATTAACCCTTCAATATTAAAAACAGTGTATTTTGGTGAGTGTATTTATGATTTTATAAAGTTAAAACGAAGTTGGGATCTAATCGTCTTCATAGGGTAATTATTTATTTTGAAGTTTAAGGGTTAATTTCACCCTGATTGACGGGTCGGAAGGGATTTTTGCTAACAGTGTACCTTTGTGAGTATATTTATGATTTTTTAAATTTAAAACCAAGTTGGGATCTAATCGTCTTCATAGGTTAATTATTTAATTTGTAGTTTAAGGGTTAATTTCACCCTGTTTGACGGGTCGGAAGGGATTTTCGCTATTAGTGTACTTTGGAGAGTATATTTATGATTTTTTAAATTTAAAACGAAGTTTGGATCTAATCGTCTTCATAGGGTAATTATTTATTTTGAAGTTTAAGGGTTAATTTCACCCTGCTTGACGGGTCGGAAGGGATTTTTGCTAACAGTGTACTTTCGAGAGTATATTTATGATTTTTTAAATTTAAAACCAAGTTGGGATCTAATCGTCTTCATAGGTTAATTATTTAATTTGTAGTTTAAGGGTTAATTTCACCCTGCTTGACGGGTCGGAAGGGATTTTCGCTAACAGTGTACTTTCGTGAGTATATTTATGATTTTTTAATTTTAAAACGAAGTTGGGATCTAATCGTCTTAATAGGGTAATTATTTATTTTAATGTTGAAGGGTTAATTTCACCCTGTTTGACGGGTCGGAAGGGATTTTCGCTAACAGTGTACTTTCGTTAGTATATTTATGATTTTTTAAATTTAAAACCAAGTTGGGATCTAATCGTCTTCATAGGGTAATTATTTATTTTAATGTTGAAGGGTTAATTTCACCCTGTTTGACGGGTCGGAAGGGATTTTCGCTAACAGTGTACTTTTGTGAGTATATTTATGATTTTTTAAATTTAAAACCAAGTTGGGATCTAATCGTCTTCATAGGTTAATTATTTAATTTGTAGTTTAAGGGTTAATTTCACCCTGTTTGACGGGTCGGAAGGGATTTTCGCTTACAGTGTACTTTCGTGAGTATATTTATGATTTTTTAATTTTAAAACGAAGTTGGGATCTAATCGTCTTCATAGGGTAATTATTTAATTTGTAGTTTAAGGGTTAATTTCACCCTGCTTGACGGGTCGGAAGGGATTTTCGCTAACAGTGTACTTTCGTGAGTATATTTATGATTTTTTAATTTTAAAACGAAGTTGGGATCTAATCGTCTTCATAGGGTAATTATTTATTTTAATGTTGAAGGGTTAATTTCACCCTGTTTGACGGGTCGGAAGAGATTTTCGCTAACAGTGTACTTTGGTGAGTGTATTTATGATTTTTTAAATTTTAAACCAAGTTGGGATTTAATCGTCTTCATAAGGTAATTATTTATTTTAATATTGAAGGGTTAATTTCACCCTGTTTGACGGATCGGAAGGGATTTTCGCTATTAGTGTACTTTGGAGAGTATATTTATGATTTTTTAAATTTAAAACGAAGTTGGGATCTAATCGTCTTCATAGGGTAATTATTTAATTTGTAGTTTAAGGGTTAATTTCACCCTGCTTGACGGGTCGGAAGGGATTTTCGCTAACAGTGTACTTTCGTGAGTATATTTATGATTTTTTAATTTTAAAACGAAGTTGGGATCTAATCGTCTTCATAGGGTAATTATTTATTTTAATGTTGAAGGGTTAATTTCACCCTGTTTGACGGGTCGGAAGGGATTTTCGCTAACAGTGTACTTTCGTTAGTATATTTATGATTTTTTAAATTTAAAACCAAGTTGGGATCTAATCGTCTTCATAGGGTAAATATTTATTTTAATGTTGAAGGGTTAATTTCACCCTGTTTGACGGGTCGGAAGGGATTTTCGCTAACAGTGCACTTTTGTGAGTATATTTATGATTTTTTAAATTTAAAACCAAGTTGGGATCTAATCGTCTTCATAGGTTAATTATTTAATTTGTAGTTTAAGGGTTAATTTCACCCTGTTTGACGGGTCGGAAGGGATTTTCGCTTACAGTGTACTTTTGTGAGTATATTTATGATTTTTTAATCTTAAAACGAAGTTGGGATCTAATCGTCTTCATAGGGTAATTATTTATTTTAATGTTGAAGGGTTAATTTCACCCTGTTTGACGGGTCGGAAGAGATTTTCGCTAACAGTGTACTTACGTGAGTGTATTTATGATTTTTTAAATTTTAAACCAAGTTGGGATTTAATCGTCTTCATAAGGTAATTATTTATTTTAATATTGAAGGGTTAATTTCACCCTGTTTGACGAGTCGGAAGGGATTTTCGCTATTAGTGTACTTTGGAGAGTATATTTATGATTTTTTAAATTTAAAACGAAGTTTGGATCTAATCGTCTTCATAGGGTAATTATTTATTTTGAAGTTTAAGGGTTAATTTCACCCTGCTTGACGGGTCGGAAGGGATTTTTGCTAACAGTGTACTTTCGAGAGTATATTTATGATTTTTTAAATTTAAAACCAAGTTGGGATCTAATCGTCTTCATAGGTTAATTATTTAATTTGTAGTTTAAGGGTTAATTTCACCCTGCTTGACGGGTCGGAAGGGATTTTCGCTAACAGTGTACTTTCGTGAGTATATTTATGATTTTTTAATTTTAAAACGAAGTTGGGATCTAATCGTCTTAATAGGGTAATTATTTATTTTAATGTTGAAGGGTTAATTTCACCCTGTTTGACGGGTCGGAAGGGATTTTCGCTAACAGTGTACTTTTGTGAGTATATTTATGATTTTTTAAATTTAAAACCAAGTTGGGATCTAATCGTCTTCATAGGTTAATTATTTAATTTGTAGTTTAAGGGTTAATTTCACCCTGTTTGACGGGTCGGAAGGGATTTTCGCTTACAGTGTACTTTCGTGAGTATATTTATGATTTTTTAATCTTAAAACGAAGTTGGGATCTAATCGTCTTCATAGGGTAATTATTTATTTTAATGTTGAAGGGTTAATTTCACCCTGTTTGACGGGTCGGAAGAGAATTTCGCTAACAGTGTACTTTGGTGAGTGTATTTATGATTTTTTAAATTTAAACCAAGTTGGGATTTAATCGTCTTCATAAGGTAATTATTTATTTTAATATTGAAGGGTTAATTTCACCCTGTTTGACGAGTCGGAAGGGATTTTCGCTATTAGTGTACTTTGGAGAGTATATTTATGATTTTTTAAATTTAAAACGAAGTTTGGATCTAATCGTCTTCATAGGGTAATTATTTATTTTGAAGTTTAAGGGTTAATTTCACCCTGCTTGACGGGTCGGAAGGGATTTTTGCTAACAGTGTACTTTCGAGAGTATATTTATGATGTTTTAAATTTAAAACCAAGTTGGGATCTAATCGTCTTCATAGGTTAATTATTTAATTTGTAGTTTAAGGGTTAATTTCACCCTGCTTGACGGGTCGGAAGGGATTTTTGCTAACAGTGTACTTTCGAGAGTATATTTATGATGTTTTAAATTTAAAACCAAGTTGGGATCTAATCGTCTTCATAGGTTAATTATTTAATTTGTAGTTTAAGGGTTAATTTCACCCTGTTTGACGGGTCGGAAGGGATTTTCGCTAACAGTGTATTTTGGTGAGTGTATTTATGATTTTTTAAATTTAAAAGCAAGTTGGGATCTAATCGTCTTCATAGGGTAATTATTTATTTTGAAGTTTAAGGGGTAAATTCACCCTGTTTAATACACTTCACAGGATAATTATTTTATGAATTTAATGGGTTAATTTTACCCTGTTCTGTTTAATGCATCCGAAGAAATGTTTACCTATAGCGTATGTTAATGTATTTATTTTTTAAATATAAAATTAAATTGCGATCTGATTTCCTTCGTCGGATAAATAGTTTTATCATTTTTAAGGGTTATTTTCAACAGTATATTAATTTTTTGTCAATATTAATGTGTAAAATACATATTGACAAGATTATTTAAATAGTTGTATGCTGGACGCCACTGTTTTCGCGATCGGGTGTTGTCGGTTATTTTTACTGCTAAAAGTTACTGCTAACTTCACACCGGTACTTTTACGAACGTTTTCTTAGTGTTTGATTTATTCGTCTACCGAAACTATATGTCCTCGACAGATGATTTTACTCCTCCTAAAAAGCGACCGAAAAAAGGGACATTTTGGCAGCTGTACTAAAGAAATGATTCTTAAAATTTATAAACATAAAATTTGATGTAGAAAGGAGAGTTGCTGATAAAACCGTTTTTAATGTTGTGAAGTAATACCTATAAGCAGAATCATATATTTTCTGAACCAGAAAAAAAGCTACGTTCTCTGTGAATAATTTTAAGAAAAATGCAATAAGGCGCAAAATACATGAATTCTTTCTTAGAAATGAACTTCCAACAATCGATAAGGTTTTAAAAGAAGTCAACTAATATCCAAATTTGTCTACTTTTAAGCGAACTACATTTTACAAGCTTTTAAAAACCCTTAATTTTAAATTTAATACTCAAGGAAGAAATAGTTTGCTTTTAGACAAAGATGAAATTGTTTTGTGGCTAGGGAGTATTTACAAAAAATAAAACGGTACATAGAAGAAGGACGAAAAATATATTATCCAGATGAGACTTGGATTAAGTATGGGTCGATACGTCAGTTTTATCATCTAGACAAGCTTTTTTGGATGGACTTTCAACTGGTTTAAAAAATGCATCACATATATATGAGGGGTATAGATGCAAAAGCCGTCAAGTCACATTTTTAACATTAAAATAACCAAACAAGGTTGACAGCTGTGTGCACGTAGTTTAGATTCAAAAGGACTTTGTGCAAAACTTTTTAATTAATAAATGCAAAGCGCTTTCGGCTTATTTGCCATCATCAGTGCTTATCTACAAAAATTGTGGATGTAAACTTACAATTTAAAAAATATAAATCTGATAAGGACTTTTAAGTCAAGAGTTAAAATTGTATGTATATATATACGGTTGTTTGAACAAATTAACAATTAAAAGATACAAACAAACTGACAAAAACCCAGTATTGGGAATAGTGAGTGTGGGATAAGCCCTTACAAATCATATCTGATCTCCAGTAGCAAGTTACCTTGTGTGGAATTAAGGAATTATACCACCTTCACTATTCGCACAATTGAAAACAAGTTAACAAATTAGTTAAAATTTAAAGAAATTTACAAATAGAGGGTGACTGTGGAAAATATATTGAAATTTGAATCTAGAATACAATAGTTAATATGAAGAAAGTTGAACGCAGAAGGCCAAATTAAAAAAACTGAAGGTTTTTTTTATATACATTATAATTATAAAAAAAGTCTACCTACTGTCCACAATGTGGACAGAAATTTCATACCACTCCATAGACAACTCAATTAACCTTCTATGATGATGTAGGTCCGAGTCGCTCAATACAAGCCTTTGAGAGCCATCCCCTCCTAAACTCGATTTCACCCATCAGAGCCTACCTTTGGGACCATGGTACTCTTTTGATTAAAAACTTTTTTGTTCTCTATTTTGTCTCTTTCAACCATGAGTACGCTTGATGAGTGATTTAGTAATTTTTAGGACTAAACATCAGATTCACCTCTAGGGACCGTGGGTTCAGTTGTGCCATCTTGGGAAAAAAGTTCTGCAGATCCCGGGCTGGCACATCAGAATCACGCGAGTGATATTTTTGTTTTGTCTTGACATCAAAAGGATCATTAAAAATAATAACATCATTTCATATTAAACATTTATTTAAATTTAACTAACAATAAATCAAATCTTTAAATTCAATACTAACAAATTTTGATATCCGTTAACCACCTCCAATCACTCAAATCACACTTGAAGAAACATGTTCCACACTGAGGTGAACGTACATCCTCTCTTGACATTTGACAAGTCAACGTCTTTAAGTGTCGCTTGTCACCACTGTCATGTGGAAACGGTTAAACAACTTGAATAAAAATAAAAATGAATAGATAAAGAAATTTAAATTTTAAAATATTAATAATACTAATAATATGATTTAGCAAGTTGTAAATATCCCGAAATATCTAATTTTGGGAGTGAGGATGACCAGGAACTTGTTGGATACATTGTGGACAGTAGGTAGACTTTTTTTTATAATTATAATGTATATAAAAAAACCTTCAGTTTTTTTACTTTGGCCTTCTTCATATTAACTATTGTATTCTAGATTCAAATTTCAATATATTTTCCACAGTCACCCTCTATTTGTAAATTTCTTTAAATTTTAACTAATTTGTTAACTTGTTTTCAATTGTGCGAATAGTGAAGGTGGTATAATTCCTTAATTCCACACAAGCTAACTTGCTTCAGCAGGGTTATTCTACTAAATTTATAGCCCGGCTACAAGTCTATAGCCCGGCTACAAGTTGGATTTTGAAGTAGGAATATATAAAGTTCAAGCCAAAATCCAACGTTGTAGCCGAGCTATAAATTTAGTAGAATAACCCTGCTGGAGATCAGATATGATTGGTAAGGGCTTATCCCACACTCACTGTTCCCAATACTGGGTTTTTGTCACTTTGTTTGTATCTTTTAATTGTTAATTTGTTCAAACAACCGTGTATATACAATTTTAACTCTTGACTTAAAAGTCTTAATCAGATTTATATTTTTTAAATTGTAAGTTTACATCCACAATTTTTGTAGATAAGCACTGATCATGGCAAATAAGCCGAAAGCGCTTTGCATTTATTAATTAAAAAGTTTTGCACGAAGTCTTTCCTTTTGAATTTGAACATTTATAACAATTTACAGGAGACGTCAGAAAATGTTACATACGACTGCTGCCGTATTTTTACATATTTGTTTAATTTAGTTATAATCTAATACCTACTATCTTTTATTAGAAGAGCATAATAGAAAAAAATTTTGAGCTGCAGTTTTCACATAAAATCGTTTTTATTTATGGACATAGTGAGATTTGCAGCTAAATTCAAAATTAATTTAACTCCAGATTCCAAAACAACCTAGTTTTTTATGTTTTACTTAATAGAATATAATAACACCAGACCAGTATTACATAAAACATATTTTATTTGTTCATGTTATAGAAAATAACACTTTATAAGTTTAAAAAAGTGAACATTATCTAAATTTTTGTTAAGAATAAAGCTAACTAAACAACCAACTTGTCTGACAAAGAAAAACTTCACATTCCAGTTGCTTCTTCTGGAAGAAATTCTGCAGATAACTCATTTGTCAGTAATTGTGGCTCACTTCCATCAGTATTCAGCGAGAAATTTATAGCATCCTTATAAAATTTCAGGTCAGGATTTTCTTGCCAGTCAATTCCATAGTGCGTCTCTAACAATTTGGAAACATTGTGGACCTTCTATCACTTATTCTGCCAGGTTCAATTTGGTCAGGGTTATTTGTTTTTTCTGTTTTACATATGCCCCTTGAAACACCAGTAGCACTATTGTAATTAACTTCATCTTGAACTTCAATTGTTCCATTTCGCTTCAAAATCATAAAACGTTTGCACTGTTAAAACTGAAAATGGAAAGCTCCTGGCGGTTTCAAAACTTGCAATGCTGCGGTTTTCTAATCAAATACATCCCAATCTTTGGTCAATTTAAAAACTGTTGCGTTTTCTTCTATTATTCGGACATACTGCTCTGGACTTGTTATAATTTCTGTTTTTCTAATTTTCCTTTCGGAAATACCAAACACACGATCTGGCGGCATAAAACTGTCCAACATTAGGAAATATTAGTTCAATACGCTGAATATTATCAGATGCCTTTTTCTACGGAGAAAACTTGCAAGCATGCCTATCATAGTAATATGCTTATTTTGGCCTGACATCTGCAAAGGTAAACAATTTTTTAATATCTTTGGACAATATGTTTCGATATGGAATAACGCTGTAGCGATAACACTTGAGTTTTTTGGCAATTCCACATCGGTCCATTTATACGCTGTCACTGTGTCAGAGTTTCGCATTTGAGGTACCATTTACAATCGAAAAGGTAATTTTGAACTAAGTTCTTCTGACAATCCAAAGAAAAAACTTCCCTCTCGTTGCTGTTACTTTTGAGAATTTTGTAAAATGATTTCGCGTTTAGTTTGCAATTTCTGCAAAACATTTAGTTCGTTTTTTTTTGTCCTCGTCTTTTTCCTTTCTTATCTTTTCCTTATATCTTAAACAAACAGAGCATGCGTCTATGATAGGAGTTCCAAAACCTATATTATACTGCGTTGCAAAATACTAACGAAAATAATGTTCCTTAACAGTAAGGGAAGGTTCCACTAATTCGATGTAAAGTATAAAAAGCTTTCTTATATTAAGGTCACATGGTAGGTTCTTTTCCTTAGGTACTTGACTCCTACACTAGTGAGATTCCACGCTTTTAAAACTCTCGATAAAATTACTCATAGCCAACTTCTTATGATCATTCTTTTCTAGAACGCGGTCGCCCTCTCTATTTTCTGATAGAGTTCAAAATTTTCATAAATGGGCTTCTACAAATTCGAATCCATTTGGTATTCCATAATTTATTGATACCTGTTTTTAAAAAACTGTACTGCCCTCTTCTCTCTGTACTCGCCTTCTTCTTCTTTTCGGTAGCTTAGCGTCGCAACATTTTTAAAAATGAAAGCATCTTGTTTAAGTTTCGATGGAATTACATAAAATTTTACATGAACAAATTGCATTTCCTTCATTGTTAAGGAGTTGCATTTCAGTAACGGAGTTTTTCAGGCAAAGCTGTAGCCGAATTTCTAAAAACATGACACTATTAGTTAGATGCATTTAAACTTTATTTTGCTTTTATAGTGTCAATACACCTACCTTAGAGAATAATTATACGGCGGCAATTTTTGATACACAAATAATAGGCCATAAAGCTACTATTGCATATTTTCCTCTAAAAGTTGATGGGTGTCAAAAAACGTCATTTGTTAAAAAAATTTATTACGATAAATTAAAACTAGGATTAGGTAATCAAAACTGGGAAACTTATTACTCTATAGAAAATGAAAATTAAAAAGTTTAGTACTTAACAGAAACTCTAAATTCACTTTTAGAAAACAATACAAAATTAATAAAACAAAAATGCCACTCTAAAAAAAGAAAACAATGGATAATAGAAGAAATTATAAAGTCAATAAAATAAAGAAACCGTTTGTACAGTATTCACAAAAAGTATTTTGAAAATGTTGAAAAAATAATGCAATATTTAAATTATAGAACACTTACAGATAAATTAATTAAACAAGTCAAAGAAGATTTTTACACCAAACAAATAAATAAAAATAAAAATAGTTCGAAAAGGTTATGGGACACTTTAAAGCAAATACAGGTAGATAGAGATAGAGAAATACGTGAAATAACTACAGATTAAGGAAACAATATTACAGACGCAAGAGATATAGCAATCAATTTTTTTCAGAAATATGCACATCATTTGCAAATAAAATAGATGAACCAAACTCACCACCTCCGGTCAGAAATATTCACAAAACCTGTTCTGCACTACTACCAGTAACTAAAACAGAAATAAATAATATCATTAATTCACTTTTAACCAAAAAATCACCTGGAATAGATAATATTTCCTCAGAATTATTAAAAGAAAATTTTGATACATTAGCACCACTTTTGATGGATCTAATTAATAAAATGTTTCATAAAGGTGAGTTCCCAGCCGAATTAAAAAAATCTTTAGTAGTACCACCCAGGCAGCACACTTTGGTATAAATTACGTATTTTTTTAGGTACTACCATACGTATGAATACGGTTGATGTACTACCAAATATATTCGTGAAAATGTCCGCCTTATAAACGTCGATTACTAAGAATTTATCCTCTATAATTAAACATTTTTACTATACGTTTATATTGGATTTATAGTTGTAGTATATTTATACGAATTCACTTTGGTATAAAATACGTTTTTTTATATACTACAATATACGTATGGATACTGTTGATATGCTACCCAATATATACGTGAAAATGTCCGTCCTATAAACGTATATTTTTTTTATTTTTTATTACTACTTTATCTACCTTTAATTATCCTGTTTTACTATACGTCTATATTAGATATATTTGTATGATTTTTATTAATGTGTAAAATGCGTCTACCTGATATTGTTTTAAATGTATTTCAAACACAAATTAAATAAAGTGATCAAAACAAAATTTCTAAAAGAGGCCATGGAAAAATGTTAATATTTCTTAAATGATAGTTTGGATTTTATCCATAGCAGGTGTGTGTATACACGAGAAATAGGCATTACTCGTATTTATATTTTGGTTGTAATTGGCCTAAATATTTATACATTTATTTTTATCACTTGTTATATGTACAGAACAATATTTAATTAAAAAAAAAATAAACAATAAAATACTAAAAAATAAATAAATACAAAAAAATGAACACTAAAATACTGAATAACAAACTAAACGAAACTTTTCTTTAACTAACAAAAAATATATATGAAAATAAAAATCTTAGCTTAACACTTTGGACGGGCCTTAGCTAACTTAAGCTAATCTTGCATGGCACACCTAATCGTTCGGTCGGTTAAGTCGCTTGGTCCACCCCCATTCCTATAACGAAAATCTAACTCAATTTCAGGTGAAATATTTTCTAAAAGCTCCGAAATTAAATTCGTATTATTTTCTTGGAAATTATTATAAACAATAGAATCAGATGATATATTAATGTCCGAAGCCTTATTAATGTTATCTTCACTGGGAATAAAAAAAAATTGATTTGACTTTAAAGCATCTTGAACATTTTGCGCTATTTTTCTACGTAGATGACGCAGTGACAGAGTTATTTTAGACATTTTATTAAATAAAAAACAACTGACCAAAAAAAAAGGAAAATAAGTATAATAAGTATGCTTGAAATAACTAGGTAACCTAAAAAATACGTAAAAAAATAAAAGAAACAAAAGTAAGGTTATGTTTTGAAGTTTCTATAATCATTTATCACACTGTACGTACCTATAAAACAGTAGTTGTTGTAAAATGCAACAATTATTAAAGGAGTAGCTAAATTAAAACATTAATAGAAACTTACCTATGCTTTTAATCAATATTGTAAAAGCCAGGACGCCAAAGAAACATGCAACAAAACGTGTACACAAATTAAAATGGACGAACCGATGAACCTGCTCCCACAAACCATTCCCTACACTGAACAATAATACTACACATACGCATGAGTAGAAATGAGAAAAGACCGTACCACTAGTACGTCGTCCTCCATCCGCCATCTAAAAATAGTTCCATGTGTATGGGGAATTTGTTATAAATATTACAGGTAATATAATTAAAAAAATGTGGATGTAATGTAAATAAATATATCTATAAGCTTTTAATTTAAATAAACCTAAATATATACATATTATTAACTTCTGTCTACTAGTTCATCGTAAACTGGTATTATGCGTTTAAGGTGACTTATATTTAAACGTAGAATAATATAGGTATATTAACTAGTATCGACAAACAAAAGCGTTTAATTTATCTGTTAAAAAACGTTAAGTATAAAAATGGTAGATGGTAAACGTTTAAAAAATCAACCAAGACGAAATTTAAACGGGAATTATAAACGAAGAAAACATATTGTATAATAATGTAAATTTATACGAATTTAATTTAAATAAACCTAAACGTATATTTAGGCCCACTGTATATAAATAGTTCATCGCAAACTAAAAATAGTCGTATATTGTTAACTATATTTAAACGTAGACAAATTTACAATTATATACCATAGGATGTATATAAAAAACGTTTAAAACACGGTATGTATAATAATCGTAAACTGTAAACGTATACGGAATCAACCAATACCAAAATTAAACGAGTATTACGTATAAAATACGTTAGTTATACTAATGTGTGCTGCCTGGGCAGTCTTTAAAAAAGGAAAAAGAGTGTTTTCAAACTACATACCTATTAGTTAAATAACAACTTTTACAACAAGTATTAGAAATTAAAAATTAAAAAAAAACGACTTCAAAAACGTGCAGATGCCATCACCACATCTTAACCAAATTTATATGGGACCACCCCTGAGGTACCCCCTTACTAACAAAAAAATAATCATATAAATCGGACAAGGTGTAAAGCATTATCGCTAAACATACATAAAAAATGAAGAGTTTGAGGATTTTCTCATGGACCCAATTATTATATTTTGACTAAATTTATATGGGACCACCCCTAAAGTACCCCCATTCTAACAAAAAAAGTATCATTAAAATCGGACAGCGTGTTAAAGAATAATCGCTGAACATACATAAAAAAAAAAATATCGCGACGAATTGATAACCTCCTCCTTTTTTGAAGTCGGTTAAAAATAGCAGAAAAAGCCTTAAATTTACGTTTAAAAGATTACCTCAATAAATATCAGATCATCTCAAACAAACAAGTCTGGTTTCGAGACGGGCTCTCAATAACAGATGCGATTTGTGAGTTGTTAAAAAAAATTTATAGTTCTGTTGACTGCAAAAACCATGTCTAGCAGTTTTCCTGGATTTTGCCAAGGCCTTCGACACTGTAGATCATAGACAGTTGTTAGAGACATTGGAAGATATAGGGATACGAGGAAAATCTTTTGACCGTTTTAATCGTTATCTGAACAATAGATTTCAAAGAGTTAAAATCAATAATGAAATCAGTGACGAGAGGCCAATAGAAAGTGGTGTTCCTCAAGGAACTATATTAGGTCCCACTTTATTTACAATATATGTAAAATAATTTGAAGACCACAGGACAGGAGAAATAGTAAGTTTTGCAGATGACACTGCGATTTTTTATGAAGCAGAAACTTGGGACGATCTAAAACGGAAAACTGAAAGTGATTTAAAGAAAATAATAGATTGGTGTTCCCATAAAAAAATAACCATAAACTAAAACAAATCTTTCTTTTTACCTTTTGTCAGCTACTGTAATAATCTACCTCAATTTAGTGAAATTAGCTCAACTTATAATAAAAAGAAAATAAAATAAAATATTTAGGAGTTACCCTAGATTGTCATTTACGTTAGGACGCACATTTAAATAACTTAACAAATACCTTAAGACTTCTTTTATTTAAATTTAAGTACCTCAAAAATATTTTACAAGCTACTCACCTAAGAACTATTTATTATGCTTTAGTCCAAAGTCGTGTACAATACGCAATCGTCTGTTGGGGTGTAACAACCAAAAATCACATAACCAAACTTGAAATATTACAGAAGAGAATTCTAAAACTAATACACAACAAAAAAGTTAGATACCCAACAGATGCATTGTTCGAGGAAGAAAAAATAATGGATATACGACAATTATACATATACTCAGTTATAATTCTAATCTGCAAAAATAAACAATTGTTAAACAACCCATAACTATGATACAAGAAGCAAGGATAAAGGAAAAGTTGGTACCCACCTTGTGAGTAAAACAATAGCACAACGTTTTTATATTTATATAAGTGCAAAAATATTTAATTATCGTCCAGATATGTACAAGGCATATTTACAAATCATAAATTCCAATGAACTTTTTAAATCTATCATCAAAAAAAGTTCTTATTAATTCGGATAAAAGAACCCAAAGAGAAATAATTGATTAAATATACAAGTATTCGAACTTATACAATTTAGTTGTAATTGTATACTTTTTACTTGATATTTTTATTTTGTATATCTTTATTATTTATATTTCATATGTATTTTAAATTATGTGTTTTTTAGCTAATTTTATATTGTTCAGTAATTATAATTTAATATGTATTCTTTAATTAATTTAATCAGATTTTATGAACTTATACACGTCAAACTTTAATAATGTAACCTACATATTTAAAAAAATTGTTTAAAAAAAATGGTTTTAAAAAACAGTTAGTAATTCGGCAGCCCATGCGCAACACATGGTCATAAATGGGAAGAAAATACTTTTAAGGTAGATTCATACTATAGGTCTGGTCACGGTCCGGTCGCGGTCAGGTTTTTTTATGAACTATTCACACTGTTGCGGTCGCTCATCAGTCTTTTGTCAGTTAATTTAAAACAAGCAATGTTTTAAAAGTTTTCAACAAGAGACCTGGCCAAAATGGCTTACATCCTAAATGAGGAAGAGAGCAGCGAAAGCTCCAAAAAAAGAACTAATAGGAATTTCTGGGCGCATCCCATAAACATCAACAGAAAAAGTTCAAAATATCCGTTGAAAGAAAGAGCGCGGTCAGTTGACTAGATCGTTAGCTGACCGTGCAAAGTAATATGAATACTTTAATACAAATTGCGTATTCTAATATTTGACTGGACAGCGACCGGACCGTGATCTGACCGTGATCTGACCGTGACCGGACCCATAATATGAATGTACCTTTAATGAATAAGGTACCTACATCAATTACTCTATTAATTTAAAATTATTTAAAATGTACCTACAAGTATGGTGTAACTAAAAAACAAAAATGCTGAATAAATAATAATATTATTATTATTATTTTTTGAAGGTGGAAACCCTTTATGGGCACCATGCGCTTCGCGTCGGTTCTATCTGCGACATGGTAGTGTGGTAGACTCCCGGCCGGATACTCCACTAAAACCACCTCTCTCAACATTGCACGCTGGAACCATCCATTCCTGGATATCACTTCGGCAGTGCATGGTTATCCTGTTTTTTTTCTTTGTTATTGTCTGTCCCTTTCTCTATCGTCTATTTGTTTCTCTTTCATTATGTTTTTAATAAATTGGTATATCTTCTCGTATGCCTCTTTGTTTGCCACCATTTTCGCTACTATATTCTCCGGCGTCATTTCTCCAAACTCCCTTTGTATGTTCTCTCTTAGTGTTTCCCACTTTTCGCAACTAAAGATTGTATGTTCAGGGGTATCTTCTCCTCCGCAGTATCCGCACAAATCGTCTTCTCTTTTATGCATTCTTTTAAGATACGAGTTATAGCACCCGTGACCTGTCAGAAATTGGCTAAGGTAGAAATCGGATTTTCTGAATTTGCACTTTACCCACTCCTTTATATCTGGAATTAGTCTCTTGGTCCACTGTGCTACTTCCGTCGTTTCTTCCCAAGTCCGTTGCCATCTACCCATTATTTCTTCTCTTACTCTATTTCTAGTTGCAGTAAGATGACCCTCCCCGCTTTCATACAATAGATGTCTCTCTACTGCGAGCAAATCTATTGGAATTACACCAGATATTACATTTGCTGCTTCCTTAGATATAGTGCGATAGGCCGATGCTACTCTAATTAGCATTTGTCTCTGGAGACTAAACATCATATCCCTATATTTCTTTTTTGCTAGGACTGTATACCATATGGGTGCTCCATGTAGTGCAATCGATTCCACTACCCCATACAACATCCTTCTTTTCAGACTTCCTGGTCCTCCTATGTTTGGCGTGATTCTCTTTATTGCACTCACTGATTTCTGTGCCCTTTCTACCGTTTGTTTAATATGTTGGTTAAATAACATTTTATCATCTAGCCAAACTCCAAGATATTTTATGCTCTTTTGAGGAGTTATTTTGCTTCCCTCTAACCCAAAACTTACTCCGTCTTTTTTTCTTGCCCCTTTCATCAGTACCGCTTCAGTTTTTTCCGGTGCCAGTTTTAATCTGTTTTCCTCCATCCATATTGAAATCCTCAGTAAAGATAAGTTGGCTATATATATCAGCTCTTCCTTTCTCATTGTTTGAACCATTAGTGCCAAATTATCAGCATATCCAACCATTTGTGCCCCCTCTGGAAGCCGGATTCTTAAAACCCCGTCATACAGGATGTTCCACAAGGTCGGTCCCAGCACTGACCCCTGTGGGACTCCAGCATTGGTTAATTCACTCTCCCTATTATTGATTTTAATTTTTCTTTGATCTAGGTAACTTTCGGCTGTTCCAATTAAGTAAGGACTTATGCCGATCTCTCTCATTTTCCTTATAATAAGGCTCCAAGACGCTGTGTTAAAGGCATTTTGCACATCCAGTGTAATAAGGGCAAAAAATGCTCCCTTACGTGTCCTTCTTGCCGCTGTCACCACCCTATCAACCGCTTGTATAGTTGAATGGCCCTTCCGAAAACCGAACTGGTTCTCTGAGAGCCCGTTTTTTTCTTCAAGTTCCTTTTCAAGTCTTGTCCTAATGAGCATCTCGTACAGCTTACCAAATGTGTCTAGCAAGCATATAGGTCTATAGGTTTCCTCCCCTTCAGTATTTTTTTTGCCCTTTGGAATCAGGACAATTCTGGCTTCTTTCCATATATTTGGAAAAATTTGGTTTCTTATCAGTGCATTCACCATATCCAGAACTTTGCCTGGAGCAGCCCCTATAAGTTCCTTGATAGTTTCCACCATTATACCATCTGGTCCTGGAGCCTTATTGTTTTTTAATTTGTCTCCTGCCTCATATAATTCCTGCACATCGAACAGCTTTACATTTTCTACTACTGTGCCTTTAACCCATATATCTTCTCTTTTTGGGAATAGGTCTGAGATTATCCTGCGCTTTTTCTCAGTTGTCAGAGCATAAGGTAGTCTTTGCTGTTTAAGCTGTTTAACAACAATCCTATAACCCTCTCCCCATATATCTTCTTCCAGATCATGGCATAGCTTAATCCACATGTCCCTTTTAGACTTATTTATTGACATTTTAAGTTCTTTCTTGTTTTTTTTGTAAGTTTCTTCTTTTTCTCTAACTTGTTGTATTGTCTCTTCATTTCTTACGTTTGTTGCTCTTAACCGTTTAATTTTTCTCCTAGATGTTATACACTCTTTTCTTTTCTCCTCTATTTGTGAATTCCACCAGTAGGGATATTCCCTGTTGGTCCCTTCGGTATTTGAACATTTGTCTTGTACCAGTTTCATTTGTTTCACAAAACTTTTTGGGTCATTTATGTCTAGTTGGTGTAGAACTTCCTGAATTTGAGGCCTAAGCTCCTCCTTTCTTATATGTATTTTTTTGTTTTCTTTTATTTTAGAGACTTTTCTTTCTTTATCAATCTCTACTTCGTACACAATATATTTATGAAGGCTGAGTGATTCTTCTTCGTCCACATGCCAATTTTTGGTTTTACTCCCTATCCTTTGTCCGCATAGCGTCACATCAATAAAAGATTTACTATCCCCCCTTTCAAAAGTTGGAATATCTCCATCGTTTGCCACCATCATGTCCAGTTCCGATAGCCAGTCTGAAATATGCTCTCCCTTTGTATCGTTTATCGGTGATCCCCATAAATGCGATTTTCCATTTAGATCTCCCGCAACTATAGTATTTTGCCTATTTTCTCGAACCTCTTCCATTATTTCATCTATGTTGTTCTTGTAGTCCTCCAAAGGGATATTTGGTGAAACATAACATCCGATCAGTACAAAATTATCCGCAACTATTTTAACATAACCTCTTCCTTCCTTGTGTGATTTAATCCCTATGCTCTTATTTCTACAAAGGATTGCTACATCGCTTCTTTTATCCTTGATCCATTCTGTTTTATCAACAATTTTTTTGTTTGGTTCAGAAACAATAATTATATCTGCGTTTATTTTATCCGCTTTTGCAAAGGCCAGGTCATGCGCAGCCCTCGCTCTCCCTAGGTTAATTTGTAAAATTTTTATTTTTATTTTAAAAGTTACTAGCCGTACTTCCCCTTCTTACAGAGTTTACCGACTTCAGCCGTTCCCTTCTCTTGACTTCTATAAGTCGCTTGAAATGCGGACATTTTATATGATCAGCTCTATGTCCCTCTATTTGACACTTCGTGCAAAATGGATTGTTTTCACAGTCTTTCGCCTTATGTCCTTTCTTCCCGCATTTTATGCAGTCATCCCTTTTGTTTATTTGTGCTGTACACTTGTCGGCTCTATGTCCATGCTCTAGACAATTGAAACATCGTATAATCATCAATTTTTCCCTTACAAGGCAATTGACCCATCCCACTTTAATTTTTCCACCGTATATCAGCTTCCGTCCTTTGCCGTGTGGTACTCTTACCGTGGCCATACTATCTCCGTATCTCCCAGGTCTTATGAAGATACTCTCCATTTCTCCATCTTCAAGTTCCAAAGTTGTTCTTAAGGCCTTCCTTAATTCTTCTTCAGTCGTTGTTTTTTCCATTCCCGTAATAAATAACGTAATTCTATTTTTTTCTTGTTGTGATGTCAAGATTTTCTATCTTATCCTGCATCTCCTTCTTTAGGACTTCCGCTTTTTCCTTCCCTCCTCCAATTGTAAGCATTATGCCACCTCTTTTGTCTTTTTTTATTTTTGTAATTTCTACGTTCATTTTGTTTAGATCAACTTTTTGCTTCATGTCTTTTAACAAATCTGCGTATGATATTTCTCCCTTTTTGACTGTAATTGTGGTCTCATTTTGGCTCTTCTCCCTTAAAGTCTTTTTTCCCTCTTTTATCGGTACTAGATAATTTATTTCTATGTCAGTATCCTTAAATATGTACTCTAGCAACTTTCTCGAGTATGTCCTATCTAAGCCATCCGGCGATGCGAAAGCTATCTGTCTTCGATTGTTATTTATTAATGAATCCCGGAGTTGCAGATATCTCTGATATACATTTTCCATATTAATTACACCTTCTGAGTGTATTTCCAAATTTATAATATACATGAATTTAGACTCCTGTATACTTCTTCCAGTACTCGTATGTAGTTTAGGGGCTCTTTCAATAAACCTCACTTCCTTTTCTCCCTGGTTCCATTCCCATATTTCTTTCATTTCGGGATACCTATCTAGGACTACTTTATTCCATCCTTTCTCTCCTGTGTCTTTTGGGTCTACTACTATTACCAGATCCACTTTGTTTCCTTCTCTTCCCGCTTGTTATCCTCTCTAGTTATCTTGAAAAACTCCTGCGGCCACTCTCTGTCCAGGAGTTTATCTATATTTTCAAAAGCCTCGTTTTTTCCAAAACTTTCTGTCAGGATACTCATCTCCTCCTCCTCATCAGAATTTGTTTGCGTTCCTGCCTCCCTTGTCTCTTTTTTACTATCTTTAAGATTATCATCTTCCGTCTCCGTTCCTACGTCTCTCCTCTTCGGTTTCTTTCCCTCTGTTACTTCGTAGGTTTTCTTTTTAATTTCCTTTCCCAGTTTTTCAATTAGAATATTTAAATTTCTTGAAACTTCTTTGATATCCATTTTTGTATTAATATTTGTCTTAACTACGTCTGCGAGTTTTTCTATATTTTCTCTTAGTTTTTCTACTAATACATTTACTTCTTCTGCGGATCTTTTTGAGTCCTGTGTGCTTTGTGCTTTTAACTCCCTTTTTCGCTTCTTTACAATCTTTTCCTCTGGACTGAGAACCTTTGGTTCATCTTTGTCGCTGGAAGAGGTCGAGGTCTCTGTCTCCTCGTCCGTTTAAGTCGTTTGGTATGTGAAAGAGGGCTCATTTCTGACTATAGTACTGAAAGGGTTATCGTATCTTTCCCCCCATTCTTCAAAAAACGTTAACTTCGTCTGTCTTAGTACCGGAGGTGTCCTCTGAAGACTATCTCTCCTCCCAAATATTGATTCCATCTCCCTGTGAACCTCATGACTTCCATCTTTAGAACTGCTCTTTGCTGCGATATGTGTTAATCCTTTTGCGACCTCTATAGTCTCATTTTGTGCTTTCGCGTTTGCATTTAGATTAAACACGTCGCTTTGGCTCTCTGCTGTCGGTATACTCACATCAGTATTTTCTTTTCCTGACTCGTTTTTTTCTAAGCTAAACTTCTTCTCGTCTGTGCCTGAAGCACTTCCTCCTTCGTTATTTATTTTTTTTTGGTTTTTTTTCTTTTTCTAAATGTTGTTCTTGCTTTGTATTCATACTTTTCCCACGAGTAGGGCAGAAATTTCGGTCAGACGCGGCAGTGCTCCCTTACCGCGTCAAGGCCTTGCTTGCGCCTACCCCCCAGGCCCTCGCCATGACCGGGAGGGACCGTTTGCGACCTCGTCCGTAAGGCCATGCATCCCTCGGCACGGTCAACACCTTAGATTTCGGATTTTTTTTAGCTGGTTTTCTCCATCTGGACTCTTCTGTCTGGGTTCCATACCATAGCCGACAGGTCCCCGTTATTTAATGGCGCCGGGATCTCGCCATTCGCCCCCCCGTTCTGGGTTGGACTTGCTGGTGTGTTCCTATGTAACATGGGCTTGTTGTTCTTCTACTGGCATTTGCTGGTATCGCTTTAGTCGACATCCACGATCCCACCAGTGCCCCACCAACCGTTTTAAGCTGCTCCTTAGCTTCGCTCCCACTTTCCGTCCCATAAGGCTCGAAGAGAGGGAGCTACTGAGCTCCCTGACCACGGCAAGGTCTCACAGCCCCTATTATTATTATTATTATTATTATTATTATTATTATTATTATTATTATTATTATTATTATTATTATTATTATTATTATTATTATTATTATTATTATTATTATTATTATTATTATTATTATTATTATTATTATTATTATTATTATTATTATTATTATTATTATTATTATTATTATTATTATTATTATTATTATTATTATTATTATTATTATTATTATTATTATTATTATTATTATTATTATTATTATTATTATTATTATTATTATTATTATTATTATTATTATTATTATTATTATTATTATTATTATTATTATTATTATTATTATTATTATTATTATTATTATTATTATTATTATTATTATTATTATTATTATTATTATTATTATTATTTATTATTATTATTATTATTATTATTATTATTATTATTATTATTATTATTATTATTATTATTATTATTATTATTATTATTATTATTATTATTATTATTATTATTATTATTATTATTATTATTATTATTATTATTATTATTATTATTATTATTATTATTATTATTATTATTATTATTATTATTATTATTATTATTATTATTATTATTATTATTATTATTATTATTATTATTATTATTATTATTATTATTATTATTATTATTATTATTATTATTATTATTATTATTATTATTATTATTATTATTATTATTATTATTATTATTATTATTATTATTATTATTATTATTATTATTATTATTATTATTATTATTATTATTATTATTATTATTATTATTATTATTATTATTATTATTATTATTATTATTATTATTATTATTATTATTATTATTATTATTATTATTATTATTATTATTATTATTATTATTATTATTATTATTATTATTATTATTATTATTATTATTATTATTATTATTATTATTATTATTATTATTATTATTATTATTATTATTATTATTATTATTATTATTATTATTATTATTATTATTATTATTATTATTATTATTATTATTATTATTATTATTATTATTATTATTATTATTATTATTATTATTATTATTATTATTATTATTATTATTATTATTATTATTATTATTATTATTATTATTATTATTATTATTATTATTATTATTATTATTATTATTATTATTATTATTATTATTATTATTATTATTATTATTATTATTATTATTATTATTATTATTATTATTATTATTATTATTATTATTATTATTATTATTATTATTATTATTATTATTATTATTATTATTATTATTATTATTATTATTATTATTATTATTATTATTATTATTATTATTATTATTATTATTATTATTATTATTATTATTATTATTATTATTATTATTATTATTATTATTATTATTATTATTATTATTATTATTATTATTATTATTATTATTATTATTATTATTATTATTATTATTATTATTATTATTATTATTATCATTATTATTATTATTATTATTATTATTATTATCATTATTATTATTATCATTATTATTATTATTATTATTATTATTATTATTATTATTATTATTATTATTATTATTATTATTATTATTATTATCATTATCATTATCATATTATTATTATTATTATTATTATTATTATTATTATTATTATTATTATTATTATTATTATTATTATTATTATTATTATTATTATTATTATTATTATTATTATTATTATTATTATTATTATTATTATTATTATTATTATTATTATTATTATTATTATTATTATTATTATTATTATTATTATTATTATTATTATTATTATTATTATTATTATTATTATTATTATTATTATTATTATTATTATTATTATTATTATTATTATTATTATTATTATTATTATTATTATTATTATTATTATTATTATTATTATTATTATTATTATTATTATTATTATTATTATTATTATTATTATTATTATTATTATTATTATTATTATTATTATTATTATTATTATTATTATTATTATTATTATTATTATTATTATTATTATTATTATTATTATTATTATTATTATTATATTATTATTATTATTATTATTATTATTATTATTATTATTATTATTATTATTATTATTATTATTATTATTATTATTATTATTATTATTATTATTATTATTATTATTATTATTATTATTATTATTATTATTATTATTATTATTATTATTATTATTATTATTATTATTATTATTATTATTATTATTATTATTATTATTATTATTATTATTATTATTATTATTATTATTATTATTATTATTATTATTATTATTATTATTATTATTATTATTATTATTATTATTATTATTATTATTATTATTATTATTATTATTATTATTATTATTATTATTATTATTATTATTATTATTATTATTATTATTATTATTATTATTATTATTATTATTATTATTATTATTATTATTATTATTATTATTATTATTATTATTATTATTATTATTATTATTATTATTATTATTATTATTATTATTATTATTATTATTATTATTATTATTATTATTATTATTATTATTATTATTATTATTATTATTATTATTATTATTATTATTATTATTATTATTATTATTATTATTATTATTATTATTATTATTATTATTATTATTATTATTATTATTATTATTATTATTATTATTATTATTATTATTATTATTATTATTATTATTATTATTATTATTATTATTATTATTATTATTATTATTATTATTATTATTATTATTATTATTATTATTATTATTATTATTATTATTATTATTATTATTATTATTATTATTATTATTATTATTATTATTATTATTATTATTATTATTATTATTATTATTATTATTATTATTATTATTATTATTATTATTATTATTATTATTATTATTATTATTATTATTATTATTATTATTATTATTATTATTATTATTATTATTATTATTATTATTATTATTATTATTATTATTATTATTATTATTATTATTATTATTATTATTATTATTATTATTATTATTATTATTATTATTATTATTATTATTATTATTATTATTATTATTATTATTATTATTATTATTATTATTATTATTATTATTATTATTATTATTATTATTATTATTATTATTATTATTATTATTATTATTATTATTATTATTATTATTATTATTATTATTATTATTATTATTATTATTATTATTATTATTATTATTATTATTATTATTATTATTATTATTATTATTATTATTATTATTATTATTATTATTATTATTATTATTATTATTATTATTATTATTATTATTATTATTATTATTATTATTATTATTATTATTATTATTATTATTATTATTATTATTATTATTATTATTATTATTATTATTATTATTATTATTATTATTATTATTATTATTATTATTATTATTATTATTATTATTATTATTATTATTATTATTATTATTATTATTATTATTATTATTATTATTATTATTATTATTATTATTATTATTATTATTATTATTATTATTATTATTATTATTATTATTATTATTATTATTATTATTATTATTATTATTATTATTATTATTATTATTATTATTATTATTATTATTATTATTATTATTATTATTATTATTATTATTATTATTATTATTATTATTATTATTATTATTATTATTATTATTATTATTATTATTATTATTATTATTATTATTATTATTATTATTATTATTATTATTATTATTATTATTATTATTATTATTATTATTATTATTATTATTATTATTATTATTATTATTATTATTATTATTATTATTATTAAACAGTGTAGATTGTACAAAATATTGCATACAACAGCACGCAGAATTTTGTGCAGTAGAATTTGAATGTCAAAATAGCATACTGGTAACTGCATATAGATCATCGTCACATGGAGACGTAAAAATATTTAAAGAGAAACTTCTTAAACTTTTAGATCATTTTTCACATAAGTATAGACATATTAGTATAATAGGTGATATTAATATTGAATTAGATGCAAGAACTGAACATTCTAATGATTTATGTAATTTATTTTCTATGTATGATTTACACCATCACATTCATGAACCAACAAGAATTACTCCCCACTCTAGATCTTGTTTAGACAATGTTATTTCTAACTATAATATAGAAGAAATTAGTACTGGAGTTCTTGATACTGACATAGCTGACCATTTAGGTGTATTTATGTTCGTAAAAAATATTCCAAAATTGCCAGAACTAAGTTACCAGAAAAGAATTGTAAATAAAAATAATTTAGAACATTTTACTTATATTTTAGAAAATACAAATTGGCTCGATATGAAATTGGATGATTTAAGCGCCAATAATATATGTGAACAATTATTAGGTGTATTGTGTTCGGCAGTGAATTTGTGCTTTCCGATGTCAAAAGGTCGTAGTAAAAAATATGCAGGTGTTGAGTGGTATAATGATGAACTTCGTAAGCTAAAAAAACAAATGTTTCAACACAAGTCAAATTTTAAAAAATCAAATTTAATTCAACACTGGGATGATTATTGTGAATCACGAAGAAATTATAAACAAAAAATAAGACAACAAAAGAAAAATTCGTTCACGGAAAAAATTATGAAATCTGAAAATAAAAATAAAACCATTTGGAAAATAGTAAATACTGAAAGGAACGGCATAAAAAATGCAAATAAAAAATCAGATATAAGTCCAGATGATTTTAATTTATTTTTCACTTCTATTGCAGAATCAATAGTAGAGTCAATGAGCGTTAAACCCGAAACTGTTACAGAGTTATTAAATAAAATTGCCCGCCCTCCTTATTCTTTTTTTATGGGCCCCATTGACAAATCTGACGTCAAAGAGGCAATACATCATTTAAAAAATAAACCATGTATGGATTATTACTCCCTTAACAGTCCGATGTTAAAGTCAGCCATAAATTCACTCATTGAACCACTCAGCATACTTTACAATAAGTGTATTCTTGAAGGGCACTGGCCAAGACAGCTAAAAATTAGTAAGGTAATCCCATTACATAAAAAAGGGGACGCAAATAGTGCTGACAATTATAGACCTATCACCATTGTTCCAATAATTGGCAAAATACTAGAAATAATAATTAAAGAAAAAATAGTTAGTTATCTTGAAACAAAACAATTGTTAAATAAGGCTCAATTTGGATTCAGAAAGCACAAATCCACAGTAAAGGCAGTAATGTCGGTTATTGATAGCGTAGTCGAAAGTCTTGATGAGGGAACAAGTATGTCTGCAACAATGTGCGACCTTAGCAAGGCTTTTGACTGTGTTAATACTAGCTACCTACTAAAAAAATTGGAGCACTATGGGTTCAGAAATAGCGAACAAAATTTTTTGGCTTCTTATCTTTCTGACAGAACGCAGTACGTAAGCTATGGTGGTGCTCAATCTGAACTGGCACCTGTTAGGAGAGGAGTACCACAGGGCTCAGTTTTGGGCCCTGTGCTATTCCTTTTGTACATCAATGATTTGGCAGACAATATAGAGGCTAGTACTAGCGTCTTGTTCGCAGACGATGTCACCATTCTGTCTAAAGGGAATATAGTTTCGAGTTCAGCTGGCTTAGCTTCAGCTAGAAATTGGTTTGACTCAAATGAGTTGAAATTAAATGAAAACAAAACTCAACAAATTACCTTTACATCAAGTAAAATTGTCAGCAAAGATGAACCAGTAAAATTACTGGGAGTACTTTTAGATGCTGGGTTAAACTGGGGGTCCCATATCGACAGTTTGTGCTCGAAACTATCTTCCCAAGTGTTTGCACTAAGAAATTTGGGCCAATATCTCGACAGTTTCGCTTTAAAAACTGTATATTTTGCTATCGTACATAGCCATCTGTCATACGGCGTCACACTCTGGGGCAACAGTTCTTCAGTACAAAAAGTGTTTGTTATACAAAAAGCTGCTGTACGTATAGTAGCTGGTGCAGGCTGCGACGTATCATGTCGTCCCTTATTTAGGAGGTACAGGATCCTTCCTCTTCCTTGTGTTTATATACTGGAAACGTTAAGCATTATTCACCAAAATCTGAATAGTTTTGAATCTCATTCTAATGTACATGGATATAACACAAGAAATGCGGAGGATCTCGTGCCTTCTAGATCAAGGATATGTGTTACGAAGAATAACAAACTAGACGTAAGATTGTATAATTTATTTCAAAAACACGAAAACACAAATTATAAAAATATAAACACGAAAAAATTTAATAAAATAGTAAAAAATTTTTTACTTACCCACTGTTTTTATAGTACTGAAGAGTATCTGAATTTTATTAGTTAGTTACCAAATGTGAATATGTGCAGACATTGATTTTAACCTAAATAAATTAAACTTGTTCTATTTATATTTTAAATTTGTTTTTCTTGGCATATTTATTTTAGCGCAACAATTTTGTAAGTGTATTTTAATGTAAGTGTATTTTTAGGAACTGTATTTTATTATATGTAACTTTATTTTATCATTGTGACTGTATTTTATTGAAACTGTTTTTAATTAATTAATTGTTGATATCTACAAATTTGTGACTATGTACATAACTGTATTAATGTCAATAAACATACTACTACTACTACTATTATTATTATTATTATTATTATTATTATTATTATTATTATTATTATTATTATTATTATTATTATTAATATTATTATTATTATTATTATTATTATTATTATTATTATTATTATTATTATTATTATTATTATTATTATTATTATTATTATTATTATTATTATTATTATTATTATTATTATTATTATTATTATTATTATTATTATTATTATTATTATTATTATTATTATTATTAATATTATTATTATTATTATTATTATTATTATTATTATTATTATTATTATTATTATTATTATTATTATTATTATTATTATTATTATTATTATTATTATTATTATTATTATTATTATTATTATTATTATTATTATTATTATTATCATTATTATTATTATTATTATTATTATTATCATTATTATTATTATTATTATTATTATTATTATTATTATTATTATTATTATTATTATTATTATTATTATTATTATTATTATTATTATTATTATTATTATTATTATTATTATTATTATTATTATTATTATTATTATTATTATTATTATTATTATTATTATTATTATTATTATTATTATTATTATTATTATTATTATTATTATTATTATTATTATTATTATTATTATTATTATTATTATTATTATTATTATTATTATTATTATTATTATTATTATTATTATTATTATTATTATTATTATTATTATTATTATTATTATTATTATTATTATTATTATTATTATTATTATTATTATTATTATTATTATTATTATTATTATTATTATTATTATTATTATTATTATTATTATTATTATTATTATTATTATTATTATTATTATTATTATTATTATTATTATTATTATTATTATTATTATTATTATTATTATTATTATTATTATTATTATTATTATTATTATTATTATTATTATTAATATTATTATTATTATTATTATTATTATTATTATTATTATTATTATTATTATTATTATTGTTATTATTATTATTATTATTATTATTATCATTATCATTATTATTATTATTATTATTATTATTATTATTATTATTATTATTATTATTATTATTATTATTATTATTATTATTATTATTATTATTATTATTATTATTATTATTATTATTATTATTATTATTATTATTATTATTATTATTATTATTATTATTATTATTATTATTATTATTATTATTATTATTATTATTATTATTATTATTATTATTATTATTATATTATTATTATTATTATTATTATATATCAATGTCCAAAGTATATCAAATAAAATTAATCCATTAAATATACTATTAGCAGAAAATTTGATTAACATATTATGTATATCTGAACATTGGTTAAACAAAAATGATTTGGAGACTATAAATTTACAAGGATATAAACTAGTTACCGCGTTTTGTAGGGAGCATAGAAAAGACCACGGTGGTGTTGCCATATACGCTATGAGTAATATGGAGTTGTGCAGCATTGACGTCTCCAAGTTCAGCAAACCTTTTGATGCGGAATTCTGCGCAGTTGAAATAAAAGGAAGAAATTGTGTTATAGTAACTCTTTATAGATCCTCTACTAAAGGTGATATGCGGACTTTTATAGACTCGTTTCTGGGTCTGATTGATGAACTTTGGAACTTATACAAAAACATAATTATCCTAGGTGATATAAATATAAATCTAGACTGCAGCACGGAGTACGCTGGTGATCTGCGAAATTTGCTCAGTACTTATGGTCTGAGACATGTCATTCACACACCAACAAGAATTACTTCAACCACAAGATCGTGCCTTGATAATATTATCACTAATTTAGGGGATTCCGATATGAGGACAGGTGTATGTGAACCGCACATCTCAGATCATAGTGCGGTCTTTTTATCGTTTAAATCGACAACATCGGAAAGCAATATTTCTTATAAAAAAAGGATTGTTAACGAACAAACAATTTTAGAATTTGTAAACAAAACTAGTAATATTAGTTGGAATGATTTTGATTGGGAAAACACCAATGCTAGTCAATCGGTTGGATTTATAATAAATAATTTAACAAAACTCACAGAAAGTTGCTTTCCAACAAAGTCGGTTTACTTCAAAAGACCACAATTCAAATGGTTTACCAAGGATTTGAGAGATGCACGAAAAGAGGTGCGTAGGTTATGGAAAAAATTCAAGAACTCAAATAGTCTAACAGACTGGCAAGTTTACCATACGAAACGTAAGGAATATAAAAGAGACCTAAAAGAAGGAAAGAGGAATGCCTACGCGGAAACAATAAACACTGCAGAGAACAAGAGTAAAGCTATTTGGAATATCGTTAATAAGGAAAGGAACGTTAAAAATAAATATGAAAACAATTTTCCATTTGATCCCGATAAATTCAATAGTTTTTTTTCATCGGTATCTGATACTATAATTAGTGAAATTGTCGATCCAAACATTGATCCCTTATCATTTCTAAATGGTCTTCCTAGGTCACCTCATTCCTTCTTCATGGCTCCTTTCATTGAATCCGATGTGCGTGAAGCAGTACTCTCCTTGCGAAACAAACCCGGACTTGACTACTACGGGATGAACGCTACGATTCTCAAAGCATCTCTCAACTCATTGGCACAGCCACTTACAAATATGTATAATAAGTGTATAAGCGAAGGTGATTGGCCGCAACAGCTGAAGGTATCAAAGATTGTCCCCGTTCATAAAAAGGGACCTACTGATGTTCTTGACAATTATAGGCCTATAGCTGTGATGCCAGTCATCTCGAAAGTTCTGGAAAAGTTAATTAAAGATAAACTCAGCGCGTACTTAGAAACTAGATCAATACTTATCCCCGAGCAGTTTGGATTTCAAAAAAAGAAATCTACAACATCAGCATTGATTAGTGTTATCGATAACATAGTGGAGGGCATTGATCAAGGAGCAGAAACATATGCTGTAATGTGCGACTTGACCAAGGCATTCGACTGTGTTAACGTAATTATTTTAGAACAAAAATTAGAATTCTATGGTATTCGGGGAGTAGTATTGGAATTGTTTCACTCTTATCTAAATGACAGAAAGCAATATGTAAGTCTAAACAACCAAATATCTAGCCTAACCACAGTATGCAATGGGGTGCCTCAGGGTTCGATACTGGGCCCGATATTATTTCTATTATACGTAAATGATCTACCTAGGGCTGTCGACAACTTAAGCTCATTCAGAATATTTGCTGATGATACCACGATTCTTACTAGAGGGAACGAGAGACTGAGCAAAGAAAGTCTTTGCATGACTAAAGATTGGTTTGCCGCAAATAAATTAAAGATGAATGAAAGCAAAACACAACAAATTTTGTTTAGTTCTGACAAATTAGCAATTAAATCTGAACCAGTAAAGTTATTAGGAATTACATTAGATACAAGACTTACCTGGCACAATCATACAGACACTCTATGTTCAAAACTCTCTTCTCAACTCTTTGTAATGAGACAATTGCGTTCTGCCATTAAGATAAATAACACTCTAAAAACAATTTATTTCGCGCTTATTCACAGCCATTTGTCCTACGGCATTACACTATGGGGACACTCCAGCAGTGCTCACAGGGTCTTTTATATGCAAAAGTCTGCTGTGCGCATTGTGGATGGTGCTCAATATAAAGCAAGCTGCAAAGAACTGTTCAAGAAGTACCATATTCATCCGCTTCCTTGTATATTTATTTTTGAGTCACTCATTCTAATTCATAAAAATTTGAATAAATATGTAAGACACTCCGAGGTACATCATTATAACACACGAGGAGCGGATAATCTGGTGACTTCTTATAGCCGTATACAGCTAACACATTTAAATAAGTTAGACATAAGGCTCTACAATAAATTTGATAGCTTATTTCCAGAAATAAACATCCAGGGATTATCCTCCAGAAAATTCCACACGTTAGCTAAAAACTTCCTCGTGGAAAACTGTTTTTATTCTGTGGAGGAATTCCTAAATTTTAGCTTTTAATTTAAGTTTATATGGACTCCAAATACTGTATTGTGTATCAAATGGGTCAATAAATGTATTGTTGTATTGTATTATTATTATTATTATTATTATTATTATTATTATTATTATTATTATTATTATTATTATTATTATTATTATTATTATTATTATTATTATTATTATTATTATTATTATTATTATTATTATTATTATTATTATTATTATTATTATTATTATTATTATTATTATTATTATTATTATTATTATTATTATTATTATTATTATTATTATTATTATTATTATTATTATTATTATTATTATTATTATTATTATTATTATTATTATTAATATTATTATTATTATTATTATTATTATTATTATTATTATTATTATTATTATTATTATTATTATTATTATTATTATTATTATTATTATTATTATTATTATTATTATTATTATTATTATTATTATTATTATTATTATTATTATTATTATTATTATTATTATTATTATTATTATTATTATTATTATTATTATTATTATTATTATTATTATTATTATTATTATTATTATTATTATTATTATTAATATTATTATTATTATTATTATTATTATTATTATTATTATTATTATTATTATTATTATTATTATTATTATTATTATTATTATTATTATTATTATTATTATTATTATTATTATTATTATTATTATTATTATTATTATTATTATTATTATTATTATTATTATTATTATTATTATTATTATTATTATTATTATTATTATTATTATTATTATTATTATTATTATTATTATTATTATTATTATTATTATTATTATTATTATTATTATTATTATTATTATTATTATTATTATTATTATTATTATTATTATTATTATTATTATTATTATTATTATTATTATTATTATTATTATTATTATTATTATTATTATTATTATTAGTATTATTATTATCATTATCATTATCATTATTATTATTATTATTATCATTATTATTATTATTATTATTATTATTATTATTATTATTATTATTATTATTATTATCATTATCATTATCATTATTATTATTATTATTATTATTATTATTATTATTATTATTATTATTATTATTATTATTATTATTATTATTATTATTATTATTATTATTATTATTATTATTATTATTATTATTATTATTATTAATATTTATTATTATTATTATTATTATTATTATTATTATTATTATTATTATTATTATTATTATTATTATTATTATTATTATTATTATTATTATTATTATTATTATTATTATTATTATTATTATTATTATTATTATTATTATTATTATTATTATTATTATTATTATTATTATTATTATTATTATTATTATTATTATTATTATTATTATTATTATTATTATTATTATTATTATTATTATTATTATTATTATTATTATTATTATTATTATTATTATTATTATTATTATTATTATTATTATTATTATTATTATTATTATTATTATTATTATTATTATTATTATTATTATTATTATTATTATTATTATTATTATTATTATTATTATTATTATTATTATTATTATTATTATTATTATTATTATTATTATTATTATTATTATTATTATTATTACAACAAATTACATATAAATTTTTTTAACAAATTAAACAATATATTCAAGGGTAAAAATATCAAAACGATGAAATTTAACTCATTCTATACATTATCTAAGAACTTCTTATTAGAACATTGTTTCTATTCTGTAGAAGAATTTTTAAATTTTACCTAAATGTTTAATATACTGTTTTACCCTCTGTGTATTGTATTTTATGCTCATATTTTTTAGGATTTTTGTGTTTTTACGTTTTAAGATTTTTATATTTAAACGTTCTACATTTTAAGATTTTACATTTTACCATTTCTACATTTTTACTTTTTGACATGTTTACATTTACACATTTTTACATTTATCTGTTATACTATTTTATTTTCATGTTTCTACTTGTATTCTACATATTGTATCTTTATTATTTTAAATTTTTTCTATATTATAAGGACTATAAATGTACTATCTAGTATGTAACTGGTCAATAAACGCTATTCTATTCTATTAATATTATTATTATTATTATTATTATTATTATTATTATTATTATTATTATTATTATTATTATTATTATTATTATTATTATTATTATCCATAGTGGAATGGTTTGTCATAGTGGAATGGTTTGTTGGCCAAGTAAGGTGTAATTTTAAACTGTGAACGTGTTGTGCATAAAACTTGAGTTTTAACCAAAATTAATTTTGTTTGTACATGTGATTCTAATTATAAGTGTATATTAAACTCACGTAAGTGTTTGCAACACTTTTTATCATCTAATTAAGGAGAAAAGCATTAATTTACCTTCGTTTGCCCAGAGTGCCTAGTATAAAAACTGTAGTTTTTGCTTTATTTACATCGACTACCTAGGTTCATTCCACCACGGCATACAATCTGTGTTAAATTTATTCGAAATTTTAACTGAACATTCGTTTATCTTGCTAATTTGGCTTAAGTATTTGTGTATTACAATAGATTTAACGGTAAAAATCATGACTAAAAATAACCCAGAAGCTGCGAATAGTGACCAATGTGCTAGATGCCGTAAGTTTCCAACTGAGATATCCAAATGTTCGAAATGTTCAAAATGTGATTCCTATTATCATAATGGTTGTTTGAAACAATTAAGAAATATAAAATACCTTAAGGACGGAACAATTATATGCTGTTCTGATAATGAAACAAGTAATAAAGACTCTGAATCAGCTTCAAGTCCGAATGAACAACCGGAAAATTCTGCCAGCGTTGCAGACAAACTAACGATAAGATATCTTGAAGAAATTATGAAACAAAAAGAAATAATTATAAAGCAGCAAGATCAGACAATCCAAGCGCTAAAAGACCAAATAATACTTATGAAACAAGTGGCGTCTCAAACTACAGTATCACCCAAGATATCTGCATCTACACATAAGCACACTATTCCTGTCATGAATACTAATAATTTACATGTTAAGAATAGCAATCAGTTAGTTGATAATGGAAATAATTTAATGGAGTCATACCAAAAAAGACAGTCGACGAATCAACACCAAATAACTAGTAAATCAGTCGCTGGTGCTGTACATGGAGCAGAATCTCTTCAGATATGCCAGGATATTATTAATCTTGAGCGCCCTACGCCTATGACGAGAAGGAGTATCCTAATAGGAAAAAATGAAAATTCTACAAACTTTCCTTTTAAAGCAGCTCGTCGGCATATTAGCAATGAAAAACACTACCATGTCACCAACCTTGAACCAGAAATCGACACTGCCAAATTGTCAGACTACTTGAAAAAATTTGCACCAAATATTCAAGTACAAAAACTTAATTCGAGACAACCGGAAGTTTATTCATCAGTCAAAATTACGGTACCATCAGACGAATCGGACAAAATTCTTAACAGTGAAGTGTGGCCTAGTTACGTGGTACTAAATCATTTTTTTCGTCCTAGACAATTCTATGGAAACGAAAAACAACATATCAATCAAGAAGGTGTCAGAGAGTTCTGAAAATAGTATAAAAAACGAAAAATTAGTTTCACTTTTGCATTTAAATATTTGTAGCTTAAATAGCAAATTAGATGAGCTCCGTATATATCTAGAATATAATGATTATGATATTGTGTGCATCTCTGAACACTGGCTTGATAGACAAAGCTTAAGTATGGTCAACATTTGTAACTATGTTTTGACATCAGATTTCTGCCGTTCAGAAAATAATGCACACGGTGGTGTGGCAATATTTGTAAAGAATGTGTTAAAATTTAAAAATTTAAATGTACAAAATTTCAGTATACCTATTCACGCAGAATTTTGCGCAACTGAAGTAGTTAATTCGAATACTGTAGTAGTAACTTTGTATAGATCTAGTACCTCTGGTAATATAAATATTTTTATTAGGCAATTTGAAATGCTTATCGATTTTTTAATTAGTAGATACAAAAATATTTGTTTACTTGGTGATTATAATATTGATTTCACAAATTCTGAAAATGGACATGTTAGCGAGTTGAACAATATTTTGGATTCATATGGTTTATTCTATTGTATTACAGAACCTACCAGGATCTCTGCTACGAAAAAGAGTAAGTTAGATAACATAGTTACAAATGTTAACCCTAAGTTATTTAATTCTGGAGTATGTGATCCTGATCTGTCAGATCATCTGGCACAATTTATTAAAATTAATTTGTCTAATAATTTAAACATTAATGAAAATGTACTTGAACAAAGGAGAATTATTTCAAAAAAAAATATTGAAAGATTTACTGCAAATCTTAAAGACATTGAATTAAAATTTGGTGAAATAGATACATTAGATAGCAATGACCTGACAGACCAGTTACTTAATATACTTGCTAAAGAAATAAATAACTGTTTTCCTGTAAAATATAACAGAACTAATAAAAATAAAATTTCTTGGTTTAATTCGAATCTACGCAAACTTAGGAGGCAAACATTTCAAGCAAAAAACATATTTAAAAGAACAAATTCAAGAACTGATTGGGACCACTACATACATGTAAAAGATAAATACAGACAATCATTAAGATCAGAAAAAAGAAAGTCCTATGCAAATACGATAGAAACGTCAAACAACAAAGCTAAATCTAGTTGGAAGATTATAAACTCTGAAAGAGGCAATATTAATAAAACAAAAACTGTATCCTCTATCACATCTGATGAGTACAATGTATTTTTTACATCAGTTGCAGATGGCATAATTAGTACTATTAAAAACAATAATGTGAGTCCTAAACAATTTTTGCACACAATACCAAAACCTACGTGTTCTTTTTTCATGACTGCCATCATAGAAAGCGATGTTAAGCAAGCGATATTAAAACTAAAAAATTCACCAAGTATGGATTATTATAATATATGTAGTAAGATGTTAAAAGCTTCGATCGAGTTATTAACACCAGGTCTCACGACTTTGTTCAACAAGTGTCTAGAGGAAGGTACATGGCCTGATGCCCTGAAGGTATCTAAAATTATTCCGGTTCATAAGAAAGGCGATAGGGATGAACCAGATAACTACAGACCTATTGCTATCGTACCTGCAATAGGCAAAATATTAGAAATAATAATCAAGGATAAGCTAGTTTCTTATTTTGAGAGCAAATCCTTACTATCAGACTCCCAATATGGGTTCCGTAAAAATAAATCTACCGTGAAAGCACTGGTTAATCTAGTGCAAAAAATATCAGAAAATATGGATAATAAACTCATCTCGACCGCTATCATGTGTGATCTATCAAAAGCTTTTGATTGCGTTTCGACTGAGATACTGTTAGAAAAATTAGAATTCTATGGAGTTCGAGGCAAACAATTAGCACTAATCAGTTCTTATCTCACGAACCGGATGCAATGTGTCAGTGCAAATAATATTAATTCCAATTTAATGTCAGTTCGTAATGGGGTTCCACAAGGATCTGTCTTGGGCCCTATTCTATTTATTATCTACATAAATGATCTACCAGCAGCTTTGGACGGCAATTGCATCTTGTTTGCTGATGATACCACCATCATGTCGGATAGCAAGGATTTTGATCTTGAGCGGGAGTACAAAAAAGCTAAAAACTGGTTTTCCAGTAATTGTCTTAGTCTTAATGAGTCAAAAACTCAGTATATTACTTTTAATGTGGACAAGTGGGCTACACAATCAAATCCTGTTTGCCTTCTGGGAGTTGACTTGGATTCGATTTTAAACTGGAAACCGCATATAAATAAAGTGTGCAGAAACTTGGCTTCCCAAATATTTGTAATGAGAAGACTAAGAAGTTGTTTGAGCACTGAGGTATTAAAATCGGTGTATTTCTCCCTAATACACAGTCTCCTAAAATACGCGATATTGCTTTGGGGAAATTCCACGCATTCATGTAGGGCATTCAGTATACAAAAAAAAGCAATACGTATCTTGGCCAGAGTTCCTTTTGGAACTCACTGTCGCCCACTATTTAAAAAACTTAATGTAATGCCATTGCCCACGATGTACATTTATGAGACACTGTTAGAAATACATAATAATAAAACATCTTATTTATTACACTCCGATATGCATGAATATGAAACACGATATGCACATAACATGATACCTCAGTACTCAAGACTCGCAACAACAAAAAATAACAAAATCGATGTAAACATATATAATCTATTTGTTAATAAATTTAAAGACAAAGATTTTAAAAATATGGGAAACTTTACATTTTCAAAATTTGCAAATACTTACTTGCTAGAACATTGTTTTTATTCCATAAACGAGTTCTTAAATCACTAATAAGATAATCACTAATCAATGTTCACAAAAATATCCTATTAAGTTCCTGTAACTCCTTATATTTTATTTTTATGTTAACGTTTTATACCTAGTCCGTATGTCTGTTTGTTAAATTTTATTCATTTTAATATTTTATTTTACCATTTTACTTTACCATTATACACAATATGTAATACTTACTAACTTTTGATTTACAATATATTTTTTTAGCTATGTAAGAATTCCACTGACTATAAATGTACCCAATTTTGTACATCTTAAAGGTCAATAAACATTATGAGTATGAGTATTATTATTATTATTATTATTATTATTATTATTATTATTATTATTATTATTATTATTATTAT
Source organism: Psylliodes chrysocephalus (assembly GCA_927349885.1). Lineage (NCBI taxonomy): Eukaryota > Metazoa > Arthropoda > Insecta > Coleoptera > Chrysomelidae > Psylliodes > Psylliodes chrysocephalus. Next base: position 70,727,679 of record OV651813.1, read on the forward strand.
TATTATTATTATTATTATTATTATTAATATTATTATTATTATTATTATTATTATTATTATTATTATTATTATTATTATTATTATTATTATTATTATTATTAATATTATTATTATTATTAATATTATTATTATTATTATTATTATTATTATTATTATTATTATTATTATTATTATTATTATTATTATTATTATTATTATTATTATTATTATTATTATTATTATTATTATTATTATTATTATTATTATTATTATTATTATTATTATTATTATTATTATTATTATTATTATTATTATTATTATTATTATTATTATTATTATTATTATTATTATTATTATTATTATTATTATTATTATTATTATTATTATTATTATTATTATTATTATTATTATTATTATTATTATTATTATTATTATTATTTATTATTATTATTATTATTATTATTATTATTATTATTATTATTATTATTATTATTATTATTATTATTATTATTATTATTATTATTAATATTATTATTATTATTATTATTATTATTAATATTATTATTATTATTATTATTATTATTATTAATTATTATTATTATTATTATTATTATTATTATTATTATTATTATTATTATTATTATTATTATTATTATTATTATTATTATTATTATTATTATTATTATTATTATTATTATTATTATTATTATTAATATTATTATTATTATTATTATTATTAATTATTATTATTATTATTATTATTATTATTATTATATATACTTACCTCTTTTTTGCAGCGACTACTTTTTAGTGTTTATCACGCTGCACGATTCTTTTTCGGCTACATTCTAGTGTTTTCTTTTCAATCAGGATTGTCGTTAAAAGTTCAGAGAAGGTCAATATCAACCCAGCATAAGGTATGTATCTATATTTTCCTTATTCTTTAATGCTTTTATATCTATTACATTCATAGGCTGTTTCCTAAAATGTTCCCCGGTTTGTGAAATAGTAATAGAAAAAGCATTAGAAATTAAATGTGTCCGTAGTCTTCATAATTGTGACCAAGCCAAAATAATAACGAACAAGTTGACCACATTTGGAGCAGTTGTATTTATATAAATTAATGTCTTTTGCCAATGACATTTTATGTATTTAAACTGTTTTATCTTTTTAATTATAATTATTTAATTTTCTAATTTCGTTTTATTAAGTGACCCACAGTTCCTATAGAAAAGTTACAAAGGAGTAACAATATCAAATATAACGTCATGGTGACGTCTTAAATAACGACAAAGATGATATTAAAACAATGTCATAAGGACGTTATAAAGACTACTAGGAAACGTCATAAAGACGTGAAAAGAACGTCTAAATATGACGTCTTTTGGGCTGTGACATATTCACGTCATTTTACCGTCATTATCACGTTAGTTTTTAGAGGATAAATGACGTCCTGTATGACGAAAATAAGATGTCATAATGACAGTCTGCTGTCTGGGTGCATACTCTTTCGTTTTGTAATCTGTGAGTAGATAAGCTAATATCCATGTGGGTGTAGAAAAAATTAATTTTCTATTTTTTCATCTTACTTCTAATAACGTCCAAACAAAACTGAAAACGTCATACGCCGCCACCCAATGGGTAGTGACGACCTTTCGTTGAAATCACGTGACAGTCCAAACGTATCACAAATGGTCGTGGCCCAAGCAGCAAGGTGTCGTCATTATGACGTAATTTTTTGGGTGTACTCGTCAGAAACGTCACTATCCCAATTAATGACGTTACTTTGACGTCGTTTTTGCAACGTTAATTAGACGTCAATACAGACTCGTCATTTTAACATAATTTTTTAGTATTAATTTACTCGAAATACAATATTCTAATCAGTAACGTGTATTTGATGTCGCATTGATGACACAGAATAGACGTCACTTAGAATTCGTCATAATTACGTTAGTTTTTCGGATTATTCTGGCAATGTTATATTGTCAATAATTGTCATTGTTGTTTCCTGTTTCCTCCATCTTCATAATTCTCGTGTGTGACAGTCGTGACGACCTTGTGAACGTGGTGTATTTTTAAATTGTACTTAGTATTTTTAATAATTCCATCCTACCTTGGGAAACCCAACATATATAAATATATTAATAATATAGAAGATAGATAAAGTGACATAATGGATTTTACATCAAATCTGACTTAGTATGTTTTGCTTGTATGCCGACACATAGTTGTATTTATTTAATTTGGTTGGCTATGTTTTTGCCGAAAAAAATATTTTAGACCAACAATTACGAATCTAAAATTAAACATTCTTGAAGATCATCACATTAAATTGAATAAATTTTGCTACCCGATCAACAAATTCCAAGAGCCAGATATCATAAAATCAATAACGCTTAACACTTTTTCCAAAGTGGATATGTCAAATAAAAATTAACTTAGTTAAAATTTATTGGCGCGTTTCGCTTTTATTTGAAGAAACGAACTACTGTTGAAAGTTATATTGGACCTACCAATCATCTGATTAAAAACGTGTTTCAAGTTTAAGACGCACCGACAAAAGGACTTTGGCAGTTTGGTTAAACATTTAAATATTAATTTATTTTCTACTTAATTATCACAATTAAATATGCATTAAATTTGGTATGTATAAATGCAGAGCTGGACATTTTACAATCAAGTTGTGGTTTGTGGTTTGGAAATGAAAATTAAAAAATGTTTGAGGTTGGCTTATGTTGAGACAATTTAAAAGTAGTAATAATTTAAACACTGTATAGGCTGTAACATTCTTCATTATGATTATTTATGTGAATTCAGATGCTTGAAAAAGCACAAGGAGAAAAAAAAAGGTATTTATATTCAAGGGTAATATAACAAGACCTTGAAATATAACCGACTATTTTTAATTAATCTAAATTGTGAGTGTTTTTGTTATCAGTTTATCAATACATAATTTTGTCATTAATAATCTAAAAAGAGTCTGAGAGCTGTAGCTCGAAGACTTTACTATTTGATTAGAGAAAACTAAAGTCTTGTAAGAAAAATTCTAAAGAGATGGTACTCAAGTTCTAGTAAGTATAGTATGTTAATTTTATATTTTTTTTTGATTTCAGATCTGACGGTTCAGTGGCGTCAGTGACGCAATTTTGTAAAATCAATCGAAAAAAGAGAAAAATTGATAATAAATGTTATGTTTTGGTGTGCACCCAAATGGGTTGCAGGCATTAACTTGAATTGCCACTTTTATTAGGGTTTAACCAAAAAAAACTAAATCGGACACATATTGGTGTGCACTCGCATAAGTTGCTGAAGAAACACAAGGCATTCACATGAATTGCCATCTATCATGGTCTATCAGTATTGAGAGAAACGAATTCTGTTGGAGAAATATCCCGTAATCCTAAATTGTTAAGGGTTAGTAGCCCCTAAGCTGAACTTGGAAATTCAAAAATGTATTACTGAAGCAAGATAATTTCTTGTACAAAATTCAAGATCAGTTGGGTAGAGGCATATCAGTACTGGCAGGACCATTGAATATTTTCTTTTCTGAACCAAATGAGGAATGGAATGCTTGGCTTTCAGCATTGGCAGATTCAGCACGTTTATTAACTGATTCTTTTCATACAGTGTCCTTACACCGCCGATTTTTAACTGTTTCACAACTCAACCCGTCACTCAAGAAGTCAATAGACGGATGGCTTTTTAGTAGTTATTTGAAAATCTAAAAACCTTTCTGCAAATGAAGAAAAGTGTAAACAAATAAGGATTAAGAGGAGAATACGAGAGTCAGAACTTCAAGCCAATGTCACGCAAGAGGAAGAAAATAACTCCACCAAAAGAACTGAGGGAGAGGAACCTCGGAAGCCATCATTATTGAAGGCCTTAGAGGTTAATAAAAGCTCATCTGCTGGACATTTACCTAAATTTTTAAGCTTTTGTTAAAAATTACCAGTAATTATACAATTCCAAATTAGATTCCAGGGGTCCAAATTAATTTTAAAACTCTCAATTACAATATTTCCCACGGACTTTTGTATTGTCCGACGAAGAACTTAAGCTAGTTGATACTGAAGTAGGGAAAATATTAAAATCAGGTGCCATTAGTAATCCTGCAGTTGACCAATTTCTTTCCTCATACTTGTTGAAATGTTTAAATTAATATATTGAACCTCCACATTTTAAGATATATGACTACTGTATTGTGTGAAGAATTATATTCTAAAATTACGTATGACCACAATAATAGACCTTAAAGAGGCTTATTTTCGTATTTAAATTCAAAGTAAATTTAGAAAATTTCTTAGATTTAATCATAGAGGTAAATTATTTAAATTTAATTGTCTTCCTTTTGATATTATCATTGCTCCATTTGTTTCACAAAACTGATCAAACCAGTTTTGAGAATTTTAAGAATAAATGGCATTATCTGTTTAACTTATCTGGACAATTTCACTAAAACTGCCTCTTCTTTATCTGAGTGCATTGTACACATTAAGGAGACCATATCTCCTTTGACAAGATTAGGTTCGAAAGATAATTTTAAGAAGAGTAAGATTATTCCCTTTAACATACGTTAATATTTGGAATTTGTATTCAATTCTGTTAACATGACAATATCGTTACCAGGGAGAAAAGAAGAGAAAATCCGAGGTCTCATGATGTCTTTATTAAATAGAAATAGATGTTCAATTTAGAAAATAGCCGTTTTATTGGCACGCTAGTATCTTTCTGTCTTGCGATCAAATATGGATGTATGTATATAAAATGATTTGGTTAAATTTTTATATTTTTTCACTTTTCTGTTTACTTCCTAAAGTCATAATAAAGTATCGATGATAAAGTAGAGGGTATAGTAGTGGTTCCTCAATGGCCAGATCAGACTTGGTACTCTCTATTCAAAAGACTCTTAAAATATGCGTCTTTCCTTTTAAAACCAGAACGGAATATATTATTATCGCGTTTCAGGGATCCAAATCCTATTTTGAAAAACCTTACCCTGAAGGTAGAGATTTTATCAGCCAGCCCTTCCCAAAGAAAAATTACCCATCCACAGGCCTAGAAGCTATAGTGTCCTCTACATCGGCGAATACAATGAAACAATTTAATGTTTGCCTTAGAAGATGTAATGTAAGTTGTAAGATGTAACGCGTATTTGAAAAGCTCCTAAACGAAACAGCACTTTTTAAAATAGTGTCAGTCAAAATAGGGCCAAAAAATTGACATAAAATTATTGAAAAAAAAAAAATAAACTAATTTACTTAACCTGTGTGGCATGGAGTCATCACGGGCTTATTCGCCAAAAATAAAAAAAAAAAACAATTTACCTAACCTGTGGGAGAACGATCATTTAAATTTAAATGGCCCAGGGCCGCACAGATTGGGTAAATTAGTTAACTTTTTTTATTTTTCTCATTGTATGTATAATTATTTGCTAAGTAACCAGCGATGACTATAAGCCACATAGGTTAGGTAAATTAGTTTAATAAATTTTTGTAAAAACACTAGCGCCATTTTGAAACGCGCTATTTCGTTTAACCGTATTTCGCCCTATAGAGCCATTTTATTAAATTAAAATAGTTATATGTTAATATTTATAAAATTTATAACTTTCTATATTATTTAAAGTTTCAATTTATATTTAAGTAACTACGTGCGTTTCGTTTAACATCAATATTTTTAGATCTGTTCGTTCGACAATTTCATACATTTATGAAATACTTTTAAATAATTTTCACTCCCTTGCTATTCGATCATTTGCTTTTTCGATCATTTGCTATTTTGATCTCTTGCTTTTTGATCAATTGATATTTCGATCTCTGCATTTCGATCAATTGATATTCGATCTTTTGCCTACGATATTTCTAAAATTCGATAAAAATGTTTTTGATCGAATGATATTCGATCAAAAACATTCAAATGCATTCGAACAATTGTCTGGGACCCGATTTAATGTAGTGGAGAACGTTGCCTAGAGGTGCTTCTCTTATATCGGCCGGTGTTAGCCGATACTTGCCGAACACAAATCTCGTAAAAAATGAGAGCGTCTGGCAATCGTAGAGGATATGCTCGATGGTCTTATTTTCTTGTTCACACACCCTGCAAAGTACGGATTCTGACAGCTCCATGACATGGAGATGCTTCCATACTTGCCAATGACAAGTCAGAATGCCTGTGACTAAGCGCAGATTCTGTCACAGTCAAGTATTATTTTGGTGTAGTATTGTCAGGATAACTTAAGAGCTTCCTGGCAACTCTGCAGTTGCTTGTTTCATTCCATCTTTCCTTGAATTTCACACGAGAATGTTCTACCGATTTTGTCAGGCCAATAGAAAAGCCAGGTCATCAGCATATGCTATTGTGTAGTGACTGTCATTACCTTTCCTATAGCTATCCCTTCGTAACCAAGCCTCTTATATTCACATCTTTTACTCCTCGCATTGACGTTATGTTATGTATCCACCTAATAACCATCTGTGGAGCTGGTTTGTGAGTGTATTATCGCAAGGAAAGTGGTTTTATTAAAAGCACCTTCTATGTCTATGAAAACACTCAACGCGAACTTCTTGGATCTCTCTATCCATCCACCAACTAGGTAAAGGGCTGAATTAGTAGATTTGTCTGAAGTGTATACATGTTGATTTGGGTGTAATGTTGTTGTTGTTGTTGTTGTTGTTGTTGTTGTTGTTGTTGTTGTTGTTGTTGTTGTTGTTGTTGTTGTTGTTGTTGTTGTTGTTGTTGTTGTTGTTGTTGTTGTTGTCACCGCAACCCTTAAGTACCTTTCGCATAGCCTTTGTCTCTATCTGGCCAGCAACTAGATGAAGGTCTAAATTAGTAGATCTACCTAGGGTGTATGCATTATAGTTTGGGTGTAGTGGTGTTGTTGTAATCACCGCATTGCTTATGTGGCTTTCGCATAGCCTTTCCAAAGTCTTGATGGAAAACGATGTCAGACTAATTGGTCAGTATATTTTTTGCGACAGTGTAATCCATCCTTCCAGGTTTGTATATGAATACCACTTTTACCTTTTTCCGTTTTTTGAAGATACATCTCAGAGTCAACGAGGATTTGAATATAACTACCAGGTGCGGCGTGAGATGGAGAGAAGCTGGATATAGCCTATTTTAATTTTGTCATCGTCTACAATGTATTTGGTAGTTTGCCAATCGTAGACAGATGGATTATATTCTTCCCCTGCCCAGACGGCCACGTCTGTGATAACCGGGTCAGAAAAGTGAATTGATAGCAGAAGTTTAATGTTCGATGTTGGCAGTTTTTGTGCCATCCTCTTTGATTAGCTAACCAATGTTGCGGTGTGATCTTTTGAGAGAGCTTTTTGAAGCCTCATTGCTTACGAGAAATCTTGGATTTTTTTGCAGTTAAATCTCCATGCATCTCGCTGCTTTTGTATAACGATTTTTTTTGTATTTTCTGAGGTGAGATTTGTAAGTATCCCAGTCCTCTTTGAGTTTTGTGGTCCTTGTCTTATTTAAGGTTTTCCCAGTTATCTTCGTGGCACCACCATGCGGTCGTCTGGTCGTGTTGGACCAGCCTCAGGGGACAGGATTTCTAATATGCATTATTTATTGTGCTTTAGATAGAGTTTGAGTACTTGTCCAAAGTATTGTTATTGTTTGGTGTTTTGGCATCCACCTCTCTCAGAGCCTCTTGGAGAAGGTGGGCATAGGTTGCCCTGTCCGTCTTTCTAGAGTTTCTAGATAGCGTGGAGGTCGGCAACATCAAATTTATTTTGAATGTTATTCAGCGGTGGTCTGACATCGAAATGTTATCAGACACTTGCCAGTGTAGAATTGATTTATAGGTACCAGTTGTGGATAAAGTGATATCTATTAGTGTTTGACTGCGAGAGTATAAAAATGTTGGTGTAGTACCTATATTTGTAGTACAAAGATTTTTGCTAGTTATATAATATAAAGTGACTTACCTCTAGCGCTGTTTTCCTTACTGCCCCCAACTGGAGTGATCAGCATTTGAGTCGTAATCTATTATCAGCTCAAACTTCTGGCTCAGGCAGTATTCTATCAGATCCTCCATCTCTTTAATGGGCAGTGGCGTGGTTGCCTCTGAGGGGAGATATTCATATGCCAGAAACAACGTTTCTTCTCCCTTTTGATGGCGTAATCCATTCTAACCGTAGTTAAGTCAGAAGTGGAAAGGTGCGCCATTGAGTGGGCTTTGTATTTGACAGGAATGTAATTGGCTGTCCTAGGTTGTTGGTTGCTGGAAAAGCTAAAAATTAAACCACTTAAGTTTTTAAGACCTTAAATTTTGGATTGTATTATCCAGGGTTGCTGGATGAGTGCTATTGTATCTTGCAGATCATCAAGCGTGTCTTTCTATTGCATAGTTAAGGTTGGTAATAGAGTTTTAGGAGAATATTTAAGCTCCAGTGCTTTCCGCAGTCTTTGACCCGTTTGAAAACCAAGTATGTTCTTATCGTTGGGAACTATATCCCTTATATTCTGTTTCGTATTGAAACTGTGACTAAAGAATTAATGAAATCACGTTTGGTTATGTGATATGTTCTTAAATTTAGCTCGTCTCCTGTCACTTATCTACTGTCACTAATCTACTGTCACTAACCGATTGTCACCCACGTGACCTTGTCTAATATCAAGATTTCCCAAGGTGTTCCTAATTTCTAAGCACCTAATCTTACCCCCCTTTGTATCACAAAGTGAACCGGTGGCAAGTCTATTAGTGCTTCCACTGGTTCTGTGGAGATTGTTTTTATTGCCTTCGTATTGCAAGACAGGTGAGACTTTATATCTTTTTTCATCTCGTTATTGCCGCTCTTTGTTGTGTCTTTGGTCATCACATCAAAGCTGTATGTTTCAATCGGTCTTACTACCATATTGTCCAGTATACCTTACCTGGTTTCAGTTCCCATTTGTTTTTCCAAAGGAACGGCTTCCCATCACTAGTGATAATTCTGCTTTTTTGTTGTTGTTTACAAACGTTGATTTCAAGTAAGTTTTGAGTCAATTGTAACCCCAATATACTTTAACTCGTTCCTGTGTTGATTGTTGGCCCCTCGAGGTCTAGTGGTTCTAGCTCTTCTATTTTTCTCATGTGCGTAAATGCAATTATGGTAGATTTGTTGGGAATAGTTTTTAGTACTTCTTTTTCTATACATTTGGTTACTTTAATTAGAATCTCTTGCAAACGATCGATAACTGTAGTTTTATATTTAACATATGCCGTGATCACTAGATCTTCGGCATATCCTGCAGCACTTTCGTTGAGTGATAATAAAAAATATTAAGGCATATTGGGTGCCAATGTAAGCCTTTACCAGATAGGAGGTATGTCAGTAAAATTATTTTAAATTGTCTGGCAAGACAAATTTTTAGTGATTAAGCTTGAAAAACAATGAACACCAAGAAAGAAAATTTTTGAATAATGATATTGTCAATATGGTAGAGGCTAATCCACAGATAAGTACCCGAAAAATTAGTCACGCTCTAAACATACCACATTTAACTGTTTGGGAGGCGATTAAAGAAACATAGCCTTTATCCTTTTAATATTCAAGAAATGTAAAGGCTGCACGAAGAAGATGCAATTCTACGACAGACATTTTGCGATTGGATAATTCTTAATGAAAGAATATTAGGCAGGTGAATCCTAGTTCACGAGGAATGGTATTTTTAATTTAGGAAATTCCCATATGTGAGAAGAAAAAAATTCCTTTGCAATAAGGAAATGTCATTCCCAACAAAGGTTCTCTGTAAATATTTGGTGCGGTGTCATTTACAATAAACTAATAATTGGACCCCATATATTTGACGATAGGTTAACTGATGAAATTTACTCGGACTTTTTGGAGAACATTTTACTAGTGCTCTTACAGGATGCGGGTGTAAATATAGGTAAAATGTATTTTTAACACGACTGTGCACCAACTCACTATACGCGAATTGTGAGAAATTTTTTAAATGACAATTTTCCTAATACATTATAGAGGAAGTTTCAATAACTGGTCATAAAGGTCACTTGACCTAAATCCTCTAGACTATCACGTTTGTGGTCACCTAAAATCAAAAGTTTATTCGATTGCTATACATAACAGACAGCAAAGTCTCAAGAATATATAATTCTTGCGAAGAGCTAAAAAACAATCCAAATGTTTTGAGGAGATCGGTTCGCATTTGGATGAAGGGAGCTAGATTATGTATGGAACGAAATGGATGACATTTTGAACAATTATTAAAATAAATTCATTTTGTTTGGAATTGTTAGTTATTAGGTACCTTTTTATTATTTATCGTTAATACATAGTATTTATTATTCAGTTTAAACCATTCTTTTAGAGTGTCTATGTATTTCATATTTTTTGTTCTTTGTTGCATTTTTCCATTTCGTGTGGATTAGGCCTATTGGGATACCGCAATAAAAAAACGCGCATTGTATTTTACCTCTGGGTGGTGTGGAAAGAAATACCATGTGGAAATCTTCAATTTTTTTATGTAAAAATTAAATAATTAATAATTAATTATTAAATTAATATGAATCATTTAAATTTTCTCAAGTAATAATCTGTAATGTTTATTGGTTTTTGTGAATGTTACTTGAAATTCAATAAGTTTATTTCAAGAATTTCCATAAAAAAATTAAGTATAATTAATTTTAATGTAGAAAAAATATTTTAAACCCCTTCAACTACATTTTGCATCATAGACTAAAATTCACATAATATACATTTGAACGTTAAAATTTTGGTAGTAGAACGGAATGCGAAAAAATTAAAAAGAGATCAATGTATTCAGTTTTATATGCTTTTTTTCAAATTTATAGAGTGTCGTTTTAAGGTAAATCAAATTTTAATAATTTTTGTTAAGCTGGACCTGGATTTTAAAATTTTTTAATGTGTTGATAAATTGTCCTATAGGTGTAGATTATAGAGTGATTGAAAAGTTATGGAGCACGGAAGAAATAGGCCAAATTCAAAAACTCGATTATAAAGGTCGCAAGACCCATACTATATGGTGTTTTTTTGAGATCCCTTGGGTGACCTCTATATAGAGTTAAAATATTTCTCTTTCTCAATGAAACTCTCTGTATAACTGTAAAATTGTAATAATAAACTAATACAAAATTCGGAATCAATCAAAATACATACGATACGGCTATGAATGAATAAAGTCTGACTTATCTGTCAAAAGAAAAGATTTATTACAGTAAAAACTATGGAAACATGATTAAATCTAAACGAAAATTACCATTTTCTACAAATAAGCATTAAAGGATGAGGCATAAATAAAATGTATACCTCTTGAACCTGCACTACGTTCTGCAAATTAAATTACTGCACTTCTTTCTTCTCTAGAATATAGAAGGTTGAATGGTTAAACTAGGTTTGATTGTTCCCAAAATGTTTATATAACTCTCAACTAGAATATTTTTCTTCGGGCTTTTTTAATTTAGCAGTTTAACCTCATTCAGTCTCTTATTGACCCCAAGTTTTCATGAATAGTGAATGGTTAATGGGGTAAAACTACGAAATGAAAAAACTTGCACGGGCAATACTACTCTTAGTTGAGAGGCATACAAACATTTTGAGAGCAATTAAATCACGTTTAGACTTTGGTTCCGCTTTTACACCTATTTCAAGGTTACAATTTCCTTTCGCCGACACAAAAAAAATGCTTAAGTTCAGAAACTGCGTTTAAGCTATATCCTGAATTTCGTTGAAAAAATCAAATATCTGGTCACTAGGCCGAAATTCCTACAGTAGAAGTAGCAAAAAAAACGGACGAGAGAAAATGCATGCAAAGGATATTTTATATTATTATAGACGTCTAGAAGCATATTATTTTATTACTAACAAAAAAAAAAACGAAAAATATATTGATAGATATATAATATATAATATATTGAATTTGATAAATTACACTTCAGCTCCCACCACCGGGACATAGTTCACCTTTTTAACAAGGAGGGACTTTTTTCACCACCCTTACTTTATACCTTTAAATCATATATGGCTACCCTCACCTCTAAAAATATCATATCATTTCAGAAAATTATTCCTATATAATCGAATAAAAAAAATATCTAGGCAAAATTATTAGTGTCTTTGGCTTCGGCAACTTAGGCCATTAACCTAGTGTTCTGTGTAGATTATGGAGTGCTAGTACTCTAATACTCCATAGTGTAGGAGTGCTAATACTCTAACAGTGAATGGTCGTAGTGGGTAATCTTACCTATGTATCAAAATTATTTTTAAATTAATTGATTAATTAATTAAAAATAGCTACAACCGGTGGGATTTGCAAGTCCAGACTGACCTACCTACCCCCTTCTATGTAAAATTAAAGATTTCTTAGAGTTAACCTTAATAAAAAAAACTGGATTTCAAATTTATTTCCTTCCACTAAAGTTGAATTGAAACAGATGTTTCATAGAAAATACTTTCTCGTTAAAATCGTCAGAAGATGCTGTTTTTTTTTGTTTGATAATTCCAGTGTCAATAGGTTTAATTACTTAGGGTTTAAAGTTGACAACCAACTACAAACATACCGCCTCGAAGTGTAAATTTGGGACTCTTAACAGATACCTGCCGCTTTCAAGGGTTCTAGTTGGTACCCATTTAAATTTGGTAAATTGTAAGATGGTTAGCACTTTAAAATAAATAACGTTTTTATAGCAACTCGACAAAAACAAAGAAACAGGTAGACGGTCTAACTGATTACTTTGACAAATAGACAGTATTAATACTAGTAGGGACTAATAATTTAGGTAAGCACTTTTTTTAATTACTTACGATTTTTTTACAAACTAAAGTAAATCAATTAAAGAAAAAATATTATGAACAATATATTATGAAGACGAAGAAAAAAACGCAAATATGAACTTTCTTGCCGATTTCGAAAATACTTCTTACTAGATCTAAAGTCTATTCCAATCCGAGATTCAGTAAATGTACGCAAAAGCACGCGAATATAATTTTTGACCAGGGCCGCAATGAGGACAACATTTTATTGCAATGTAGTTTTAATGTATTTAAATTAAGAATTTTAGAGATATAAATTTTCAATACATTAATATCAACGAAAATTGTAAGAAAATATATTAAAAATATACAAGGTGACACTTAGAGCGGTATTTATGAAGCCATCATACACATTTTTCTAATTTTAAACAAATATTTAAAAACAGTTAGAACAGGTTGGAATAGCATTTTCAATCGTCGACGTGAAAAAAAAACAAATATTTATATTGAGTGAGGATTATTGTATTTACTGTTGCCATTCTAGTTCGTCAGAAGAAGTGTCACTCTCATTCACATTTACTACAAATTGTTCAATTTGTTGTTCTATAATATTGTCTAAATTCCACATTTTTTGCTCCACTTTTTTCTGCACGTGATCAATGCATTTATTTCACTTTTCTGACGTGATGGTAGCTATCGCATTATGAAAGATGTTTTTCATGTCAGCAAATTTAAATGTACTATTATGCTCCGCAACAAAATTTTTATGTCAGCCCAAATTAAATGGGATTAAGCTCGCAGTGATATGGTGGTAGCCTTAAAACAATTTTATTTTGAGCTTTAGCCATTTCATCGATGATATATTTATCATAATTTTTTCTATACTCTTAGTTGCACTTTAAGTAATGTTTCATCAAATTGTATACTTTTAGAACGCAGCCAGTCTTGAGTATCAGATTTCCTTGATGCAGTAGTTGAAATTTTTTCCAGTTTCCTAGAATGATACGGGGCATTGTCTAATACAACAATACAGTTTTCATTCAGTTTCGGCAAAACATTTTGAAACCACTTTTCAAAAGATTTTCCGTCCATATCCTCGTGGTAATCTCCGGTTTTATTGGATTCAAAAGCCCACAGCGCCTCTGGAACAAATCCGTCATCACTTCCATTGTGGCAAACTATCAGCCTTTTTCGTTTACCTAAAATCAAAAAGCATTTTTATGCTGTAGAATATACCCACACAAATAAACAAGCTCAAGATGTCAGCCATCTTAATAATACCGTGCAATTAAATGCCTGAATATCAACTGTTTCAAATGTCCCGATACAATGTACTTTCATTTATTTTTAAAGTATTATACAATCAGCCGGATAGATACCAAAATATACATATACCGAAAGTAAATAATATAATAAGTGACAGAATTATCAACCCATATTGTTGATTTGGTATGTCCGGCATTTACCCAAGTCTCGTCTGCAAAATAAATCTTTCTATTTTCATTCCTGTAGGATTTTATTTTTTGTAAATACTCTCTTCTCCATAGCACTATTTCATCCCCGTCTATAAGCAAGCTATTTCTTCCTCGTTTTTGATATTTGAAATTTAATGTTTTCAATAATCTATACAATGTAGTGCGTTTAAAACTTGGCAGGTCCAGAGCGACATTGATGTCTTTAAGTACCTTATCAATAGTAGAGAGTTCGTTTTTAAAAAAAATATTGATGCACTATTCTTCTGATTGCATTTCTATCAAAGTCATCCACCAAATCTACAATTTTTTTACGATTTTGGTTGGTTTTTGGCACCGAAAATGTATGGTTAGTGGTATATTTTTTGATAATTTTGTAGACGCTGCGACCACACACTCCTGCTTTACTTGCCATTTTGTTTACAATTTCATCTTTAAGTAATGTTAGATTTTCTTGAGTCTCATGCTTATAAACGTTTAAAATCATTTCCTTGCTTTTTATGTCGAACTGAGATTTTTTCGACCTTTGCCTAGGAGAAGACAAATACATTTCTGTAGACTCATCAGCTGTATCCGTGCTAGACATATTCAAGTGTCCTGGATATTTTATTTAATATACCAAACAAGTATTTAAACAATACACAAAAAATTTCGGGATATGCCTGAGGAGCAAACACACTGTTATTTAATATACTTCGAAAGTATTTAAATAAAACACAATATTCAAACTACAAGGTAACGGTATTTAAAAAGATTCAATTCAAACAACACATTTAACGAATCTGAGTACGCATCTGCATCAAAACGGTAAAGAGCAGCTCTAGCTGTTTATGGGCGTTTGACCAATAGCATTGCAGATTCCAGCAAGTCACGAGGCGATCACGCCTTGATCATTCTTTACATGCGCTGAATCTCGGATTGGAATAGACTTTAGATACGAATTTAGATTTTTACTTATACTCGTACCTACTCATATATATCAAGTCATTAACAACTAATTTTCTCCCTAAATTTCGGATTTCTTTTTCTCGTTAATACTAGTCCTAAATTGATTCTTTATAAGTGTGTATGAAGGTCTCTGGCTAAGTAAACCAATAGCATAATAGCTATTTTTTAAACCAGTTGCCAAATGCCTTATTTTATGTAATGAGTGATTATTTGCGGGACGAGCAGAGCGAGGTCACGCAATATGAACGAGTTACATAAAACGGCATTTTGTAACGTGTTACATACAATATTTTTTCTAATTTTTACTAAAATTTGACTAAAATTGTGTTTTGTTAGATATTACTGACATTTAGGTAACCAGTATTACTTTTTTATATTGTTAGTTGTATATGCATCTATTTATTGACAATTAGAACCACGATCACAGATCATCATTAATTATTAATTTTGAATGAGCTGCAGTGGGACAGAACCGAGTTGGATGCTGTTTAATCCGTACTACCTAAAATCCAAAAGGGAACAGTAGGAGTTGGAAGCGAAATACATTCTTAGTGCAATATAAGTAGCCCTAATTTGAGGGTGATTGCAACTGAGAAATTATGAGTCTATTATATTAAACACAATATGTTTATTCTATGCAACTAAGAAATTATGGGTCTATTATATTAAAAACAAAATGTTTATTCTACAACCGTTTAATTCCAACTGCACGGTACAAAATATAAAAATGTCTCTGGTAAATAACACACTAAATTTACAGGGTGTAACAATTTGAATATATAAAATTATATGAAATAATTATATTTATATTAGATATTCCACATCTCCCCCTCAAAAAAAGGAGTAATAACCTTAAAATTAGTATTTACAATCTACCAAGTTAATCATAATTTAAACGATATACTGGTTTGACTACCCGTTTGGACCTACTACTAGTACCTAAACTACTATTTACATCACTATTATGAACATCATTATTTACAGTTACACTAGAAACTTCATTTAAATCATCTGCTTGAGACACTACTGGAAGTGAAGATTCCACGATATGAAAATTTTTCATTTGATTCAATTGACGTTTCCATTCTGCGTCATGCAATTCTGGAATATTAATAATATATGTTATTTTCCTAATTTTTTTTTTTTATCTATTCTACCTTATTTATTCTTCGATAATCGCGCACAGTCACCTGTTCACCTGACTCAAACACTAAAAACCTTTTACTACTAGATTGAAATTTTTGTTTTTCTTGTACATTTGATATATACTTTCTCAAATTGGTTTGATCACCAGGTAAAAGTTTATCAAAACGAGTGCGTAAATTTCTTTTTAACATTAATTTCGCCGGACTTACATTTTTTGTACAATGATAATTTTTTAGAAAATGTTCAAATTGTAATGAACAAAATGAAGTACCGTTATCAGTTATGATTTTATTGGGTAAATCGAATCGTGCAAAACAAGATCGTAATATATCTATTGTTTGCAAATACGTTATTGAAGTCATACGAAAAACTTCAATCCACTTGCTATGAGCATCTAAAATTATTAAAAAATAACCCATACAATCTAAATGAAGTCTTTCCCATGGCTGTTCAGGCCAAGGCAAAGATTAAACAATGTTTTTTTCTGGAGAATTTTTATTTTTCAAACAATTTTCGCAAGTTTTGAATATTTTTTCAATTTTTCAACCTAAATTGGGCCATCAGAAATACGATCGCGTTAATCTTTTCATTTATACCACACCCATATGTGTAGAGTGTAGACTTTCCAAAATGTTTACTTGTAATTTAACGTGTATTACAATCCTGTTGTTCCAAATTAAACAGTCATTTTCAATTGTAATTCATTTTTAATTTTATAAAAATATTTAAAATCATCTTTTTTTTTTAATTTTTTATTTAAAGGCCAATCGTTTTTTACGAATCCGACAACGGTTAATATTATTTTATCTTCTATCGTTGCTTGTCGTATTTTCTCGAAATTTATCGGAATATTTTCGTTCATAGAAAAAATTTCTATATAATTTAAATTTACATTTTCCACGCAATCCTCTTCTACTGGTTGAGGAAGTCGGGGACAATACATCTGCAGAATTATTTTCACTTTTTACGACTTCAATGTCATATTGATAACTCGATAAAATTATTGCCCATCTGCGCAACCTAATTGCGGAATATTCCGGTATCTTTTTATTTGGATAAATAATATAGGACAAAGGCTTATTATCGATTACTAAAGTAAATTTTTTTCCGAATAAATAGTTATGAAATTTGCATAAGCCAAAAATAACTGCTAGCGCCTCTTTTTCTAAAATACAACATTTTTTATCTCTATCTATTAAGGTTCGAGATGCATAAGCTATCACTTTTCCTGTACCGTCTGGCATACTATGGGAAATTAACGCTCCTACTCCATAATCATTTGCATCAGTATATCATATATTTACTATTAAAGTAACGAAAAAAATAAAATATCTTGGGATATATCTTGACCCCCATTTGAGATGGGATCATGAGATAACGTATTTAATAAAAAAACTAAGATTCGTATTGTATAAAATAAAAAACCTTACTTCATTTCTCTCCTTGACTTACCTTAAGATTATTTACTTCGCTTTAGTAGAAAGTCACTTGACGTACGGTCTTATTGCATGGGGATCAGCTGGTTTTACTTTGATTAACAACCTACAAAAAATACAAAAAAGTATATTAAAATCTATATTTCATAAGCCTAGAACTTACCCCTCAGCCGATCTTTTTCAAGAAACCGGAATGCTAAATATTTATCAATTATATATAAAAATGATCCTACTAAAGCAATACAAAAATTAATGGGCGGAGGTAATTTGCCCACAAAATCTTTAAAGCTGCTAATCCTATAGGTAATTTGCCCACAGCAAGTAAAAGGTCATCTTAATCCTGTTGGTATTTTGCCCAAATTTATTTCTAACTGAATAAATCATAATAGATATATCTTTCATTTATTGTTTTTTATATATTATCGAAAAGTAAAAACACATTATTAATTAAACTAAAAATTATATTAAACACTAATTTTTATTATTATAAAAAAGTAAGTATACATAAGTTATATTATATTTTTTATATATTTATATTTTATTTACATATTTTTCAACTGGGAGGGATAAATGTGATACAAATTTTATATACTCTAATCTGATTTGCTGCAGATCAAATCGCTGTATAAATTTTTCTAAATACTGAATTTTTTGTTTAACACTTTTGTCTTTGAATTTCTTAGGTATACTTAAGCTTTGTATTGTGACATACGTGTCGATTTGAAAGTCTTTAAGCTTTTCTATAAAAATATATACAGAAGGATGTGTACAGTAGAATGAAGAATAATTAAACCTTGAATGAAACGACTCACAGGCATTTGTAGTTCTTGTAATTGAAGCTGTTTTTGCTGCCCATATACTTGGAGGAAATGTAGAATTGTCTTCAATATATGTTTCTAATAGGTAATCGGCATACCTATCGAGAACGGCATTTTCTGGTTTACTTGCCATTAAGTCAAACACAAAACAGTCTCCAACTTCATCGGCGTTTAAATATGTCAACCCAAATGATGTTTTAAGCCATTTTCCGGTATCACTGTTAGTTGTATATTCAGTCATTAATCCCAGAGACTGAATTTTACGATACCACGCTTGATGTAGATGAAATCGGCAGCCATTGATTACAGTATTAGGCCACATATAAATTAACGCCTTATGAATTGCTATTTCAAAATCAACGAACACTTTAGATGGATTTAAAGCAATACTGTAAGTTTCCAAAATTTTATAATGCAATAACGAAAACAAATGTTTGTATATATCGGTAGATTTGTTTGGTAATAAACAATATACCAGGGGCACATAGTGTCCATTACACAGCCCATGAATGGTAAATAATTGTAGGAAAAACTTTGTACAATACGAAAATGTTCCATCCATATACAAGACGTTCATTTTACACAAAGTACGAATATTTGTCTCACATGTAAATACAATAATATTATTTTCTCTGCTATTTATTAAAAGAAAATGTTCACCATCACTGGTTTTAAATGTATTAGAATATAAGTCAACTGCATCATGCACTTCTTGCATATTTGTAGGTAATGGACCTGGTAGTATTTTGCGACGACTGTTGTATATAGTTTTTCTTATGTAGGACACATCAATTGTAGTTAGTGACTCTGGTAAATTAGTAGCAAGTACTTTACGGATAATTTTAGAAGGTTTTTCCGAAATATCATCAACTGCTTTTCGCTTACACGAATTAGAAATAATTTTCCTGTTTAATTTCGGTTCATTTGCTTTATGGCTATGAATTAGGTTGCCTCTGGATACTAAAAGTTCAGGACAAATTGTAAATACAGTGGCATTACAAGCATTTGTTTTTCTTTGGGAGCATCTCCAAGAAACTTCTTCACTTTTCATTTCTCTATCTTTGGCAAACGTAAAATTCTCCAAAAGGAGTACATTTTTCCCGCGTGTGCTTTTAATCAATGTAGCTGACATTATAGAAATAATTATTGTTTATAAACACTCGAATTACAATCATCAACGCATAAAAACTGACTGAAATATAAACAGTAAACACCCAAAGTAAGTACCTATTAGAATTATTAATAATCAGGTAGGTACCTATTTGTGGGCGGATGTAATTTGCGGGTTTAGGTACCTGAATGCTACTGTGGGCAAAATACCAGTAAGATTAACGCACCCCTTTACTTACACAGGTAGAAAACAGAGATTTGTGGGCAAAAAGGACCCGCCGAAATTAATACCAATACAACATAACTATTCCACAAGATATAAGATGAACATCTTTTTAATCCCTAAAGTGGAAGAAAAGTTACACTTACCTGGGTCCAAAACTTTATAATCAATTACCTCTAGACATTAAGAGGATTAATTCAACAAATTTATTTTAAAAGCATATTAAGAGATGGATATTATCCATTCCAGCTCATATTCTAAAAAATTTTATCTCAGCTCAAAATGAAACCTGTTATAGTCTGTTTAGCGGATCATTAGCTTAGATAATGTTTTCTTAAATCTTATTAGATTGATTATTTATTTTTAGAAATTGTATAAGTATTTGTCCTCAAATTTACATAGACTTACTCAAAATTAAAAATAATATATTTTAAAGCTGTCATTTTTAAATTTTTTAATTTTTTAAATTTAGTTTATATTTTAATACGTCATATTATTATTAGGATAATACTAATTAAAATACTAACCTCTACATATTTAATTAAAATATTTTGGAGCAAACCTATTTACAAAATTAATAACTATCTTCTAAATCTTATTAGATTAATCTATTTATAAATGTTATATTTGTCCCTTATTCTATATATTGTTAAAATTGTATGTTTACATTATTGTTTAAAACTGTAAAGCTTGCTCATGACAAATGATTAATTATTAGTCCACGTACAAGCTTGTCTTTTGTGGATGATTTTCTCATTTGCCATGAAAATGTTATACAAATTATAAAATTGTACTTATTTGGTAAATAAATATTATTAATATTATTATTATTATTATTATTATTATTATTATTATTATTATTATTATTATTATTATTATTATTATTATTATTATCAGTAACTAATCGTAAAGGTAGTCAGGATCGAAATGCACTTAAACCGGTGCTGACGCTAAAATTTTTCCAACATTTTTAAAAGATTGTTGACATTGAACAGACCAACACCAAGTTGACTTTTTTTTAATAAATTATGAAGTGGATGATGCAATAATATAGACAAATTTTTTTAAAATTTTTCCATAATAATTAAACGTAAAAATGATTGTAAAGAAATAACATTAGTAGGGGGTTGTGCATTCATTATTGCTAAAAATTTTGTCTCTGACGTATGTAAACCCTCCTGGTCAATGTCATACTCTAGATAGGTAATTTTATCTTTAAAAAAATCATATTTTTTTACTGATAATTTTAATTCTGCTTCTTGTTAACGAAAAAGGACAGTTCCTACACGGTTTAAATGTTCATCCTGGTTTTTTCCTGTAATCAGGATGTCATCTAAAAAACCCCTTGTAACAACGATTCTATTACTTTTTCAAATTTTGCATGTATACTTGCAATGCCAAACGATGCTCTATTATACCGAAACAACCCTTTATGAGTCGAAATTGTTACCAATTCTTTTGATTCATCATCCAAACATATTTAATGGTGAGCATTCGATAGGTCAAGTTTTGTGAAATGAACACCCCAGTTAATTTAGTAAATAAATCATCAATTTTAGATAAAGGGTAAGAATCAATTTCTATAAAAGGATTCAAGGTTACTTTAAAATCGCCACATAAACGAACCGAACCAGCTTTTTTAATACCGGAACTATAGGAGTTCCCCATAACGAGAAATCTACCGGTTCAATAATCCCAACTCCATAATTTTATCCAGTTCTTTTTCCACCATTTCTTCGATCATAAAACGTAAAATACGTTTTCGGAAAAATTTGGGACTACCTGAAATATCTGATTTCAATTTAATTGAAATTAATCATTTGTTAAATTTACTTAATTCTGGTGAAAATAATGTTTGAACTTTATCAACTAAATAATCAACTTCCATTGGAATGGCAAGTTCATGTAAATTAAAAATAGTTAAATCAAACAAATTAAAAAAATCTCTTCCTAACAAGGGTGGTCCACCATTTTTTATGACAAAGAAATTTAAAGTACCATATTTCCCTTAAACAGGATTTCACAAGTAATAAAACCTAAAGGTATAATTTGATCCTCGTTATAAATATGGAAAAATTATAGATAATAATATTAGAAGTAACTTTTATTTGAACAATTTTATTCTCCAAACATAAATAACAGATATATTCCATAAAATATAAAAACGGCCTCCCATAAAGTACCCCCCCAGATGTTCCGACTTTGTACAAAATCTAATTATTTCACGTCAGGCCGAAATAAAACTTAATTTTAAAATTTAATGTTTTTTTCTTTATCCGTTTTTGAGTTTTCTTCAAAATTCGAAATTTACACATTTTCTCAAATTTTCTTCTTCAAACGTAAATAACAGATATATTCCATAAAATATAAAAATGACCACCTATAAAGTACCCCCCAGATGTTCCGACTCTGCCCAAAAACTCATCAGTTCATTGGACGATGGATTAAAGCTTAAGTTTTAAATTTGGTGTTTTTCTGTGTATCAGTTCATGAGTTATGGTGGATACAGACACACACACACACACACACACACACACACACACACACACACACACACACAGCGGATGCTTACGTTATAAAATAAATCTATGTTCCAAATTTCAGCTTTATAGGCTCAGTAGTTTTGGCTGTACGTTGATAGGTCAGTCAGTCAGTCAATCAGGACAAACAATTTTATATATATAGATTATTGAAGTTAACTTGTTTATTTTTATTTCCAACACTCTAATCCAAATTTATTAGCTTTTCTGACATGAAATGCTACCAGTATCGTCCTCGCTGTGATAACATTAATGCAATAATTGCTCTCCTAAAAAATCTCTTCAAAGCTGACAAAGTGATTAGATTTTGTAACAAGCAAAAAACAATTGCCACGATAATAGATCATTCACGGCTTTAGCTAACAATCCACTGAAAGCAATTAAGACCCCAAATTCAAAACACGTGCTTTAAACGACGAATCCAAGAATAAGCGCATCTAAAACTCTCGAGCCAACTCAAGATGTAATCGCAAAGAGATCGAAATATTAATTCAACTAATTGGTTCAAAAACAAGAAACAGATTACAGTTGTTGGCGGTGATGTTTCAGACAGTCGACGGTGCCGCCAAGAGACAGTCATTTGTTATGGCAAATCGGCCATAGCGTGCGCCTCTGTTCAGCTGTTTAGTGATGCTCGTATGTCACTCATTTCCGACGTTATTCAAGCCTTCTTCGATCTCGTGATGTTCTTACCCTGTCTGTCTATTGCGTAGGCTCTCGTTATTGTTTTTATGTTGATGACAAGAAAATTCGTACTATTTTACACACCTTGGTATTCGGACTAGCCTTATAATTAACCAATTAAATAAATTTAAATCTATAATTATTACGTCGTTCGATAAAAAATTATTTCAAGATTCGGAAATTTCATACAGATCGGCACTTTATGCATTTTAGTCATTTTTTTAAATAGGGCTTTGTAAAGGCAAAAGAAAAGGTGACCAAGATGAGACACTACATTTATGACGTAAAAATAAAGCTGTGAGATGGGACATTTAAACGGGAGTATGCACGAGGCTGCCAATGCGATCCGTATATAATTGAATTCGTGTTTAACTGTTTTTAAACCGACTTTAAAAAATGAGGATGTTCTCAATTCGTCTGAATATTTTTTTTTATGTATGTTCAGCGATAACTCTTATTACCTTATTTGATT
The DNA here is from genome assembly GCA_927349885.1 of Psylliodes chrysocephalus. NCBI lineage: Eukaryota > Metazoa > Arthropoda > Insecta > Coleoptera > Chrysomelidae > Psylliodes > Psylliodes chrysocephalus. The sequence continues at coordinate 70,751,244 of OV651813.1, forward strand.
TCTATAATTTTTTGTTAGAAAGAGGGTACCTCAGGGGTGGTCCCATATAAATTTGATAAAGATCAAATAATGGGGTCCATGAGAAAATTATCAAACTCTTAATTTTGTATACAGTGCTTTTCAGATAAAAGTATCCACCTTAAGTAACTTTTGAAGGACTGATTATTACAAAAAGCAAAAAAATACGTCAATTAATATTCGAAGGGGGAGATATCGTGCCATATTTAAGTTTGCTAAAAAAGTCACCCTTTCACCCCTACTATCATCCCTTCAATTTTTTTAAATGGCTTGCCCCATTTTTTTATTCATTTTTGGATTGCTCTCGTTTAACTGATTTCAAAAATGTATAAAACATGAGGATTAAAGTAATTAGTTTACGATCTACAGAATTTTAAATTAAAATAAAATTGAATTGGGCAAAACTTTTATTTTAATGATTTTGTCACAAGCGTTTCCAATGACAAAACGAATATTTCATTTTCAAAATTTATTATAAAAATTGTTCAAAATGTCCACCATTTTCTTCCATACAATGGTATAACCTAGATTGAAAAGCCTCCCTGACATTACCGAACACGTGTGCATTTAAATGTAGGCATTCATACTCTATTCTTTGTCGTAAATCTTCTAAAGATTCTGGTTGGGAAGCATAAATTTTTCTTTTTAAATAACCCCATAAAAAGAAGTCTAGAGGTGATAAATCCGGTGATCTAGGTGGCCACTCCATCATCGAGCCTCTTCTACATATCCAACGATTGGGGAAAGTTTCATTTAAAAATTGTCGTACTGGCAAAGCAAAATGTGGAGGCGCCCCATCCTGTTGAAAGACAAGCAAATCTTCAGAAAGATTATGATAATTTTCTATTATTATTGTAATACGTGGATCAATTACTTCTCTCAATAACTCAAGATATGACTCTCCATTTAAGTTTCCGTCTAAAAAGAAAGGTCCGACTATGTGGTCACCTAGGATACCACACCATACATTTAACTTTTGAGGATTCTGTGTGTGGTATTCACGCACAACATGTGGATCACTCTCAGCCCAATATCTGCAATTATGTCTATTAATTAAACCATTAACTGAAAATGTGCATTCATCCGAAAAACAAAGGTTGTGCAACAAATGTGGATTGTCAGTCAAGCGCTGACTCAATAGTTCACAAAATTCAAGACGACGATCAAAATCATCTTTATACAACTCTTGAACCAATTTAATTTTGTATGGATGGTACTTATGCTTGTGTAATATTCGATAAACTGTGGAAGATGAAACACCTACTTCTCTGCTTATTGTTGTCAGTGACTGTGCTTGTTGATTTTCAAGACTTACTTGTCCTAAAACTGCGACTTCAATTGCTTCGTTATTTACGAGTTCCAGTCGGTTATGTTTTTTATTGCCAACTGACCCGGTTGATGTAAATTTATGCATAAGATCAATTACATACTTATGAGTTGCATGACCTCCTTGGTGTGTTTCGTTGAAAATTCTAGCAGCAGCTCGTGCAGAACTGTTATTTTTGTAGTATAAACCTACAAGTTCAATTCTTTCTTGTAAACTGTAAACCATTATCAAATCAAATAAATAACCTCAACAAATCAATGTGCACATGTATCAAAATACACTATAAAAGTAATTTAAATTCATTTTTCAAATCTCCAATACCTTTACCATGTATCATAAAAAACTTCAACAAGTTCTTAGCAGTACGATTAAGGTATAATGTATTCTAAATCCAATTTTGCTGCAGTCAGTAAGGTGAGATGTAAAAATTTGTCACTCAAATAATGGAACCCTGTAGATCATAAACTAATTATTTTTAACCCCATGTTTTATACATTTTTAAAATCAGTTAAACGAGAACAATCCAAAAATGGATAAAAAAATGGGGGAAGCCATTTAAAAAAAAATGAAGGGATGATAGTAGGGGTGAAAGGGTGACTTTTTCAGCAAACTTAAATATGGCACGATATCTCCCCCTTCGAATATTAATTGATATATTTTTTTGTTTTTTGTAATAATCAGTCCTTCAAAAGTTACTTAAGGTGGATACTTTTATCTGAAAAGCACTGTATATCTTCAGCGATAATTCTTTACCAAGTTGTCTGATTTCTATGATTTTTTTTGTATTAGAAAGGGGATACCTTAGAGGTAGTTCCGTATGCATCTGAAAATCTCAATTTTTAAGGACATTTGCACGATTTTGAAGTCGGTTTTCTAAAATTACTTTTGAAACTTGTTGATTTAGCTCCCAAAATGATTAAAAAAAAGAAACATTCTCTAATCGAACAGACATATACAACCATAAAATTTCAATAAACTCTCCACAAGAAAGTTAAATTAAATAATGAAATAAAATATTATTTTAATTTGAGATATTTATTTTAGCCCATAGGTGACAGGTCCAAAACGCGAAATGATCTGCTCACCAAAATGATTTCTCAATAAAGCTTATGTTTCGCGCGCTGTGTGCCATAACTCCGTCTTGCTGAAACCAAATGTCGCCGACATCACGGGCTACAATTTCAAGCAACAAACGGTTACTTTCTTTTGAAGTTCTCCATACCCAAACGCAAGAAGTATTAACGCTTTAAAAACAAAAACTACGCTTGTATCAAGCGATATTGACAACTATCATACAAACAAGGGACTTTCGTTCGACTGAAGTCCTCCATACTCAAACTCAAGAGCACCAACGCTTTAGAAAACAAATCGAAGCTCGTATCAAGCGAATTTGACAACTATAAAACAACGGGACTTCCGTTCGATTGAAGTTGTCCATACTCAATCCCAAGAAGTACAAACACTTAAAAAAAAAAACAAATCGAAGCTCGTATCAAACAAATTCGACAACCATACAACCAAAGACTTCTGCTCGATTGAAGTTCTCCATACTTAAACCAAATAAGCAACAATGCTTTAAAATCAAATCGACCCTCGTATCAAGCAAATTCGACAACTACACAATAAAGGGCTTTCCGTTCGACTAAATTTCTACATACCCAAGAAAATGCCGTTCAAGATGAGCTGCATAAGACAATCTTGGAGAAAATCAAGAACAACTGTATATCGAATTCCATCACAGTGTTTCCTACACTAATAGTTCTATGGGTCCTCTACAAAAAGATCTACCTCATCTCCGTCCTGATCCGCCAACATCGCCAAACTGAGATGAGAGTCGCCAGTATGTCTAGATTTGAACATTTTTATTCATATTCACTTATTAAATTAAAATCCTGTATATGAAATTAATTATTTATTGAAATCAAATATTTAATTTCATATGCAATCATATAAAGTTCAATGTTTAAATCACAATAAAAAAATGCTGACTTATTTTAAAATTATTTTCAAAACATTGAACTGGAGAGATCGAAATTGGAATAATATTTTTCTAATATATATTTAAAAATTAAATATTGCTAATTATTATTTTATATTATTACATCTGTGATATTATAAATTTGTATGCAAATGACCGACTAGCACCGACTTCGAAAGGACCGCGCACATGGGCGTACCGTTTTTATTATTAAAATTAAATTAAATTAATTATTGATTGGGTATAGTTCTTCCATTATCAATTGCAGAATATAAAAAAACGTTCCGAACCCTTAGCGACAATTTTTGTTTGATCTGCCATAGGCGTAGATACCTTATTTTATAAATTTATTATTTTTATAAATACTTTTAAAAATATATCATATTCGAGAACATATTCGTTAAAAAGCAATCTAATCATTATAAATTGGATGGCGTTATACGCCGTTATTTAGACAGATGCACTTAATTGTAGTCCTACTTGAAACTTAGAAAAAAAAATCATTATTATAACTCGTTAACTTTTTAAAAGAAATAAATGAATACGAACTAATAAAATGTAAACAATATTAATTTGATGACTCTCGTATTAGGTACCAATAATGAAAAATAAGAAAGTTAATCCGAATCTAAATCTAAACCATCTGTCGAGGAATCGAGGTTTGTATATATAACTACTGGAGCTATAGATGGTAAAACATGATATTTTTTTTCCTTTTTAAATGACGTGACACGCTGTTTTTGCAAACATCAGTGAAAGAAGGATCGTTTAAAACGCCATTAATATTTTTCAAAACCACATTTGTTAAGGTAAGTACAAAATTATTACGTCTTAGTATTTGTTTAACTGAAGACCAAACTTATTCAATCGGATTAAGTATACAATAATAAGGTGGTAACCTCAATACAGTATGAATACCATGTTTTGCAAAATTATCAATATAATACTGTATTGGAATATTCTTACTTTTAACAATTTGTAGCAATTGTGATTTTGTTTTTACGGAAGCAGGAATATCAATGTTATAATCTTTTAAATACTTTATTGTACCTATGTGATTTCATAGAGCCACTATTTGGCTTCTTGTGAATTTGCCGGGAATTATACAGCGCCTTGTGTAAAGGTAAAATATTCAGTAAAACTTGTTCAAGCAAACCAGTTCTCAAAAACTGCTGCATTTATATCTTCATGATAATCCAGCAGAGCTTTATTGATATTTTTGCTGAAAGTAGCAAAGCGTTTGGTACAAAGTCATTTTCATTTCCGGCATGTAAATGTATGACTCGTTTCCCCTTCGAGCATGGTGCATTTAAAATACTATTTTGTGAACCGTCTGCCTAACTACGTTGAACGACATCATGAGTGTCTCGAACCATGTTTTATCTAAATAAACTATATTTCTATTTCTAAATTTAAAAATTTCCCTTAAATAAATTTGACGTAATTCCACAATTCGACGCTATTCCATAATGCACATTTGACTATCTAACTTTTTATATCTAAAGCCACAAGTTATTAAAATTTGTCAAAGTGATTCTAATGATTTATATTTGAAATCTTCAAGATCTTGTAATTTTGTAAAAAGTATCTCTAAGGTTGAAACTTGGTTTCTTTATACGTGTTGTAAACCGTTCGTTGAATCACATCTTTAGATGCATCATTTATCCGACGACCCACCCAAAGAGGTTAGAAAGGGTAGAGGTAACATAGGAAGCATTTGTCGCTGCGCAAATTTTGCCAAAACCGAAAAACTGGGTGGAAGGAGTAGGGAAACGTTCTGGGCCGGACTTAAATATTTGTATTGTAGTACCTAATTTTGGTGGGTAACTAAAAGATGAAAAATTATGAGACGTTTTTTTTGACTTTATTTGTTAGCACGATTCATGTATGATGAGGGCAATAACACTTATCAATATATAACTAGCTAAGGGCCGATTCCACCGTTGTTTCAAACGAAGTTTAAATTATTAAACGAAGATTAAAATGACATTGTTAATGTAAAAATGTCATTTTAAACTCCATTTAGTAATTTAAACTTTGTTTTTGTTAATATAAAAATGTCATTTTAATCTTCGTTTAGTATTTTAAACTTCGTTTAACAAAACGGTGAAATCAACCCTAAATAAAAGTTTATAAAATTATTGCAACAAAATAGCTGTTGAGACAATAAGTTATTGAAACAGCCAAAGTACTTTTTGCTCGAATTACACACAAGATTTTTTGTACGATCACACCAAAATAAAATAAATAATTAATTTATTAGAAATGGGTTACCTTTTCGTTCGTTATAATATTTTAAGTTTATTTGACAGGCCTACTCTTCGAAGAGAAAAAAATGTTTTGGTACTTATATGCCGGTAATTATTTATGATTTAATTATTTACCGAAAATACCGTTCAATGAATTAAAATATTAGGAAGTCAATTAATAGTTATTTATGTAACCAGTTACGAAATGCCTTATTTTTTGTAACGAGTAAATATTTGTGGAACGAGCGGAGCGAGGTCCCGAAAAATGAACGAGTTACACAAAATGGCATTTCGTAACGTATTTACATACAAGATTTTTTCTAATTTTGACTTGACTATTTATAAAATTGTGTTGAAAAATGACTCACCATAATTCTTCTGTAGGTACTTCCAATCAAATATTTTAGAAAATTGTTGTATTTGATTGCCCTACGACGTTTTTTTTTTTTCAATAGTAATAATAAAAATAAGGGACATGTGCAGTGTTGCCGATCTAATTTTTGACATTACCAGCGAAAAATTTGAAAAAAAAACATTTTTACCCTTTATCCTTAGGAGTACGCTTAGATAAAAGAGACCAGAGATATAACATACACTGGTGTTTAACCTGCGCAAATGTTGCCAATTTCTAAAGAAAGGTTAACGGAGTGGGGGAACTGGGCAGGGACTCGAACTCTGTGACAGGGACCGGACTTTGTTTATTAGCATCATAATGAACTATTAGATTTATTTAAAATATACGTTTAATGTAATTTTGTATTATGACATAAATTTAACGTGATTTTTTAATATCAAACAGATGCCACGACATTTTATGTAAAGAGAAGACCTTTTATAGAATATTTCGTTAGCTATTATTTACTATGGACTTTTCTGTAAGAGACTACAGTAAAATGTTGAAATAGAATATTGTTAATCGAGTAAGAAATGGTACTCATTGTCTAAGAGTATTATAAAAAAGCATGTGCGCAGGCGAATACTGCAAATCAAACCTTGTGAGTTGAAGATTATATTTTTTCTACGACTATCACATAATATTAAAATTTAGTCAAATTGAGAAAATGCTGTTTTGTATTATAACCTCAGAAAAAGATATATTAAAGCTTGTTTCTTTAGGAATATTAATTAATATAAAGGATGCGTCACATAAAACTCTAGAAATGTATATGTCTGAAACCAGATAACATTTTAAAATTAAAATTAAAAGTCATTTGGTCGCTAGGAGTGGGTGATTATCGAAATAAATTATTGATCATTAATAATAATCGATTATTTTCGATCAATCGATTATTTTCAAACTATCTATTTTTGTTCGTATTTCCTTTAAAATAGACCACTTGATTATCTTTAAAAAATCAAAAAAAAATAGATTAATTAAAAAGCCAATTAACCGATAAATCAGTGTTTACAAAAAATAATAAACGAATTATCGTTTATTTTAAATAATCGATTATTTTTAATTTCTATTTTTTTTTTTCGTATTTCCATTGAAACAGATTATTCGATAATCTTTGAAAAATCTAAAACAATCGATTAATCAAAAATAATCGATTAATTAAAAAGTCGAATAATCTATAAATCGATTTTCAAAAAAAAAAAAAAAAAAAAAAAAAGAATTATTTCCTTTAAAATCAATTATTCGATCATTTTTGAAACATCGAAAATAATCGATTAACGGAAAATAACCAATTAATTAAGAAGATTCTACGATAAATCGATTTTCCAAAAAAAAAAAACTGAATAATTATTGATTAATTACAAATAATCCTTTTCTTTTTTTATATTCCTTTTAAAACTGATTATTTAATTTTCTTTGAAAAATCGAAAATAATTGATTAATAAAAAGCTGATTTACCGATAAATCAATAATTCTAAAAAATAACCGAAATATCGATTATATAATATAACCGATTATATTCGATCAATCGATTATTTTTATATAATCTATTTTTTGTATTTTAAAACAAATTATTCGAATACCTTTGAAAAATCGAAAATAATCGATTAATCTAAAATAATCGATTAATCGAAAATAATCGATTAATTTAAAAAGTCTATTAAACAATAAATTGATTTTTTCTAAAAAAATCGATTATTTTCAATAAATCGATTATTTTGAATAAATCTACTCTCTTTTTGTAATTCCTTTATAATCGATTATTCCATTACCTAAAAAAACGAAAAAAATGTTCGATTAATCAAAAATAATCTATTAAAGATAATCGATTAATTATAACGGATAAATCGATTTTCATGAAAACGATAAATCGATTACTTTTGTAACCCCTATCGGTCGCATGCTTTTATCAGAGCATTTAGCTCCAAAATTTAGAGATTCGGATTTATTGATCCTGTTATCTTTGAAACCGCATTCGATTGTATAATGAATATTGCTAGAATTTATATTTTTTTAGTAAACGAAGATATTTTTCGAGTTGTTTAGGGGTTTATAATGTAACATTTTACTAATAATATGACTAATTTCCGTAACTTTAGTATTTTTTGCTTATACTAGATCATATTGCGCGTTTTACTTTGTTTTAAGATTCAAATGTCACTTCCGATTTAACCGCAAATAAAATAAACCTTGAAATTTTAAGTAGGTGAACCTGTATTTCATCTAATATTCTTGTAAAAATATCTAATAAAGGGCTAAAAACCACTTTTAGTAAATATTCTTATAAAACTACATTTTAAAAACAAAATTTCGTTAGTAACAATGTCTATTTACTTCTTATTTTGATTAAATATTTATTGAAACCCCTTAATGCGGATCTGAAGTATTCAGCTCATAGAATCATGGCGACTTTATATCAAAACGTCAACAAATATTTCCCGCTGAAAACGAATATATTTCTTATTTTTCATAACATTGACACATATTATTTGTATATACAATTTTTCACCATACATCGTGGCATTTTCAACTTGAAATTGAATAACTAAAACACTTTAAATTGCTAATAACACCAACAAATAATTCAAAAACGGCGGTCCATAAATGATTTACTCACGCGGAGACAAGCAAAGAATAGAAATTTCGGAGCAATTCGGGTGGCGTCGTGAACACAATGATTTTTAATTGGTGGGTTACTTAGGTTTGGAATAGACAACATGCGCAATGTGCAATGTTACATCTCCGGTCTCTTTTATCTAAGGGAGTACGTCAAAATTCTACTCCAACATTTCTGGGCCGTTTTCAATAACGGTGTTATTTTAAAAATAAAACGCAATTTACAGCTTTTCTTTTTTGTTTTCTTTTTGTTGTTAAATGTAATGTCATATTTTCAAATGTGAAATGTCACTGTTCATTGCCTTTTTTTCGATATTTGGTTTTTTCGATTTTTCGTTTTTTGGATATTTGGATTTTTCGATTTTTAGATTACTCGATTTTTCGATTTCTCGATTTCACGATTTTTCGATTTTTCAACTTAAAAACCAAAAAAGAGGCAGTTTTATTTATTTTCATTTCGTAACTGGTGACATAATCAACTTTTCGTAATCAGTTGCATAATGTTCTACTTTATGCAACTGGTTGCATAAAGTAGATCGTTTTGACACTTGCTGCGATTACAAAATATATTACTTTATATGTCAAAAATGCAGAATGTAAATTAAATGGATAGATCCCATATTATTATAGAGCAGTGTTTCTCAAACTTTTTTGGCGACGGTACCTTTTTGAAAAGCGAAATATTTAACGCAGCCCTAAACACATAAAACACATCATTTAAAAAATGTATTTCAAATGTTTCTTTATTTTGACTCTCATTTTGACTTTCAATAGGTAAACATGATAAAAAATCGGCTTTATATTATGCTCCGATTTCACATATTCAATTTGATAATTGTAATTTGACAATATTACTGCCCATCTACGTAGTCTGTTGGCTGAAAATTGGAGTATACATTTTGCTGGGTTAAAAATAGTTACCAGAGGTAAGTGATCTGTAATTAGGATAGAGAAATGTCCACATAAATATTCATTAAATTTATTTAAGCCAAAAATTATTGCAAGGACCTCTTTTTCAATTTGGGAATATTTTTGTTCGGACTTTGATAAGGTACGCGAAGCAGAAGCTATAGATTTCACAATATTTTTTTCAAAAATATGACATCATGGCCCTTATTCCCACATTTGATGCATCTACGAATAATTTAATTGGCAACTCAGGCTGAAAATGCACAAGATCATCATTTGTTGTTAATTTATTTTTGATTTATTCAAAAGATTCCTTGCAAGAATTATCCCAAATCCATTTCACCCATGAAAAATAAAATTAAAAAAAGTCCTAAAGCAAAATCATATCCTCCTTCCTCTTAGTGACTTAAAAAATTACTTCTCAAAAAAAAGTCCTCAAGCCAGGTCCCTCCATTTTGTGGCGATAGAACTGTTTTTTTTTTTATGGTGATTATTTTCTTCGCGAAGCCCTCACACTTTAAGTAACACTGTTATAGAGAATTACTAAATAAATAGTTTTGAGAAAACTATTGAAACCAGTTGTCAAGTTTGAAACGAATAAATTGGCAATGAAATTGATATTTTTGTATTTGATTGTATGTTCCTCTTTTCACTTCCTAAAAAAGATTCCCCATGAAACAAGAAATAATAAACAGTTTATAATAATAACCTTTATTTGCTACTTATAACATGTACCAAGTCCGATTCTGTTTATTTTCAAATCAACAAATATGGACGTCGACAGAATCCTTAAAAATTAAATATCTCACCGAAATAAATGTAAGTTTCATTTATCTCCGTCACATTTCGCAGGTTTATTATAAATAAAGCTTTTTACAACACATCTTGGCATTTTTAACGTTAATTTCCAAAATTTTAGTCACTAAAATACCAAATTAATTCTCGTTGACACATTAAATTTGGATGGACAACGCTCTGACATGTGATGTTCTCAACTGCGATTGGTGGGTGTGAATAATTTCGAAATGGGATTATGCGCAGTGTCTTATGTTCCATCTAAGGTTTGTATAATCTAAGGACCCACCACACTTTTTTTTTTTTACTGTGTTCAATCACAACGCCTCGTTTAATAACGAAATAAATTGTGGAAAAGGGAATTTTTGTTAGCCTACATACTCTTTTAACTGCATTTGTTTGAGAAATGTTTGGATTTTCTGATTTAAGACAAGCAAACATATTTAAAATGACCTCTTGAACTTGAATATGTAAGTCCTGATTTTTGAATTCCCAAGATTGTGTTTCACCTTGATTGGCATTAGTATTGAATTGCACTAATACGTATTTTATCATTAATTTGTACTGCATTTAATTGTACTTCATCATAATTCTAAATTTCATTATGTATTGGAATTTTAATATTAATGTGAATATCATCATTAACTTGCAATTTATTAGCATTTATAGTCAAAAGGTTTCCAGAAAGCAATCTCGTACAACACAAATCAAAATTTAATAGAAGCACCAAAAAATAAAAACAAGTTTAACAAACGCTTTGAAAAACTGCGAAAAATGTTCTGACCATGCACTCTATTAAACAAAGAACAACTGAAAAGCAGCCAGGGCAGCCAGGCGCGCCAGCAATTTTAAGAAATCGCGTGCCTGCTCACTTGTGGACTTTAAAACTTAAGTAGTCCACATCAATGCTATACCAAGACAATTCGCGCTTATTTGCAATGTGAGGGTACAGAATTAGTAGCATTTTCAGCGCATTTTACATATTTGCCGTTCTTTCAGCCTTATCAACTGAATGTAACGTGCACTAATTTATTATTTTAAGTTTCATAAATCATGCTGCTATAAGAGATAAAAAATAATCAAACTTATATTTTCTTCAATTTTCATTATTATTTTAAGTATAACTTCAATTTTTATTAAGTATCTGTAGCTATAAAGTGTGGAGGGTGGGTTACCCCCACGGCACTTAGGCCTCATTAGGCCCATTTTGCATCCTCCTAAGATGATAGGCACCTCCTAGCTCGTCATCCAGCCTACAGATTTAATGTAGTTGACAATTTCGCCAAGAGGTGCTTCTCTTATATCGGCCGGTGTTAGCCGATACTCGCCGAACACAAATCTTCTAATAAATGAGAGCGTCGGGCAATCGTAAAGGATATGCTCGATGGTCTCATCTTCTTGTTCGCACCCTCTGCGGAGTGCGGATTCTGACAGCCCCATGATATGGAGATGCTTCCGTACTTGGCAGTCAGAATGCCTGTGACCAGACGCAGATTCTGTCTAGTCATAGTCAAGTATTTGTTTGCTGCAGTGTTGTCAGGATAACTTAAGAGCTCTCTGGCAACTCTGCAGTTTCTTGTTTCATCCCATCTTTCCTTGAATTTCACAAGGGAATATTCTTTAATTAGGACTGTCACTACCGATTTTGTCAGGCCAATAGAAGGACCAGGTCCAAAAAGTATTTGGTTGGCTGCTTTATTGGCTAGTGAATCGGCAAGACGGTTACCTTTCGATGTGGCGTGACCTTTGATCCATCTTAAGGTGACCACATTGTTGATGGATACTTCCGCCAAAGCTACATGACATTCTAGTACTAACCCTGAATAAATTCGTGGTCTGTTCAGGGTGAGTAGTGCTTGTCTGCTATCTGTATAGATGAGCATGTTCCTTCCAGTGATATTAAGTAATAAATTGTAGTAATTATTAATTTAGCTCATCGATTTTAAATCAATAAATATATAGCTTTTGTTTCTCACTTGATTATTAGTAACTTCCTTTTAATGTGACCGTTAGGTTCTAATAATAGTGTAATTTGCATTTCTTTATTAGTAAATATCATTTTCTAGTAGATAACCTATTTTTCTTTCCATTTGGGTTACTTATCAATTATCAATTCTCTACGACTTCGAGTACTCGAAACACTCTTGTTTATTATCAGATATATAACTGCTTCCATATTTCCATGTGTTCCTGATCGAAAACAGCGCGCAAAAATAAATTTTAATTAGCTTATGGTCAATCATCCATATTCCACACCATAATAGGTCATGCGTGAACTCGACGAGATTTCGTCATCTAAGTATCATACCTCTGTAATTTTTTGTATTTTGTAATATATCTCAAAGTTGACAACAACAACATATGAATGCCTTGGTAGGATTCCCCACTCGACCATTAACTGTTGGGTTCTAATTAACAGTGCTATTCCTAAAGTGGCGCTGGGAAACAGTAACAAAGCCTACACAGAACACGAGGCTAATAACCATAGCAGTTGATGCCGATGACACAAAAAAAAAAAAAAAAAAAAAAAACAACATATGACATAATTCAACGGCAGCATCATAAAATGCGGATTAGTCAAAGCCGGAAAGTAACAAAACACAATGGTTCTGTTTACTCATTTAGTCTTTAACATATTAATAATGTAAGAAAATCTTGTTGAGTTTCAACCAGTACAGACCAAAGTAATTTTGAATTTCATTCTCTTGAACTTATTGCATAATTTACGAATAAAACCATTCGTGAGTATTGTAAAAATTTTAAAATAATATATGTTAAATAATATAATTTAATATATTTTATATATTTGTACAGACTAAAAAAATTAAGTCATCTTTTTCCTTTATTTATTCTAAGTTGAAAAGAAGACAATTTTTCTTCAAAAAATTATACAATCTACAAATTATCAGATCACTACAACAGCAGACAGCAACAAAATTAAGAAACACGTTTATATCACAGATAAGTTAGAAAACATGTAAATTAATATATTATGAAACATTTGTTAAATACATTATTTATATGGATGATTTATAGATTTTCTTAATTTAGCAGCTTAGTTAATATTCTTGAGACAATTATTTTAGAAAATATATACCCATTATATAAATATAATTCTTTAACCTAATTTTTCTTAATTAAACTTTTTTTAAATATATTGAAATATTGCAAATTCTATATTAAAAACAAAATTATCTTATGCAATAAAATATCCCACTTGGCATCATCGAGCAATACTAAATTTCAAATCTATCCTATATGTACCCCCTTATCTATCTCAATACTAGGTAGACGAGGAAGACAATATCACCCATCCCTCGGTACGAACTCGGAATGTCTTGAGAGGGGATATTGGAGTCATAGTTTTCAATCATTTTTATACCCGAATTTATTTTGTTAATTTAACAATTACGGCTTTATATTACGTCCAATTTTAAAAATTATTTATTAATCTTGTTATCTCGTTAGGAAAAAAATTTACTACAACTTAATGGTAATCGTTTAAAGAATAATGCATGTTTGATAATGATAATTATCTATTAAAAGTTTTTTTTTTACGAAACGGGCCATTTTTTCAAAAAGGTATGCTGACTCAGCCTAGTGCCACTTGTTCTCTATGCACATACAAAATTATCTTTAAAATTGTATTTTCTAGGTTTAAACCAGAATATTTTCTTGTTAATTAAAATTTCTTGCTAATGTTAGCAGAGCAATAACTCTTAGATGAAATTAATTAGAGTTATTGAATAGTTTATGTTTTACAATTGTCAGTAATTTTATGACTCCTGGCAAATTATTAAGAACTTTTCAAAATGTACTTTAACACCCTATTCTCAGAAGCAAGTAATATTTGACCCAGTCTAATTTAACAAAATGTTAATATTTTAAGGTCCTGAAACTGTTTAAAATATTTATAATTCCTTATGAAATACCCTGTATAAAAAATTTATAACGTTAATTTAGTACTGACCATTTTCACTAACTTAACTGAATTTTTAATAAACAGTCATCTCCGTCTCAGCAATATCCTGAAAAAGATCATATTACAGATTAAAATCGACATATTCATTAAAATGAAATTAAAGAAAAGCAACCGTACAATTAAGACGATCCGTATCATGGCAAATTATCGAACGGGATGCCAAAGGGCGTTAAAAGGCATTTTCAAGATGAGTAGCCTTTACTGCTTGATACCGAGTCCCTGTAATTTTATTGCCGAAAAGCAGACACACCACAAAAGAGAATTGCCGTCGTGAAAGCAACACTTTACTGCCTCATTTCAGTATTTGTGTTATTTTTCAAATTGATTCTGTAATAATTCATCATAGATGCCGACAGAACAGGTGCACCGGAGATATCGTAATTAATTAAATAATAAGATTATAAAAGGTAGCATTTCTTCATGAATGTTCAAATAGATATCTATAATTTTCGAAACATGTTAATTAGTATATATAAGTGTAGAGATTCCTAAAAAATTTTTTTTTTGTAGATTTATACACGTTATTCTAGATAGATATACAGCTTTTATCGGGGAAAATTAATTATGGATTAAAAATTGTCATCAAATATCTGAGAAAGGAAATCTCCAAGGTACTTTATTTACAGATTTACTTTTTGAGGCAGTAACAGCAGTTCGGAAAAATTAGTCCAAATATAAAAAAGACCAGCGAGAATATTTAATGATATAAAATTTAATGAATCAAATAACATCTTAACTGATTATGGTTTCTATATTTTAGAATGCCTAATGTATAGAAACAGAGGTACTTTTGGTAATAGTACAATTTTTTATAACTATAACACTAGAAAAAATCACGTGAATTATATCACTTTCATAAATCAAAAAACACTTATAAATATCCATACTACATGGCAATAAAGTTTTACATTAATTTAACGTTAAGAAAAAATAAGTGTTTCTTAAATGTTACATTTAAAATAACAATGCTGTTCCTAAAGTGGCTCTCGAAAACAGTAACAAAGCCTACACAGAACACGAGGCTAATAACCGTAGTAGTTAATACCGATGACACATAAAAAAATTAATAACTAATTATGGAATTAGAACCATACTGTATTATTAGTAGGTTGGTTCCAAAGATATCGATGATGTCTATGGTTTGTTCCAACAATGATCTTGAAACCATACATAAACCAGTCCACGACTTGTTGACAATAGGTCGACAACTAGTAATTGATAATCTGTCGCGGATTAGGACTCAACTCGGTTATGTTGGAACACTATTTTAATAAATTTAACAAACGCACTGTTACAATAATAAACCATAAAATCAAATAAATGATCATGAACAAAAACTATAGACACTAAACTCTATTGATAAATACAAATCAGAGCTGTCAGAGACGATATAATAAAGTTATTGCGACTTTGTGCCTGTCTTGACAATTCGGTCCTATTCAGACCAATGACATATATAGTTTAAATAGACTGCTTATCCATACGTAAATAAAACGATGAAAAGTGGGTCGAACTGGGAGATGTTTTCTCTTTGTCTAGTGCATGCAATGTTTGTGTTTTGTCTCAATTTTGAGTGCTCACTGGTAAACAAACCTTTCACAGGACCGGTTTTAAAGAAAGTTTAGTCTAGTTGAGATTTTGTTCTCATTGTAATTACTCAGTCGGACATTTTGTTGAATTGTTTATTTTATTTAGTTTTAATTATACTTATGTTCTGTTTTAAGTTTTTTAATTATTTGAGTATAAAAACTTGTTTTGTTTTTAAATTTAAATGGTGAATTGCTCTATAAAGGTTTGTAAGACCAGCTACAGAAATATAAAAAGTAACATTTCATTTTTCACGCAAGTATCAATACAAGTAGGTACAAGGTAAATACGTTTATAATAATTTTAGGAATTATAATTAATTATAATAATAATATTAATAATAATAAAGTATTTATTGTAAATACAATTACATAAATATTATTATATTCAAAGGCCCGAGTTAGAGCTATCTGGGCTTTACAAGTACATTTTAAAAGTTAGTTAGATACAGAGAAGTATCGTATAATAAAAACTCAATATAAATAGAAGAAAAACGGACATAAGTACCAATACAGAGAGACAAACACTTTTATTCTTTGATAGGTTCTTTCTATGTGAATTCTAGCTCTGGCAATTTTGGCATTAAGTAAAGCCTCTTGATGGCTGAACTGATTTTTTTTATTGAGGAAAGGAGGCTGTATAATTTTTATACCTTCAGCTTCTGTTATGTTTCCAATAAGAAAACCTTTGTTAAACATTTTACTATCGAGAAATGATTCACACACTTCAAGTATTGAACTTTGTTAAAAAATGTCTATTTCTGAAGTTTACCACCATATGCTTCACTTTTGTAAGTAATGAGACCAGTAGGTGACACTCCAGTCAATATTTTAATAGTATGCCTCTTTTTGTAGTCAGAGTAATTTTTTAGCCTACAACAAAGACATTTGGCTTGCTGTATTGGGATTTCGGTACAATCAAGTAGTAGTACTCTTACTTACATAGAGGCACATTATTTAATATTTCTTGTTTTGAAGGCCGAATTATACCATACTAAGAACTTCTATCAGTTTTATTAAAAACTGTTAAAAAATTTAACGATAAAAAGTTTCATTCACTTCAAATAAAATGAATAAGACATTATATCTTGCATATCAGTTTTCAACTTCATAAAAGTAAATATAACTTGATCCTTTACAGACTGATCTCCTTTTTCCTATTCTTTAGAAACAACTCTGCTACTAATTCCACAATGGTGGCTAATAACTGGAAGGATTGTAATCCTATTAAAGTAGATAGTTCTTTAGCACTAACAATTCTGTTTGAAAACGGATCAACTAAATCACCACTCTTCACTTGTGTTGAACAATCGATCCCAATTTTCTGCTTTTAAACAAAGTTTTGTAAATTAAGCAAAGCTATTCAGCAGCACACAAATCTTCATTATCTGCTTCAGTAGTAGATATATGTTCATTAACTGCAAAAACACATTAAACATCATAATAATAATAATAATTAACCAAACATTTTAAATTATGCATACGTACATCCATTGCCTGAAGAAGATAACTCAACACTTAACATTCTACTAGTACTGGCAACATATCATTATTAAAGACAGTAGCCATAATTCTTGTTTTAGCTGGATTACTTTTCTTTTTATTAATAGTCGCTTTCTTTTTACCACTAATCTGAGCTAACTTACATCGACTAAGCTTAGTTGTACGTTCTTTTTGTGATTGTAAGTCAGAATCTTTATTTGCCTCTTACCGATGCTAAGGTACACGGATCTTGACGTCAACTAAGATTGCACTTTATACCTAGTCCATTTTACTATGATGTTGATCAGATTTCCACTGGTGGAATTTTATTATTATTCATCAAATCATTCACATTCACCGCCAAAATAATCCTTAATTGTCTAAAGGGACAAACTTTAAAATGTGAAAAAGCTACTAACTTTAAATCTTTAAAAAGTTCATTCAATTTTAGCATAATATCTGCTTTTATAATGCGAAATAAATTTTAAAAGAATAATCAATAAGTGTCCGAATAGTGCCACTATACAGTAGTCATAGTCTAAAGTTAGTTATAAACACATGAGTGTAAAATTGGTTATATCTATGTTCAAAATTGGTTAGATCTCTTAAAATGTTTTGAAAATTGGGAAACTAGACGTTACGACTCAAAATCCTTTTTTAAAATACCTAACGCAAGCTCCTGTCTTGAAATAAACATACAGATATATTTTTTTTTTAATTCAATTCCTACTTTGGTGAAATATGTGTTTTAAACTCATTTGGCAGACCGATTCTGCCAGGTGAGCACTTGGCAAGCCAAGCAATATGACCCGCTTTTCGTCGTCTTGTTTATATATGGATGAGCAGTCTATTAATCTATATATGTCATTGATTCAGACACAGGAACTGATTTGACATTACTCAAATCGGCTTGTGATTTAGTCATATCATTAGCCAATCAGAACCAAACAAATCGACTATATTCAATGACTAACTCATATCGACTATCATGCATGCTTTATGTTCTCCTACCTATGTAGACAGATCTCGCACACTTATAAGGTGTAATATTTAATAATGGCGACAACTATTATTAATTGTCACAGTACAAGTTAATATCTCGTAGACCGTTTTAAAATGAAATGAAAATTAAAATTATTTTGAAAAGTTATTTTATTTATTTAAGTTGCATCTAATGCTCTAGAAATAAACTCATTAAATATAACTTGACCTTAATAAATTAGCGCCTATTTCTTTTGTTATTATATTTTTCGTGTATAATATCAAAAATACTCAAAATTTAGATCCAATAAAACTTGCTCGGTGTTTGCTCGTTTCGTCCGTTCCCGTTTCGTCCGCTAATAATTATACCTCTTTTGACCCTTTTTATGCTCGATTCGTCCGGTGAAGTAAAACCCTACTTAATGAGTTATCGTTTCGTCCACTAGACATAATTTTATCAATAAGACTGAATAATTTAATTTTTTCAAGTCTAGAATTGTTTACAAAGGAAAAGTTTTTTTCGGTGATGGGACATTTAAAAGCTGTCCCACATAACTTTATATTATTCACATGGATATGGGAAGTACTGAGGAAAAGAACTTGTGTTGTCCCGATTATATATGCCTTGTTACAGGATAAGAGCGAAAAGACATATACACAAGACTTTTTATAATTTTAAAAGAAAAAGTGCCTGCTTTCAAACCAGTAGAGTTCCATCTAGACTTTAAAAAAGCTGCCATTAACGGAATTATAAAAATATTTCCTGAAGTGAAAATAAAAGGTTGTAATTTTCACTTCAACCAAGCACTCTGGAGGAAAATTCAAGAGCTTGGACTTTCAGTAGAGTATAGAGAAAGGGAAGACGCAAGGCAGCATTTGAGAATGTGTGCTGCTCTGACACATTTACCTCTCCACCAAATTGACGAAGGTTGGTTGACAATTATGGAAAACTCTCTAAATATGGAAAAGATAATTAAATTTAACGATTACTTTGTTAAAGAGTGGTTAAACTCTCAAAGATATTGGGTGTGTTTCCGCAGTCGCCATCGAACCACAAACTGAAGCTTGGCATAGTAGACTGAACAAAAATTGCAAAAAAGTCCATCCAAATATATTTGAGATAATTACTATCCTACATGACGACTCCATTCATTATAAGATAATTATTGAACAATATGAGCTAATGTTGACAACACCAAAAAGGCTCAAAAAATATTGTGATTTGGATAGGAGGATCGAGAACACTATCACCAAATATGTTGAGGAAACTATTGATTAATAAACTAACCACGACAAGTCAGCATGTTGCATAAAACTTTGTATATATGTATATATTTTTTCAGACAAGCTCATATTTGAAGCGCAAACATTTTTAAACACGTCAATATATAAAATGTATGCATTACATAGAAAGGCTAAGACATTTCATTTTATAAATTGCCAGTCCTAAGCCTGGATAAAGTGTGAAGGAAAATTTATATTCTTTTTACCTACCTACCTGACATCACCGGACGAAAGGAGAATATTTAAGTACCCTTGATAATGTTAATTTAACGACCGGACGAAAGGAGAATTTTTCGTGCAACGGACGAAACGGGAACTGGCGAAACGAACCAACGTCGAACGGGCGAAACGAACCAACGCCAACTTGTCGAATCTTTATCGTGTCTCGATATATTACCCTTGAATATTTAGAATCCAATTTAAATGTGATAAGAATGTCATCTTCATTATAATATTCCAGACAGCACAAATATATAAAAAACATTTTTGGATATCTGGACGACAAAAAATGTGTTTCTTCGCTACTTCCGATATCCAACGGATGTCCAGTGGAGCATAAAAACGCCACACTTTTGGCTTTTCAGAGGACGTCCCTTTCTGGATTATATTTGGATATTGCACATATAAGCAACAAACGTTAAACAATGGCCATTGGATGTCCATTGAATGTTTTTGATAGGATATTGTTCATTTAAAAAATGTACCTTTCTGGATTATATTCATTGCATTACTTGATACTACCACCACGTCTTCTCTTTTTTTTTATACCCAATCGCCAACTCACCACACACTATTTTAAATTATTAATATTTTATTTTTTATTTCTCAACATTATTTTTTATTAAATTAAAAACTGCTTGACCTGAGTGCTAATCGAACTGACGACACTGCCACGACCTACGTGAGCAAAATAAAGGGGTTAGTACGAAATAACCCTTTGGGGATGCTTATCCAACTTTCAAAAATGGATTGGTTTTAAATAGTAGCTCAGTCGAGAGAGGTTCGTAGGTATTGAGAAACGAGGCAATTTACCTTTGCTTGCCTATTATGCTTACTTGGGCACAGGCCAGTTCAATTAAAGTAAAAGAAATTTCTTATAATATATTTATTATTTTTATGGTTATGATTTTGGAAATATATTTTAATTGAATCTTTTAAAATATGGGAAGTAATAAAATCAACAGCTTACGTACCGATTAAATAGATATCTATTCGGGCCGGTTAACAGTGGTTAATATATACAAATAAATCATAGGTCATCGTTTGGTTATAAAAAAAATAATATGTACAATTGTTCAGGATACTCCTGAGCTCTGAGGGTGAAAATATCCTACTAGGTTTAATCCTAGGAGTGTTTTTAACTGGCGTTATTTTAATAAATTGAAACAGTTTTACCTGGGTGTCAAATTAATACAAACGTATGCCAATGATTGATTCGACGTCTTA
Organism: Psylliodes chrysocephalus; assembly: GCA_927349885.1. Lineage (NCBI taxonomy): Eukaryota > Metazoa > Arthropoda > Insecta > Coleoptera > Chrysomelidae > Psylliodes > Psylliodes chrysocephalus. The sequence continues at coordinate 70,772,294 of OV651813.1, forward strand.
TTTAGAGGGTGTTTGTGTCCTATCAGCTTGGAACCGTTATTCGTTATTTTGACACAATCACCTCTACTCAAATGTCATTTGTCTTCTTCTTCTTCTTCTTCTTTTTCTTTTTCTTTTTCTTTTTCTTTTTCTTTTTCTTTTTCTTTTTCTTTTTCTTTTTCTTTTTCTTTTTCTTTTTCTTTTTCTTTTCTTTTTCTTTTTCTTTTTCTTTTTCTTTTTCTTTTTCTTTTTCTTTTTCTTTTTCTTTTTCTTTTTTTTTCTTTTTCTTTTTCTTTTTCTTTTTCTTTTTCTTTTTCTTTTTCTTTTTCTTTTTCTTTTTCTTTTCTTTTTCTTTTTCTTTTTCTTTTTCTTTTTCTTTTTCTTTTTCTTTTTCTTTTTCTTTTTCTTTTTCTTTTTCTTTTTCTTTTTCTTTTTCTTTTTCTTTTTCTTTTTCTTTTTCTTTTTCTTTTTCTTTTTCTTTTTCTTTTTCTTTTTCTTTTTTTTCTTTTTCTTTTTCTTTTTCTTTTTCTTTTTCTTTTTCTTTTTCTTTTTCTTTTTCTTTTTCTTTTTCTTTTTCTTTTTCTTTTTCTTTTTCTTTTTCTTTTTCTTTTTCTTTTTCTTTTTCTTTTTCTTTTTCTTTTTCTTTTTCTTTTTCTTTTTCTTTTTCTTTTTCTTTTTCTTTTTCTTTTTCTTTTTCTTTTTCTTTTTCTTTTTCTTTTTCTTTTTCTTTTTCTTTTTCTTTTTCTTTTTCTTTTTCTTTTTCTTTTTCTTTTTCTTTTTCTTTTTCTTTTTCTTTTTCTTTTTCTTTTTCTTTTTCTTTTTCTTTTTCTTTTTCTTTTTCTTTTTCTTTTTCTTTTTCTTTTTCTTTTTCTTTTTCTTTTTCTTTTTCTTTTTCTTTTTCTTTTTCTTTTTCTTTTTCTTTTTCTTTTTCTTTTTCTTTTTCTTTTTCTTTTTCTTTTTCTTTTTCTTTTTCTTTTTCTTTTTCTTTTTCTTTTTCTTTTTCTTTTTCTTTTTCTTTTTCTTTTTCTTTTTCTTTTTCTTTTTCTTTTTCTTTTTCTTTTTCTTTTTCTTTTTCTTTTTCTTTTTCTTTTTCTTTTTCTTTTTCTTTTTCTTTTTCTTTTTCTTTTTCTTTTTCTTTTTCTTTTTCTTTTTCTTTTTCTTTTTCTTTTTCTTTTTCTTTTTCTTTTTCTTTTTCTTTTTCTTTTTCTTTTTCTTTTTCTTTTTCTTTTTCTTTTTCTTTTTCTTTTTCTTTTTCTTTTTCTTTTTCTTTTTCTTTTTCTTTTTCTTTTTCTTTTTCTTTTTCTTTTTCTTTTTCTTTTTCTTTTTCTTTTTCTTTTTCTTTTTCTTTTTCTTTTTCTTTTTCTTTTTCTTTTTCTTTTTCTTTTTCTTTTTCTTTTTCTTTTTCTTTTTCTTTTTCTTTTTCTTTTTCTTTTTCTTTTTCTTTTTCTTTTTCTTTTTCTTTTTCTTTTTCTTTTTCTTTTTCTTTTTCTTTTTCTTTTTCTTTTTCTTTTTCTTTTTCTTTTTCTTTTTCTTTTTCTTTTTCTTTTTCTTTTTCTTTTTCTTTTTCTTTTTCTTTTTCTTTTTCTTTTTCTTTTTCTTTTTCTTTTTCTTTTTCTTTTTCTTTTTCTTTTTCTTTTTCTTTTTCTTTTTCTTTTTCTTTTTCTTTTTCTTTTTCTTTTTCTTTTTCTTTTTCTTTTTCTTTTTCTTTTTCTTTTTCTTTTTCTTTTTCTTTTTCTTTTTCTTTTTCTTTTTCTTTTTCTTTTTCTTTTTCTTTTTCTTTTTCTTTTTCTTTTTCTTTTTCTTTTTCTTTTTCTTTTTCTTTTTCTTTTTCTTTTTCTTTTTCTTTTTCTTTTTCTTTTTCTTTTTCTTTTTCTTTTTCTTTTTCTTTTTCTTTTTCTTTTTCTTTTTCTTTTTCTTTTTCTTTTTCTTTTTCTTTTTCTTTTTCTTTTTCTTTTTCTTTTTCTTTTTCTTTTTCTTTTTCTTTTTCTTTTTCTTTTTCTTTTTCTTTTTCTTTTTCTTTTTCTTTTTCTTTTTCTTTTTCTTTTTCTTTTTCTTTTTCTTTTTCTTTTTCTTTTTCTTTTTCTTTTTCTTTTTCTTTTTCTTTTTCTTTTTCTTTTTCTTTTTCTTTTTCTTTTTCTTTTTCTTTTTCTTTTTCTTTTTCTTCTTTTATTTGCCTTGTGAGCATTATTTTTAACTTGGATGTCAACATTTCAAATTGATTTGAATTTTAATATATCTTGGCCATCCGATGTACTAAATAATTTTAATCTATCGTAAAAACCGTCTGATTTTATAAGGTAAGTTTTAAATATGATATATTGTGGAAAATATATATTTTGTACAAGGATTTCTTAAATAGATTGTCAAGTATTGTACATAACCTCAATATCAACAATGGAAAACACATGTTCGTTTTATATTAATTTATATATTATTTTTTTTGGAATAAGATATTATGCTTTACTATGTTTAAATAAGTTAAATAAGATTTTTCATTTTCATATTAATTTTAGTCTCTGTGAAATTATTCATTTAATAGTTTTAAATTGTTCATTTAATAATTAAAGCATTTTATCTAAATCCTGTTCAAATTTCCTATTTCCTGTCTTAACATTTTAACCCTTTCTTTTTAGCATGGCTATATCTAAACGGTTTATTTGGATTTATATCTAGACGTTTTTGAATTCCTATCAAGAAGTTTTATGGTTTTTGTACCTAGAAGTTTGTTTTGGTTTTGGTACAATCTGAAGACCGTGGTTTGATTCATTTCTAGAAGATCTAGACAGTTACTAGTTTAAGTTAGAATACCAAATATCACGAGATCATTCAAGTTGCAAAATTACGAACAAGGATCCCGAATCCCTTTGAAGAAGTGTCTGAAGATATACCATGCAATAAAACATTCCCCTTATATTACCTCATTTTGAACAAAAGATAAGTGCAATTGAAAAAATTATCTTTAATTTGAATTTAGTAAAACTATGTGAATTAGAATTTGATACTACCTTATCTAAAGCATAGTTAAATATAATTTGTTAGTGGTTAGTGATTTTCTATATTTTTATCACTAATCTGAAGTCAAGTATAGTAAGCTTTAAATATAGTGGTGCCCAACTCCTTTTTCAAAGTTATTCGAGTTATTTAATAACCTAACCCACGCTCAATCAATTGAGCTCAAACACATTATAAAAGTAGATAGAATAACTAGAGATCACGTTACAATTGGCCTCAAATGGTAAGCCTAGGTCCTATTGACTTCCGTTGTAAGATTCAAGTATCCTCTGTTTTCTATTTCAGATAACTGCGGTTAATGAGGTTACCTCCAAGGACGTAAATGGTAACTGGGTATCTAATAGTAGTATCAAACAGTTGATTCCACAAATATAACCAACTCCAGTCTCAAAATAATGTCCAGATACACGAATAAGTTCCAACACCAGAATACGAAATAGTAAACAAAAAGGGAAAATTAAGAAAGAAAAAAAGGAAGGCCTGAAATATACAAAATACTAGTTTAGTTATAAAATCGAATAAGAGGAAATTCAAATAAGTGATGGTTTAAGATTGTACGTTACCTGAAGATGAAATGTGGCCTTATTTGATGTGAGTTTGTTTAAAATGAAAACCAAATCCTCTTTCGAGTGTACTTAATTTACCAACAATATGGTATAAGTATTTTAATTTTCAATTATTCTCTTTTCTAGCACATGAATCCTTATGAAAATTTCCTCAAAAGCACATGCTACTTAAAGGTGTTCCAGAAAAGTAATGATAGCAGGAAATGCATAAACAAGTAAAAATGACCTCCACAGGAAATTATATTAAATCATGTTAGGTAACTTAAAAATATATAAATAGCCAATTTCTCACAAACCTAATTCAAAGAACTTCCAGATTATTTGGTAATTATTGAATTTTCCAAAATATAAAACAACTGTCTAAAGTAAATTACATAATGTCAGAATAAATGTAAATAAACACACAGAAAATAAACCTGAAACCATTCATCTAATTCAAATCTTTTCTATTTTCTTTTAGAATTCTAGAAACTAATTACAAACTATTCGAGGAAATTTTAAAGAATATATAATACAGATAACCAGAACGGATCTACATAGCACTGAAGAAGTATCGGACAAAAGGTTAAACTTCTTTTACAAACCATTTGGGCAATGGAATGAATAAGTTATATTTTTATTCTAGTTATCACACAGAACATGAGAAATGGACCTTCAATCATTAAAAGAAACTTCAACTCAAAGCTTGTATAACGAATGTTCTTTTAATGGATTTTATTGAAAATTATGAATATAATTTAATTAACAATTAAAAGTGAATACTACTTTATTTATTATGGTAAAAGCATCTCAATATTTCTTTTGAATTTTGAACCGTAACAACACGTCCGTTGCACCCTACACCTTCAGCCGCTCTAGGATCTCCACCACAGAGATACTTAATAATTATTACTAGATATGATTCTAATACTTCCACTTATAAAACGAAATGCAGTAGATTTGTAATGGCAATTATATTAAAAAAGTATATATAGGTATAATCTGGTAAGCTAAATAAATAAAAGGGGACGTCAAAAATACTATTAAATTAAAATGTCTACTTTTAGAGACAAATAGACACAGAGATAAACAGACACAATGACATACAGACACGTAGGGACACGCACAGACATACACCGACATACATAGGCATATACAGACATGCACCGACATACACAGACACATACAGACACACACAGACACACACAGACACACACAGACACACACAGACACATACATACACATACAGACACATACAGACACATACAGACACATACAGACACATACAGACACATACAGACACATACAGACACATACAGTCACATACAGACACATACAGACACATACAGACACATACAGACACTTACAGACACATACAGACACATACAGACACATACAGACACATACAGACACATACAGACACATACAGGCACATACAGACACATACAGACACATACAGACACATACAGACACATACAGACACATACAGACACATACAGACACATACAGACACATACAGACACATACAGACACATACAGACACATACAGACACATACAGACACATACAGACACATACAGACACATACAGACACATACACACACACACAGACACATTCAGACACATACAGACACATACAGACACATACAGACACATACAGACACATACAGACACATACAGACACATACAGACACATACAGACACATACAGACACATACAGACACATAAAGACACATACAGACACATACAGACACATACAGACACATACAGACACATACAGACACATACAGACACATACAGATACATACAGACACATACAGACACATACAAACACATACAGACATATACAGACACATACAGACACATACAGACACATACAGACACATACAGACACATACAGACACATACAGACACATACAGACACATACAGACACATACAGACACATACAGACACATACAGACACATACAGACACATACAGACACATACAGACACATACAGACACATACAGACACATACAGACACATACAGACACATATAGACACATACAGACACATACAGACACATACAGACACATACAGACACATATAGACACATACAGACACATACAGACACATACAGACACATACAGACACATACAGACACATACAGACACATACAGACACATAAAGACACGTACAGACACATACAGACACATACAGACACATATAGACACATACAGACACATACAGACACATACAGACACATAAAGACACGTACAGACACATACAGACACATACAGACACATAAAGACACATACAGACACATACAGACACATACACATAAAGACACATAAAGACTTATACAGACACATACAGACACATACAGACACATACAGACACATACAGACACATACAGACACATACAGACACATACAGACACATACAGACACATACAGACACATACAGACACATACAGACACATACAGACACATACAGACACATACAGACACATACAGACACATACAGACACATACAGACACATACAGACACATTCAGACACATACAGACACATACAGACACATACAGACACAGACATTCAGACACATACAGACACATACAGGCACATACAGACACATACAGACACATACAGACACATACAGGCACATACAGACACATATAGACACATACAGACACATACAGACACATACAGACACATACAGACACATACAGACACATACAGACACATACAGACACATACAGACACATACAGACACATACAGACACATACATACACATACAGACACATACAGACACATACAGACACATACAGACATATACAGACACATACAGACACATACAGACATATACAGACACATACAGGCACATACAGACACATATAGACACATACAGACACATACAGACACATACAGACACATACAGATACATACAGACACATACAGACACATACAGACACATACAGATACATACAGACACATACAGACACATACAGTCACATACAGACACATACAGACACATATAGACACATACAGACACATACAGCTACATACAGCTACATACAGACACATACAGACACATACAGACACATACAGACACTTACGGACACATACAGACACATACAGACACATACAGACATACAGACACATATTTTACTTATGTTTTGAAAAACTCATTAGTGGTATCTAACAAGTGAAGTGACGTGTGTTGCTAGCCTTTTGTCCCCATTTTTACATTATTTTCAGTTGGAATTTGATATAAGTGTTCACTCCAAAATATGTGAAAAGAGGAAGTTGAAGAATAGGAATATGAGAAAATTGAGATTTGGAAATAAAAAAAGCGGAATAGTATTTTAAAGATATAAATCAGTTGTCAATCCATACAGGGCCAAAGCTTGTTAATAGCTGATAACGAGAAAGCTAAAAGTGGTAGATAGATAGCCTAGTATGAAAACCTCGTCCTTATCTTATCCACCTTATATGGACTATTGTTTAAATAACAAATTACTTGGATAATTTGGCATCTTACTAAAATTAAAGTAATCAGCATTTTTTTTATTTATGAAATTGATTTAATAATTATTTTAAATAATTTCACTTGTTGATTTGACAAGTTGACTAAAGTCTTATTTTATTGAGATGTTAAATAATCCAAATAATTGTTGATTTTAACAGAAGTCAAGACGATGAGACAAGTTTTATTTCAATTTTCTGTCAATAAAATAAATAAAGAAATAGGCACCTATAAAATTTTCAACAAGAAATCTCAATCCTTTTTTTTTTCTTATATACTTGTTACGTAATGAAAACGTAAACTAGGTAGGTACTGTATCGTATTCCATTGAGTAATCAAAGACATATCACACCTCTACTCTTTCTCTAAATGTCAATAAATCTATAGGTGGATCTCATAGACCTGTATCGAGGGGGGAAGACCGAGTCGGTCCGTTTGTGGTCTGCCCTTACGGTGATAGCGGGAAGGAAGGGGCACGGGCTCGCGCGGCGGTTCCTTTGTGCCGCCTTATACGGTAACTAATTACCACCAAGGAGGTACCACATTTATACCTCGGTGGTACTTTAACGTGGGTACAGTGGGTACCGTACCATGTATCATCGACAACTTGGTACTTCGATTATGGTACGTGCATACAATGAGCTGTAAGCTGTATCGAGAGATGCGTCTTGTGTTGGGTTTGGCAATACGAATGTTCATTGGCGTAGGGGAGGAACAGAAAAAAGGATATAATTATACCTTATTTTTAACACGAATAATTGTTTACATTTTAAATATTAGACTGAATTTTTGATCCTAATAATATTAAAAGATAAGAACCTTGATTGTAGATTAAATAGAGGCCGTTTGACCTTAATTAAGCCTTTTCAAGATTTACTAGTATAAATTATAATTTTGCCCATCAATTAAAAATCAATAAAGTTATGTAAGTGCCTGATGTTAATAATTATTGGGTACTGTAATAAGAGTAGGTATTCTCCTTATTCTCCGGGTGGTTTTAAATAGGTACCTACCTTGTGCCTAAGTATTTTTTTTTTTGATCAATCAAACTCAAATATTAGAATGTTTTTTTTTTTAAATTGATAGGTAATATATAACTTTTATTTTAATAAATAACAAGTCAAGTACATTTAATAAAACAAACACTTTAATACAATTTGTATTTTATGGTTTCCTTAAAATTTAATACCCTAAACTTTATTGTCACTTACAATAAAATGTTACTTAGCACCTCTACAAATTTATATGACAACAATATAATTAAATTATTTGTAATTGAAAGTTCAATTACAACTTTTCAAAAAGTTGTAATTGAAAGTTCAATTACAACTTTTCAAAAAGTTGTCTTTTGAATAAAAAATCGATGCCTTAATTTGGTACGACCTCTATCGTACAATGACCTTAAATATCATTAAGTATCCAGAATTTAGAATACTTCACCATTTAGTTTTCTATAAAAAATATACATAATTTGGACGTTCTTATTAGTTTTAAAAAGTGTCATGATTAATAAAATTATTTTTTAGAATATTTTTATTTAATTATAAAAAATAAGTATTTTTCCTACGACCACTTAGGAAAGTGACACATACCACACTATAAAGTTCTATGGAAAGTGCTCTATATCACACGCGTATAAATAAGAATTTACTTTCCACCCGTGTGCGAATATGCTACTTTCCGCATCAGCTGTCACAAAATGTCAAACGCATCATTTCTGTTTTGATCTATGTAATATCCATATTATTACTAAAATCGATATGATTGTTAAATTATTGAAATTGTTGCAAATTAGATCCTAGATATTTATCTTTAACAATAATTATTAAAATAATTTAAAATAACCGATAACATAACTGATTAAATCATTCAATTGACCCAAGGAGTATTAGTTCAGGTGGTAGAGTATCAAACTTTATCAACTTTGCCATTTGAGACCTGGCGAGCGACCGCGTTCAAATCTTTGCGGGGACAGATTTTTATTTGTTTTCTTGTTTATTAGTATTTTTTGTTTAGAAAATATGAAAATTAAATATATACGATTATTATTGATTGTTTTTTTAAAATCATTTTATTTATTTATTATATGTAATATAAACCTCGTTTTACATTCCCGCATCAGCTGTCACATAATGTCAAACGCATCATTTATATTTTGATTTATGTAATGTCCATATTAAGTAGAAGAACCGATAATTTGAACAATCTCTTGGGGCTGAGACAGGCCAAGATACTTCTGGGTGAATATAACCAGAAAAGATCGGAAGCTTGCATCTGCCTAAGCAAGAACAGGCTACGTATTGTAACAGGGATCCTTACCGGTCATTGCCGACTAAAAGGACACCTAAGTAAACTGAGAGTAGTAGAGGATAGTGAGTGCAGATTCTGTGAGGAGGAGGACGAAACCTCCATTCACATCCTAATTGAATGTGTAGCACTCCAGAATCCAAGGGCACTATATCTAGGAGGATATCAAATAGAGGAGGGAGATTTACCTAACTTAAAGCCACTTCAAATCCTACACTTCCTTGAGAAAATAGGATTGGAAGGGTCGCTATAGGCATTGAAACATTTCCTTAGTGCAGTGGCGACAGAAGGGGGCACAATAAATCTTTTAGGTCAACATAACATACCATAATGTCCATATTAACAGTAAAATCGATATGATGATTAAATTATTAAAATTGACGATTAACTTAGATCCTAGATATTTATTTTTAAAAATTATTAAAATAATTTTAAAATAACTACATACATCTCATTGTTTTGGCTTTTTATTCTGTTTAAACTAAAAATCGAATTAAAAATGCATTTGACATAATTATTTTTGGTTTTTTTTGTTTTTTTTGTTTTTTTTTGATTTTTTTTTTTTATTTTTGTTTCGATTAATATGAAAATTGAATTAATACAATCATTGTTGATTATTTTTTTAAATACATTTTAATTATTATAATAATAACCTGGTTTTACATTTTTTGATGAAATTATTTTGTGGTCGTAGGAAAAATATTGTACATCTCTTGTGTGAAAAGTGATTTTCCACTTTCGTGTGATAGTCGCACTCGGCTTGTGCCTCGTGCGACAATATTTCCCACTCGTGTGAAAAATGTCACTTCCCACACTCGTAATGTAATATACTATAGAGTGGTAGCGGATGATATCTCCGTTATTATAGAAGATAGCGAGAAAGTTATTTACCATATACAGTGTCGGCTAATAATCACTTTCCAATACGCTTGGCTAATATTGAAGTGAAAACTACAGAGAGTATTACTGGAAGCAGGAAACGAATAATATCAACGTGGCCGTTCGCGCTCTTCGATGTGAATAGGCTTACAGCGAGTGATACCCCCACGCTGCCGGCTGGCTAAGTTGATATTATTAATTTCTTGTTTGTCAATAATGCTAAAACTATGTGGTTTTTATTTTGGTATTAGCAAAGCCTATTGGAAAGCGTTCCATAACCGATACTCAGAGCTGGGCAGAGTACTCTATGAAAATACTCACAAGTTATTTACAATGAGTACCTCCACAAAGTACTCATACTTATGACTACTTTTGTAAATTTTAGAGAGTACTCGTGAAAAAATTAAGTAACGAATATTAATATTTTAAATAATTCTAGTTAGTGACTCACGGTTAGAAAGAAGTAAGTATAGTAATTAGTAATAGTAAGTCAATAAGAAATAATCAGACACAAGAATATAACGTATCTTCTATCACTTTTGCATTGTAGCGTTAAAGTAAAATAATAAAAGTATTAGATAAAGGTATAGATAGAGAATACTAAAAAGACCAGTTATATATTTTAAACCGTATATACACAGTGGACTAAAATGAACTGAAAAAGAAAAGGAAAAACTTTTTTATTTTCACCTATTCTGCATAAAAGATTTTGCTTGTTTAAAAATGTATAATAAATATTCCAAACAAGTTAAATATCACTTTGCTTTAGTGAACTAATGACAAAAATGTAAAAAACATTGTATTTTGAAAACAATGAATTTTAGTACCTATACTTAATTTGAACCGAAAATTCTTAAAATCAACAAAGTCCTAAGTTATAAATTTTTTTTTTTTAAATAAAAACCTATGAAGAAACATTTTTTTTTTAAAGGGTGATAATACTCGTACTCGTTAGTCGCAGCTGTAGGACTCAGAAGTACTGAGTACTCTAAAATGTAAAGTACTGGAAAAGTTTTTGAGTAATTCTCATGAAAGTACTCACTAGTACCAATAACTATGTACATACTTTAAATACATAAATACAGTTTTAAGGTACAATTTACTCGAGTATATAAAAAACGAGCAGCACATGGCCGAACTTACTACCTATTTTCCTCGATCTCACTGACATAAAAGCTATAGGGGAAAAAAGGTTTACTGCAAATAAAGTTAGAGAAAACGAAGCTTACCGTCTAAACAAAAGAAGTTCCACAATAAACAGGTTGCTTGCTTCCTCTCGGCTTAGCTCTACCAGAACTACTATTTCAAGTGACTTCATGACCACTACCACAACAATCCAATCTTTATACAAAAATAAAAAAAAAAAATAAAATCTGCGTGCCACCACAATAAACCCCGAAGAAAACCTATCGACAGCAGTAAGCTGGAATCCAGAGAACCACCCCAGGTACTCTAGGAGAGAACTCATTTCTAAAATGACCCAAAATATTTACAGTTACAAAGTATGTACCGCATAAATATTTAAACCTAAAGAAATAGAAAGATACCTCCAAAATATACAAAGTGTGTCAAATAACAAAATCAATTGCCAAAAATCCTTACAACCCTTCATTCTACTCTTCAAATTCCGATGTTTAATAATTTCCCAAAACCAAACATACTAAGATTTCTTAGAACCTCTGTATGGTTGATATCCTTAGAAGCCTAGTATATCTCTTCCCCTCTTTTCCATTATTATATATTTATTAGTTTTTTTGATGATAAATCTGATCTCACTCGGGTTGACCCCAGAACACCCAAGCGCTATTTATACTTGTCATATTGTTCTGTATCATATTATGTCTGCTGTCAAATGTCAAAATTAGGTATGCTTGTCACTTGTTGTATCGCTAAAACCATATATAATTTTCCTAATTTAATTTATTTCGTCACTAATCTTATATCTTTAATAACATTAATTGAGGTTCGGTGCCTCTGGCACCCCTAAATGTTTTTTAATTGTATTTGTTGTTTACAACTCGATGTATAGTCTGATTGACTCCATGTGGAAGATATCTTAGACGTAAGTTTTATCACGTTATTATTTAATTTTTTATTTTGTAAAGCCTTTAGGACAGCTTTGGTGATAGCTTTGTTAAGGCGAAAGCGCTCAGCCTAATGATTTATAAAAATTTTCAATTGTTTTCACACTTATGTACTTATTCCAATTACATTTTAAATTATTAATGGCACCTGTTGCATTTAAATTTGTATGCAACAATCCGACAATTTACAAAAGGCAAATAACAAGCAGTCACGTTGTTATCCTACATAGTTGCCAAATTATCACAGAAGAGTATTTACAAGAAATTGCTTGTGGTTATAATTCACAATTTACTTTACGAAAGGCTCTAAAATGCAAAATAGGCTTTCAGTGTAAAGCAGGCGTTTTACTTGTACGTGCTCTGGTTCATTAATAACTTCCCACTCACTTTTTCTAATGCTACAGCCGAGGCAACAGTTCTATCGCTGTCGTTTAGCGACAATGTGTCTTTGTATGTATACATATAGCACACACTGAATACTTGCAAGAAAAAGTGCTGACTCTTGAATGAAAGGATTGATCTGTTAGTTGATCGTCGTTGATGCGGATATTAATAGATGAGTGAGTTCCGAAATTAACAACACTGGGTAAGCGACTGATTCAAGTTGATTTGGCTTATTATGGGAAAAATGAAATAAAGTTCAGAAGTATATGTAGAACAAGGACAGATCACCAACTACATACAGAGGGCCAAAAAGAGTGAGATGTTAAATTTAATTGGAATGGGAGTCCTGAATGGTAGAAAGAATGCGTAGCTTTTCCATTTTTCCAATAATATGGATTTTAGTTAACTGACCAATGATCCTGGTCTAATATATTGGCTGTTCATATATAATGTATAGTGCGAACTTCAACTTGCATTTAATTGTTAATGTGCCGGAAGTCTCATGTTTTCACCACTTACCCATTCACTCATTAATTTACCAACATTTACTTCTTCTTCGTCATCTTAATTATTTAAAGCTAATCCCATGATGGCATAGCCTATGGTGGAACTTTCGAGTGGTCAATCATATACGATGTGACTAGAGCATCGATATCTGAATTGTTGCTAGAACGTTGATGCTCAACTAATCTTATAACTTGCCTTTCCAGCTAGTAATTTTGTTACGTGTGTAAATTCATTTTAGTTTATCAAATAAAAGGTAAAGGTCACTATTATTAATGTTATTATTCAAAAGGATACAATATACTATATTTTATTTTATTGTGAACTATGGTCCTGCCATTCTTCATCTGCAGCAGCTTCTAAAATAAATAACAAATAATATTCTAATATAATATTAGATTTTAAATATAATTATTAACATTCAATAAAATGTAAATAATGCTAAGATGATATCTTTCATCATTTCTTTTTTTTATATTATTAGTCTTAGACTCTATGACTATTCCAGTACCCAAAATATCTGGTAAGAAGCCTTTTAGGTGAAGGGTTGACAGATAGTTATGTCAAATATAATTTCTTCTTCTTCGATTTCTGTTTTCCCGCGTCTTGAAAGAGAAAACTTGCATGCTGCACGTGGGTGCATATTCGTTTTGCGGATTTTAAACAAGATTCTCCGGGAAATAATAGATTAGCAAATTGTTTAGATTTTCAAGGAAAACGCTGATACTTTGTGGATTCGTTGCTAATTAAAGAATTTATTTAAATACACATTGAGGCACTATTAGAACTAAGTTTTTACTAAAATATCTACCCTTTTCTTGCTTTTAGGCTTTTTCTTATCATCTCATCTATCTATACTCCATTTTTCAATCTACTCTACTCTTGATTATTAGTTGGTACCTCTCTTACTACCTGTCTGTCTTAGGGACATATTGATGGCATAATTGCATGGTTGCGTGGTCAATTGCTGTATCTGCAGTGGTAAGAAGTACCCAAGCTCCAATGGAATCTGCCCTCAGTGGCTGTAACCAGCTGAAGAATTGGTTGTGGGAACATAGACAAAGAATACTCAAGTAAGACCGTTCCTATTTCTTTTTGCATTATTCATCAAGAAGAAAAGTAACAGAGGTTATACGATACAAGCTACAACATCTAGTAATTACTTAAATTTAAATATATATTTATACTTACCAACAGTGTTCACCAATCGGTATCGATACGCCTTGGTTTATTTAACAGCTTTTGTTTTATTTGCATAAATGCACGTTTGCTTTATATCAGTACGCCACTGCTTATTCGGTATTGTTGCTATTGTTGTATTATATCCTTTCCTCTATCATTTCTTATATACACGTAAACCTAAACACCTAAAGGAAATATATCGAGCTGAAATAGTAAAGTGTTTATTTTTATTTGAGCTAGCTTGTGCAATTGGGAACCCATGCTATTTGTTTTCGTCAATACGAATTCAACGTAGCAATTTAGAGGTTCAAATAAATTTAAGGAATTGAGAAGAGTTTCCGGGGAAATGTGGGAATTGACAAGGAGTTGTTAATATAAAGTTGTTAGATACATACTCAAGTTTTGACCTTACAAATGCATAATAGCTGATAAGTGTAAAAGGATTAAAGTAATCTATATACAGTTTGAAGCTAGTCATTCCAAATTCTCTGTCATTGTATTTACATTGTATTAAAGTGCTAAAAATAATTACGTGCAGCGTTTGAGATTCAAGCCGCTTTAAATGAATCCGTGCTAGTATTTGCACGAATATTATTTTGACTCTGAATTAGCGGCACACACAATGGGCTGTAAGGCCTAAATGCTGTGGTTAACTACTCCGCGAAGATAATACATATACCAACACCTTTCAAATTAAAAACTGTCTGAGCAATACCATTAATAATGTTTTTAAACAAACACCAATAATTAATGTTCTAAGACACTTTTTACAGAAATATGTTTGTTTAGGTAAATGTTTTATAATTTTAATTTATTTTTATCTAATTATTTACCAAATTAATAAATTACATTTTTTTAAATAAAATTTTTACGGCTAATTTAACATTTAGATTTATAATATAAGGTTATAATATAATGGAAAATGCAAATACATCATAAATAAAACTACAAAATACACTATAAAATTAACCATAATAAGACGTTTATAAGACTGAAATTATGCACAATTCAAATGCAATAATTAAGTGTTAAATAATTAACCTCTTTTTGAATAATTAATTCATAAATTACTTTGTACAAGAATTTATTGCCTGTAATTATGGATCCTAGCCGATAATTTTCTAAATGTCATCAGCCTGTGAGTATACGAGAATTTTTTAAGACAAGAAAGTATCCAGGCAATTAGAAAATTGATTTAATAACACCTTGTGAGTCTACATTTATAAGCAGAAATAATATTTAAGTACTGTATTTTTAACAAGAAATCTTTTTTAGCAGTATTTTTATTTGAATTATGCTAAAATTTGTCAAACGAAAAGGAATTCATTACTTTTCGAACTAACCTATTTTTTATATTTTCCAGTTTACACACTAATTTCATAATATTTTATTTATTGATAGGTTTTAAAAAATCGTTGATAAAATAACCTTTGTTGTCATTTATAACTATTTTTGATAATCCAAATAGGGATCGGTGGGCGTGTTTTTGGCACGTGGACGTGGACTAAACGAATTCAAATTATGACAAATGGGCATAAGTGGTATGGCCAACTTTGCAAATATGATTTTGGGCATTTTACTTTACATCCATCAAGTTTGAAATTTCGGTGAAAAATTTTCTTACCTCATACCATACGTACCTTAATTATAATGCAGAAATTTTTGCTGTTTATTTTCCCTGGGCTCGTCTGACTAAGTGTCTCCGAATAACACTGAAGCCTATTGGCTTATTGTGTTTTACCCCATGTATTACTATTTTAAAATTCTGATCCTGAAGGCGAATTAGAATTCAAATTTACAAGAACTGTGCTGCTAGCTCAAAACTAGAGATAGTCTATTTTAATGCAACTGTAAGCCGGAGAGTGGCATGGATTCTTAAAGAGAAACTTGATATGCTAGTGTGACCAAATAATAACAATAAGTAAGTAGTGTTTTTATTTAATTTGTACAATAAGTAGGTAGTTAGGTAGATAGTGATAATTAGAAACCCAATTGTATGTAATAAATACCGACAGGTAATAAATCCCCCTTTGTAGTACTACCAAGGTTCACACGTTTTAAATATATATGTATCTCACTATTTAATTAAATGTTCTTATTTTTCTTGCAGGTTATATGGCTGCTATTAATCGGATGAATATAAAATTGGAAAGCTCTTACTTGGCGATATCGGTTCCTAGCGGCGTCTACAGGTACAACAGCTATGCTATAATGCTCGCAGTCAAGTGCTGGTAAAGGAAGAAGTGGGTTCCAGCCACCAATCCAATATATACGGCACGTGAGTGGTACTTTAGAAGAGACTTAAAGAGGTGCTCTATAGTGAAAGTAGTAATCGGCTCTACGAGCAGCACTAAATAATATCTGGTAATACTAGAAGCTAGATGACCAAAGCTAGATATTGTAGAGACTTAATGTCGACACTTAATGGCCTAAAAGTAATATGTATAAAATAGAAAGATTTTTACACCAAAGAAAATGAAGAATGCTTACCGGAGATCAGAAGCGGCCCCTTTTAAGATAAGTATAATTATCCCCAACTGGGTAAATCCACTTAGATTAATGATATATATACTTAATCTGTTAGATGTTAGCTTAAACTTAATTTGTTTTTAGGTTGAACAAATCCGAATAAAGTTCGAAAGTTACAGCAACCTCATGGCCCAAATTTCAACCAAGAACAAAGAAGAAAAAGGAAGTGAGTGAGAAAGACACATTTCCTGACCTAGGAGTTTATTGGTGATGCCAAAATATTTGACCATAGTAGGCCTTTTAGCCAGGTACAGGCATACCTAGTTGTAAAATGTCTCTAGAATAAAAGAAGAAGAGCAGAGTTCAAAGGTCACTAAAGTAGTTCAAAATAAATGTAAACACTGAACTAGGTTATTGTAAGTAATTAACTATTAAGTAATTAAATAATAACTAATTAATTATGTTTAACATAACTTTTCAATGGTAATTGTATTAATTTATAATTCATCGATTCAAACCTGTAACACATGTTAGTTCATAGCACCCACTCTGTCACCTTTGCACCTTGTACAAGTTTGTACAGATCCTTGGGTGAGCGGGTTCTATACGTTGTTGGATCAACCTGGGGTTGTCCAAAAAAATCCTGTCTTTTGCGATGCTTCGCATTCGCACAGTATGTGTTTGGCCGTTTCTGGTTTCTTGTGAGATAGTCGGCACATGAGTTCCCTATTGTACATGCCAATTTTGTTCAAGTGTCCTTTTACTGGGGCGTGCCCAGTCATAAACCCTGTTATCACTTTTAACTGGTTCCTATTCATTGAGAGTAGTTCTCCAGTTCTTTTGGGACATGGTCTGTCTATGAAGGCTTTTCCATGTGCCTGCTTTGGGGTGTTTCCCCAATAGTTGATATGTTGTTCCCGAATCCAGTCGTTTATGAAACTCCGGACTGTACTTTTTGGTACTCCTGGGTTTGTGTCTGGTTCCGGTGTTTCTTCTGATCCTCTTTTTGCAAGTTCCTCAGCCTTTTCGTTACCTTCGGTCCCTTGGTGACCTGGCACCCAATATAGTTTCACTCTATTTCGGTCTGCCAGTGTTCTTAGTTCTTCGATGCATTCCCATACCAGCCTCGACGTAACTTTCTGACTCGATATGGCCTTAAGTGCCGCTTGGCTGTCTGACATTATTTGAATATGCTGATTTTCGACAGCTCTTTGTTTTTGCACATTGCAAAATTGCGTATACCTCGGCCGGAAATACCGAGGAATGTATTCCTATAGCATAGCTATGGTTAGTATCAGGGTTTTTGGAGAATTCTTCTGCCCCAGTGCCTTCCGCAGTCTTAGACCCGTCTGTATACCAGGTTTGTTCCTGTCGTTGGGCATTGGGCTCCCTTATGGTGATCTCCGCTCTTTCCTGTATTAAAACCTTAAATGGAGTATTAAAAGAGTATCTCTTGGTTATGTGGTCTGATCTCATGTCTAGCACGTCTCCTGTCACTAACCTTGAGATACTCATGTGACCTGGCCTAATGTCAAGATTTCCCAGTGTAAAATTTTTGCTTACTCGCAAATATTAATATGTTAACATTCTAGTGATTTCAATGATTTCATTTTCAGGAAAAAAAATTTGTATAGGCACCTACCTTGATAAATGTATCTGACCTATAATAACGCGATGTTGAATATTTCTCAGGGGTTGGGTACTTAAGGGGATGATTACAATAAAAACTAATCGATTACCTTACTTGGTTTTATTTAAGTTGATTTCTTGGACCGGGACAGTCTGATTATCTTCTTTTTATTTTTTTCCTGGTGCCATCTGGAAAATAGTGAGGTTAAGTTTACAAGATTTCAAATGTCACAAATATTTTACAAATTATTAATTATGTTTAAAAAGCTGAATAATCTTAATATGGAATATTGCAACATAAGGTGTTTATAGATTATTACCAGTGGCGGCTCGTGGTAATTTAAAATGGGTGTTCACTTTTTCCAATAATTTTATCATATGTAAGTTCGAATCAAAACTTTGTACAAAAGTCAATATCGTTGTTTTTTTTATTTTTTGAGTTTGTAGATTATTATCAACATCATACTGTTTTCAAGCACTACAACTATTAATAAATGAACATTTTAGTTAGTTTGATATTTGTTTTGTTTTTAATACGTTGAAAACCATCTATAAACATTATTAATTAGTAAACTGACTTTTCTTCATAATTTGAGATTATTTTTAAATATATATCAGGTTATGTAGAAAGCTTGACATTGATTTTTGTGTAAAAAAATTTATATGAAAGTTTACCTACCATTTTTTAGTTTTTATTGTAAGTTTAATTATTTTCACAATTTGTCACAGATGTCAAATAAAAAATATATTTTTTAAATACCTTTTATTGACAAATAAAATAAGAACTAAAATGTTTTAAATGTTTATTTTATAATATCAGTCCCATCACAATTCATAATATTACACAGACATAAACTAGAATAAAGATATATAATGCTTGGCATTTTAAATGATATTCTTCGCAGTTTGACAGACCCCCTTAACTCCCATTTTTAAACAGATTGTTTTCACAATCAATCCTTATAGACCTTGATTTTTGCTAAAAATTTCATGTTGATATCGCTTTTCATTTTTGATTTTTTTTTTAATTTCAACCCCCCTTAAATCCCCCATATTTAATCAGATTTTTTTATAATGAAAGGGATTCTTCTCCTTTTAGATATTGATGTTTGCTAAAAATTTCAAGTTTTTCAATTAGGATTTTTTTTATATTTTAACCCCCTTAACTCCCCAATATATTCATATTTTTTTCAGTATAAATAGTCTTTATCTTTTTATAAATCTTCATTTTTACTAAAAATTTTATATTGATATTGCTTTTCGTTTTTAATTTAGGATTTTTTTTTAATTTCAACCCATCTTAACCCCCTATTTTTAATCAGATTTGTTAAAAATCAATAGGCTTTGTCCTCTTATAGAGCTTGATTTTTGCTTAAAATTTTCAAGTTCATATCATTTCTCATTTTTGACTTATCGTGCAGACAAAAAACGTGACATCGGACAGACCGACAAAGTAAACCTATAATACTCTTCACATAATACTTTATGAAGAGTAAAAAAAAAAATGTATAAGGTAAAATAAACCATTTAAAAAGTTCAACAATAATATTCAACTTTGTAACCTATTTTTTTCTTTTAACAAAGAGTTTAGGTTATATACAGCACAGCAGCTCTACTGTCGCTGGCATAAAGGTGTGAGTAAGGATTTGTTGCCTTGAAATTTAATTATTTTAATTTGACTTTAGATACACTTAAATAAAATACAAAAAAGAGTATTTAAACCATAGATGGACGCCACTGATTTTTTTATAGATTAAAAAATTTGGTATTATTTGATAAAGAAGTTTTTAAAATCTAAAGGTAAATTCAGAAACCATAGTAAATAAAATTTAAATAATTACACCATAAATACATGAATCTGCAAATAGACACTTGTAGAGATGATCATGATATTCTGTGAAATAAAAGTCATACATAATTTAAATTGAATTTAATAGAAAAATAAATGAAAGTGATATATTTACAGTATTTTCTCAATTTGTTCGATGAGCATTAAATTATACAAACGTTCTTTGCTCAGAAGAGAAATAATGATATATTAACAATATTTACCCAATTCATTTGATTTGATTTCATACAGAAAATAAAGAAATACCCCTTTCAAAATATAAGTAAAGTATCTAAATAGACATTGCAAACATATTGTTAAAATTAAAGAACAAATAATAAATACCAAAACATAATCCTAGGTCTGACAGCGGCACTAGAAAGAGCCCTTTGTTAGGCTACACACTGCACACCGAAGCTCATCATGTTACAGGACTGCTTGGGGCACGGGACCGGAAAAATCCGCCAACAGTCGAACGGGCTATTTTTTTTATTTTTTTTTAAACGATTTAAGACCTTCTGAAACACATTTCAAAATACTTTTTTTGCCCTGCAAACGTTATAAAATATTTTTTTCTTACCTTAAAACTATTAAAATGTGTCCTCCAATTTTGATGTTGAAAAAATTTAAACTACATCATTTTGATTAATTTCTTGTTATAGAAACTGCTAAATGATAACACTAGACCATCCATAATGCAATAAACCATCCAAATTTTTTCGTAAATAGTATTATTTTCTTAATTTACGACCAATTTTAAGTTCGTCAAAATGATCAAATTTTCATAACCGCAATGAAAATTAACATTGGCAGTGTGACATGTGTCTAAAAGAAATACAATGTTGCCATATCAATTATGTATTACATAGCAATGGTAATTTTTACCTATGCCCTGCGTTGTACCAGGCCAACCAATTGACTTCAGTATTAGAAAAATTATATAAAACTAACAATTTAAAAAATACCCATATCAAGATCTTCTTCCTCACCCTCATCGGCAGAATACTCTTCGACGTCAATATTGATATTTTCTAAATTGCAAGGATTATACAATTTTCCCGCCAGTTTTAAAAACTCTTCAACTAACCGAACCTAACCAACCCTCATTAGCGTCTGGCCCGTAAACCTCGATCCCAACTTTTAACGAACGTGTCTTGTATCGTGGGCATCTAATAGTAAGAAAATGAAGGAACGACTTCTTGTAAGGTGGCGGCTTCGCCGCCACCAGAAAATTTTAAAACCATACCTGGCTACGCCGACCGGCATAAACTCCAACGGCCTGGACACAGCTCAAATTGAAAAACCTAACCTAACCTAACCTAACCAACCCTCATTAGCGTCTGACCAGTGAACCTCGATCCCAACTTTTAACGAACGTGTCTTGTATCGTGGGCATCTAATAATAAGAAAATATACAATAAGAAAATGAAGGAACGACTTCTTGTAAGGTGGCGGCTTCGCCGCCACCAGAAGATTTTTAAACCATACCTGGCTACGCCTACCGACATAAACTCCAACGGCCTGGACACAGCTCAAATTGAAAAAAAAACCTAACCTAACCAACCCTCATTAGCGTCTGGCCAGTGAACCTCGATCTTAACTTTTAACGAACGTGTCTTGTATCATGGGCATCTAATAATAAGAAAATATACAATAAAAAAATGAAGGAACGACTTCTTGTAATAAAATTTTAAAATTTTAAAACCAAACCTGGCTACGCCGACCGGCATAAACTCCAACGGCCTGGACACAGCTCAAATTGAAAAACCTAACCTAACCAACCCTCCCTAGTGTCTGACCAGTGAACCTCGATCCCAACTTTTAACGAACGTGTCTTGTATCGTGGACATCTAATAATAAGAAAATATACAATAAGAAAATGAAGGAACGACTTCTTGTAAGGTGGCGGCTTCGCCGCCACCAGAAAAATTTTAAACCATACCTGGCTACGCCGACCGGCATAAACTCCAACGGCCTGGACCCAGCTCAAATTGAAAAAAAAAATATTTTAAATATTAGATAAGTACCGACATGCCGTAATTAACGTACAATCATCATGAAATGAAATAGAAAGACGGTTGTCTGTGATTACTACAAATGTTTTCACTTCGAGATCCAAATTTACCTGCTGGTCGGACACTATGTAATTTTTCAGCCAACTTTCACTAACCGAATTATTTCCTGACTTATATGTTTTCTTACTCGATTTGGCAACACCGCAATTATAGAAACTAGACACATCAATTGTCATTAAAAATAATTTAATGTTTATTTATTTTTCTAACAAACTTAAAATGAAAAATAAGAAAATTTTATCGTTTATGAAAAAATTTGGTACGGTTTATTGCTCTATGAATTGTCTTATATTGATATTTAACCGTTTCTACAACAAGAAATCATTTGGAGTGAGGGTAGCCATATGTGAGTAGTAGGGATTAAGTGTAAAGGTTAAAGAAAAGGTCCTTTATTTCTCACAAGTCAATTTATTGGCGACCGGTTTCGAAGTTGTCACTTCATCATCAGGCACACCTAAATGGAATGTCAAGGAGTCAGTTGTAATAAAAACAATTATAAAAGCATGAACGGACTTTCAAAAGCTTTATTTATAATAAACCTGTGAAATGTGACGGAGATAAAAGAAACTTATATTTATTTCGGTGAGATATTTAATTTTTAAAGATTCTGTCGACGTCCATATTTGTTGATTTGAAAATAAACAGAATCGGACTTGGTCATTGGTACATGTTATAAGTAGCAAATAAAGGTTATTATTATAAACTGTTTACTATTTCTTGTTTCATAGGGAATCTTTTTTTAGGAAGTGAAAAGAGAAACATACAATCAAATACAAAAATATCAATTTCATTGCCAATTTATTCGTTTCAAACTTCACAACTGGTTTCAATAGTTTTCTCAAAACTATTTATTTAGTAATTATCTATAACAGTGTTACTCAAAGTGTAAAGCCAAAGTTTCCGCGAAGAAAATAATCACAATAAAAAAACAGTACTATCGCCACAAAATGGAGGGACCTGGCTTGAGGACCGTTTTTTGGGAAGTAATTTTTTTAAGTCACTAACAGGAAGGAGGATATGATTTTGCGTTAGGACTTTTTTTTAATTAATTTTTTATGGGTGAAATGGATTTGGGATAATTTTTGCAAGGAATCTTTGGAATAAATCAAAACTAAATGATGCTCTTGTGCATTTTCAGCCTGGCCGATTAAATTATTCGTAGATGCATCAAATGTGGGAATAAGGGCCATGATATGTCATGTTTTTAAAAAAATAAAAATATTGAAAAATGTATAGCTTCTGCTTCGCGTACCTTATCAAAGTCCGAACAAAAATATTCCCAAATTGAAAGAAAGGTCCTTGCAATAATTTTTGGCTTAAATAAATTTAAAGAATATTTATATGGACATTTGCATAAAGTAGAACATTATGCAACTGATTACGAAAAGTTGATTATGTCACCAGTTACGAAATGAAAATAAATAAAACTGCCTCTTTTTTGGTTTCTAAGTTGAAAAATCGAAAAATCGTGAAATCGAGAAATCGAGAAATTGAGAAATCGAAAAATCGAGAAATCGAAAAATCTAAAAATAAAAAATAGAAAAATCCAAAAAACGAAAAATCGAAAAAACCAAATATCGAAAAAGAGGCAATGAATAGTGACATTTCACATTTGAAAATATGACATTACGTTTAAAAACAAAAAAGAAAACAAAAAAAAGCTGTAAATTGCGTTTAATTTTTAAAATAACACCGTTATTGAAAACTGCCCAGAAATGTTGGGGGTAAAATTTTGACGTACTTCTTTAAGGGTAATGTCAAAAATTAGATCGGCAACACTGCACATGTCCCTTATTTTTATTATTACTATTGAAAAAAAAAAACGTCGTAGGGCAATCAAATACAACAATTTTCTAAAATATTTGATTGGAAGTACCTACACAAGAATGATGGTGAATCATTTTTCAACACAATTTTATAAATAATCAAGTCAAAATTAGAAAAAATCTTGTATAGAAACACGTTACGAAATGCCGTTTTGTGTAAGTCGTTCATGTTGCGGGAACTCGCTCCGCTCGTTTTGCAAATATTTACTCGTTACACAAAATAAGGCATTTCGTAACTGGTTACATAAATAACTATTAATTGACTTTCTAATATTTTAATTCATTGAACGGTATTTTCCGTAAATAATTAAATCATAAATATTTACCAGGATATAAGTACCAAAACATTTTTTTCTCTTAGAACAGTAGTCCTATGTCAAATAAACTTAAAATATTATAACGAACGAAAAGGTAACCCATTTCTAATAAAATTTAGTTATTTATTTTATTTTGGTGTGATCGTAGAAAAAATCTTGTGTGTAATTCGAGCAAAAAGTACTTATAAACTTTTACTTAGGGTCGATTTCACCGTTTTGTTAAACGAAGTTTAAAATACTAAACGAAGATTAAAATGACATTTTTATATTAACAAAAACGAAGTTTAAATTACTAAATGGAGTTTAAAATGACATTTTTACATTAACAATGTCATTTTACTTCGTTTAACACAACGGTGGAATCGGCCCTTAGCTAGTTATATATTGATAAAGTGTTATTGCCCTCGTCATACATGAATCGTGCTAACAAATAAAGTCAAACAAACGTCTCATAATTTTTCATCTTTTAATTACCCACCAAAATTAGGTACTACAATACAAATATTTAAGTCCGGCCCAGAACATCTCCCTACTCCTTCCACCCAGTTTTTCGGTTTTGGCAAAATTCGCGCAGCGAGAAATGCTTCCTATGTTACCTCTACCCTTTCTAACCTCTTTGACTGTGACACAGGCAGAGGACAATGATGTACAAAAAAATATAGATTAACACGTATATTTATATTTTTATGTTATTTATGTAATATTAAAATAATGTGTTTTTATGAAATTTAACTGGATGTTCACTGCACAAATGAACCAATGGAGAAACCGCCCCTGATTATTACTATCCCTATAATATGTTATTATATTAGATTCACTAATTTTAGATGGACCTTAAATATGCATATTTTCGGCGTACAACGTGATTCGTAATCAAATATTTTATAAAACATTCAATTCTTGAAATAATCTGGCAAGTTCAATATATTGCTAAGATATGGAAAGTTTATGCTTATGAACTAATTAACTTGATAAAAATTTACAACTAAATATATAGGTAAAAATTGATTAGCCTAATATTTCTCAAAATAGATCACGCGGTTTCAGGTTATTTTAATGTCCAAGAATGCAATCCGGAATCCCGATTAATAAAGCATAGCAGGTTGGGGGATGAGACTAGGTATACCTCCGGTATGAGACCAGTCGGTGATTCTTCGTGGCTAGTGTCTGGATCTATCGCAAGAGGATGAGACTAGGGACGTATGGGAATAGTCAATGATTTCCCATGGATGGTCTGCATAAAGATGTCTTCGAAGGCGACGTTTACAGAAGAGTAAAACGCCAAAAGTTATGTACAATAATTATGGATATACGAGGGTCATTCAATAAGTAAAGATACAAATTCTATAATTTTCAAACTATTCAATGAATGTGTACAATCTTTTCAGGGGTGTTAGTTGGCAACCTTGGGATATGCTCTGATCAGCTGTTTCTTCATTTTATGTCAACATAACCTCAAAATGTTTATTCACCATGGCAAGTCCACTAGAAGATTGCACCTTAGAAGAGCAGCGCTCAGTCATTAGATTTTTCGCAGAAGGTGTAAAACCAAGCAAAATTTTTTCTAGAATATTGATACAGTACGGTAAAAGTTGTATGAATCTTGCGAATTTTTACAAGTGAGTTGATCGGTTTAAAAGTGGCCGAACAAGTGTAGGTGGAGTGATGCTGATCATCTTTTGGGACTCACAAGGTCCAGTCTATTGCGATTTCCTTGAAGATCAGCGAACTATCAATAGCCAATACTACTCTGAGATGCTAGAATACAAAGTTAGACCAGCTATCAGGAGCAAACGCCGAGGACTCCTGTCAAAAGGAGTCATTCTTCAACACGATAACGCCCGCCCTCATACAGCCCAGCTGACCCGTGATAAGCTTCAAGAATTGGGTTGGAAGGTCTTACCTCATCTTGCCTACAGTCTCGACCTCACCCCATCTAATTTTTACCTGTTTGGACCATTCAAAGACGCCCTACGTGGAAAAAGATTTGCTAACAATGAGGAAGTTAAGGACGCGGTGCTGTGGCGGTTTGCCCGTAAGGGCACTTGGGCACGTGCCCTAGTATAACACTGGACGACCGGGCGTTGAGCGACTTTCCGAGAATTCCGAAATTAAGTGGGCACAGGGCACAGTAAATGTGTGCCTCTGTTGTTTTCTCTCTCATTATGATGCGAAAAACAAGGACAACGACAATATCGCTTAGCAAGAGATGAACACATGCGATGGATTATACGTCCCAAGCGGGGCGCTATCCTTAGCGTGACGTGCTGTACCCATGGCACAGATTACCTAGACCAGATACGAATGTACGCAACGGCATCTTTACCGGCTCTCTCACAAAGGCGATGCCGGTTTCGGCTTAAGGTGCGCCTTTGTTGGACCATGATAATAATTTATTTATTGGGATTACGAAAAAACGTTAGTTTGACCATTGGAATAGTTAAGAAATAAAACTACAAAGAAAAATAACTTTTTTTATATAAGGCAGTCAAAAATAGGATGAAAAAAAATTAATAATATTTATAAATGGGACAAAATTTTAATTTTTTTTTTTGGTTTTGTCTAACTTTTTCGAGGATTTCAAATCTCTGTTTGCATATTTAAGAGTATAAAAAATTCTGGGTAATATAAATAATTTAATGGTGTACATTTTCGTAAAATTGTTGGCAAGGATGACCAAATTCTATTTTGCTCATCTCAAAAAGGTATGCGTTGGAAATTCCAGGCTTAGTTGACAAACTATCAAATAGAGATATAAATATTTTTTCTAATTTGAAAATATAAAAGAGAAATTTTTCGATGGGAGATTTTAAATTGACAAACATCTTTTCTTCAGAGTTGTATGCTTTAAAATGCTCCTACACGATGGACTTTTACATCGAAGTGTGTCAATACTATTTATGTTTATAAAGAGGATTTGATTAAATGTCTCGAAGAAATTATGAACACAGGATTCGATAAAAAAACTATTACTCAGACTAAAGGGTTGATAAATTTTGAAAGACAGATTTTAGTTTCTGGTTATTTTTCTTCAGCAAAATAATGCCAAATTGCGATATACTTTTTGATCAACTGCAGAGTAGACAGTTCGATGCTCTCAAGGTTAAGATAAACATATCAAATTTTGCAGCAGCTATTAAAAATATTAGAAATAATATAGACTCGCTAATTCATTAAGAATGGCAATCACAACAAGACCCACAAGAACTAAATTTAAACGACAACACCCAATCAGCTCCAAGTACAAGCAAGAAGAGACGGTTTGTTGAAAAGGAGGACCCCATTCCTAATTTAAGGATATGTAAGGAAATTTGTGATACAATAGTAGTGAAGGTAAATGAACGTTTTAGTTTTACTACCCACCTAACAATTGCAAGTTTATTTGATAGTGAAAAATTTAAAGACTACCGAGGTTGTTTTTCAAATGAGGACGTTAAAACTGTGTGTAGTTTAAAATTCAAAAACGGACTGTCCATACTTTACACCCGAGATGACTTTGTGCAACACAATGGGGCCGTACCGTTATTACAAATGTTTTCTGAGAACAATTTGACAATTACATTTTCGGAATATGTGGAGCTTCTAACTCCTGTGTACAATTCCCATGACCACAGTGGTGAGTGAAAGATATTTTTCGAAACTAAAACGTATTAAAACATTTTTATGGAACACTATGTGCCAAGATAGATTGTGCGCGTTAGCCATGTTATCCATCGATAAAAACTTATTGGGTCCATTCCAAATTTTAATAATCTGGTCATCGATCACTTCACTAGCCAAAAATCCAGAAGAATGGACTTCAACTATAAGAAATAGTATACAACTGCAGCGGTACCTAGCAGTTAGTCTTCAATTTTGTAATATTTAATTTGTTTTGAAATATATTTAATTTTCATTAAGCGGAGAACTTGTTTTCCTAAGGGAAAAACGAATCCCAGGATTCCTTTCCAGTGTGTGCCCCACTGCCGCTAGTGCCCACGAGCCGCCACTGAAGCGGTGCAAAAGTGGCTTCGTGGTAAATGGAAAGAACTCTTCGCCAAGGGAATTAGGACGCTGCAAGAAAGATGGGACAAGTGCATAACTGTGGGTGTTGATTATGTCGAAAAATAGCGTAAATGTTGAAAGATTGAAATAAACTGGTTTTGAGCTGTAGCCATTTGTCTCTTTACTTATTGAATGGCCCTCGTATGTTGGGAGAAAGTACCTGTGATGGGGTGTGGCCTCTTAGTTTAATAAATTTGCCCAGGGCCTCCTGATCAAAAGTTTCTGGAAGTTTTTCAACTCGCGAGACTAAATCCAACCCTTGATTGTCGAATTTTTATACAATAGAAGAATTCGAATCTCTCGAACAGTAAAACTTTTGGAAAAATCCACAAAAAATTTGAGTCACTTATTCTTGACGAAATTTCTCATAAGAAGAACAAAATGGCATATTCCCTTTTGATAAGACCCTCCAAATTATTAAATGGTTTGTTAGTTTATAAGTTCCAATACTTGAAAAGAGACTAACTTAGTTGGTAGACAAAGACAAAACGTTTTAATTAAGAGTCTAGTTCTAGTACATTTTTTAGAACTTTTAGATAAATGAATGATTACTTAATTCATATTACTAATCATTCATTGTAATTGTCATTTATTAAAATCGACTTTTGTGACTTATGTCATGTAAATACTATGAAAATGTAAACAAAACTAATTAAATAATTTGGTTACCTTTCGAAATGATTTTAAGTTGTTTTGAAATGTAACAAATAGTAAAACTTGTTTATTATTAAGATACTTATGTCCTCTTTCCTTCTAGATGAATTCTACATGGATTCCCAATTTGAAATCTACATGGATTCTTAATTTTGAAATAGTAAGGAAATTTTAATGGAAGTAAACAAATGATAAAATATGATATAATTCACTAGATTTATTTTAAGTAGCATTTATTTTAAGTTTTAGATATGCAGATGTTAAATTAATTCTAAATAAATCCTGTAATTTCTTTTATGCTGTAACAACCTACACACAATATTTTCTATTTTTATTTTACTAATTAAACTAATAATTGGGTTCAATTACTTTCTTATACTTAAGATCATTATGTTACTCTAAGATGATGAAATCTTGAAATTTCGACCAAAACGCTAATGACTTACTTCATTCTCAACGGGAACTCAAAACATAAAAGCCAGCTCATTTACAAGGTGTCATTTGTTTCATGTAGAAACGAACGACTCACTTGCTTATTGGGTGGGCTCATAGAGGGCAGTCTCGTCGGCTCATCGATAACAGGCAACAATAAAAAACAAAACGTATTTAGAACAAAAACACCTGAATGGCGTTATTAGGCGAGAGCCATGTTAACTATAGTAGCGCACTCTTGTCTTAGTTTTATGTTATATATTTTAATTATATTCATTTTAATAAATTAAAACCAAAATACCAGTAAATATTTTAATTTAGTTAAATTATTTCTTTACTTAAATCAACAGGGATCCTTACTGGACATTGCCGATTCAAAGGACACCTTAGTAAACTGAGAGTAGTTAGTGAAGTTTCTATGAGAAGGAGGACGAATCCTCCATTCAGATTCTAACTAAATGTGTCAGAATCCTAGGAGCATATTATGGACCAGCTTTACTAAATTCAGATATTATCAGGCTTCAAAGACTACAAAATTCCTGTACTCGTTTCGTAACAGGTCTTCGCAAATTTGACCATCAGTGACAAGATTAAAGAAATTGGTTGGTTGAAATTAAATAAACAAAGGTCTTTAAGTTTGCTAAATATAACACATAAAATATTAACAAAAAAACAACCCTCATATCTGTTCCGAAGGTTTAAATTTTTTCAAAATCAAAATAATAGAGGTACACGAAACAAACAATTACTGATATTATCACGATTTCAGTCCGCAATATTTTTGCGTAGTTTTTCATATGCGGCTTGTAAAATATACAACAGCATTCCCCCAGAATATAAAAACTATACTATTTACAACTTTAAAAAGAAAATTAAACTTTATGTTCATTCCCTTCCCTTATCGTCCTTATTGATAAAAACGGACTTGGCAATTCGGTTTTCGGTTCGTGTACCTGCTTGAATTTTAATTTTCAGTTCAATTCATATATAGTGGCTTATGGATGTTATTATATCCCAACTAACAAAGTAGCTTTATAATTTTTAGTTTACAAGTACATTATATTTTATTGATATTATATTGCTGTTTCTGAAATGCTAATTTATTGTACTAAAATTGCAGAAACCACTATTTTGTTCTCTGAAACTAAATTGTTATATAAATTAGTTTTTATAATATTCTTACAGCAAAATTATAAAATAGTTTTCACTATAACTATAAAATTGTTATAAAACATTTATAAGACTATTCTCAACAACATTTCAGCTAATAAAATTAAATTGCTCTATAGTGATTCTATATTGTTGTTTTGGATCACTTTTACAACTTTCTGGCTATACAAATACAACTGCTTCTTAAGCGCATAATAACGCTTTAAAAAATAGTTATATAAATATTAGTGTGAGATAGTTCCGCATCAATAGCAATTTGCTTCTGACGAAAACTCTAAAATAACTGTAATGTAGTATTGATATACACTTCTGAAAATCAAAAAACTATATAGAGCTATTATAAATCAATAATTTTACTTAAGAATAGTATATATTATCCCTGTAAAAATATATGAAAAAAATTAATGCAGGTAGTACCTACACAACAATATTTTTTATTTTATGTTTGTTCAACTACTTGTATGTTAGTGTATGGTCTGAAAATTTCAGATTTAAATAAGTGAAGAAATATAAAAAATAAATGGTACCTGTTTTTCAGAGAATAGTAAAAATTATTAGCAAAACATTTTGCTATGTTTTGTCTAGACAATTAAAAAAAGAAGTATCGTTTAGCCAGATAATAATTGTTCTGAATTATCATGCCCCAATACTAAAATAAAGCCATATTTTTGGTGATATCTTTGTTAAACTTATTCTAGCAATATTAAAAATTATGCTTGCTCTATAAAGCTGTTGTAAAAAATCTAATCATTTTCATTCTCAAATACTTAAATTGCAAACGATTTAGTAAGGTTATGTTATATTTTAAATCATACAGTGCAGCTATTTGAAAGTATTATACAACAAACCATGATGAACTTGTTTTGTAGGAATGACTTATACAGCTTAATTATTGTATCACAGTTGTTTTTATTGCAATAATATTTTATAATTATGATTCTGTCTTAAAATAACTTTCTAATAGCTTTTAATAGTCGCCATGTTTAACAAAAATTTAAGATAATTCTAAAGCTAAATCTACTGTCGGTTTTACTAGTGTATAAGACAAAACCGATGTTTATGAAAGATTTTTTAACATTAGTAATATTAGCATAATCTTATCAGTAAAAAAATCGAATTACATAAATTTTATTTTTGTTTCACACTGAAAAAATATTAGATATATGAATCAAACTCGAGGCGCTTAAAAATTTAGTATTGTATGTGCTATATAATCAACAGTAATTCTTGCTGGGCATCCAAAAACGACTGTATTGTGGGTCATATATTATGTCTAAACCGCGTTATAGATATAAGTATATCAGGTAGATACTGCCATTTTACTATAATCGCCTTGAATTTACCTTTTATGACAAATCTAGAATTAAATTGTTTTCACCAGATACATTTAAAAAACTAAAATGTTACCGATTTTAAAATGCAACATAACCGTAAAATTGAAAATTTATAAAACAGTTATAAAAGTTTAAAAAAACATTTGTTTAAAGTATGCGTAAATGTGTAGTAACTGTCCGGTAACTGCATTCAACAAATCTTATACAATTTACAAATGAACCAAATAGTTCTGTAATGCTGCGCCCATTTTGTGTTTATTACTGTTGAAAGAACGTTCCGGAAATGTTCTAAGCTAATATTCTGTTTTATAAATTTTGTTCTGTAAACATTTTTTCAGCTTTTATAAAATATCAAATTGTTACTTGGGATATACATAATATTGTTTTTTTTTTAGCTTATAATTTCTTTTTTAGCTTATAATTTGTTTTTTTATGACTTGTTTTTTCGATTTGTATTTTTTTTGTGGGTTAAGTTGAAAAACAGCTTCAGCTGAACTTCGCCCTTTTATGTACGCTGTATATAAATAAAGACGTTTATTATTATTATTATTATTATTATTATTATTATTATTATTATTATTATTATTATTATTATTATTATTATTATTATTATTATTATTATTATTATTATTATTATTATTATTATTATTATTATTATTATTATTATTATTATTATTATTATTATTATTATTATTATTATTATTATTATTATTATTATTATTATTATTATTATTATTATTATTATTATTATTATTATTATTATTATTATTATTATTATTATTATTATTATTATTATTATTATTATTATTATTATTATTATTATTATTATTATTATTATTATTATTATTATTATTATTATTATTATTATTATTATTATTATTATTATTATTATTATTATTATTATTATTATTATTATTATTATTATTATTATTATTATTATTATTATTATTATTATTATTATTATTATTATTATTAATTATTATTATTATTATTATTATTATTATTATTATTATTATTATTATTATTATTATTATTATTATTATTATTATTATTATTATTATTATTATTATT
The DNA here is from genome assembly GCA_927349885.1 of Psylliodes chrysocephalus. NCBI lineage: Eukaryota > Metazoa > Arthropoda > Insecta > Coleoptera > Chrysomelidae > Psylliodes > Psylliodes chrysocephalus. The sequence goes on from OV651813.1 coordinate 70,805,526, forward strand.
ATTATTATTATTATTATTATTATTATTATTATTATTATTATTATTATTATTATTATTATTATTATTATTATTATTATTATTATTATTATTATTATTATTATTATTATTATTAATTATTATTATTATTATTATTATTATTATTATTATTATTATTATTAGTATTATTATTATTATTATTATTATTATTATTATTATTATTATTATTATTATTATTATTATTATTATTATTATTATTATTATTATTATTATTATTATTATTATTATTATTATTATTATTATTATTATTATTATTATTATTATTATTATTATTATTATTATTATTATTATTATTATTATTATTATTATTATTATTATTATTATTATTATTATTATTATTATTATTATATTATTATTATTATTAATTATTATTATTATTATTATTATTAGTATTATTATTATTATTATTATTATTATTATTATTATTATTATTATTATTATTAGTATTATTATTATTATTATTATTATTATTATTATTATTATTATTATTATTATTATTATTATTATTATTATTATTATTATTATTATTATTATTATTATTATTATTATTATTATTATTATTATTATTATTATTATTATTATTATTATTATTATTATTATTATTATTATTATTATTATTATTATTATTATTATTATTATTATTATTATTATTATTATTATTATTATTATTATTATTATTATTATTATTATTATTATTATTATTATTATTATTATTATTATTATTATTATTATTATTATTATTATTATTATTATTATTATTATTAGTATTATTATTATTATTATTATTATTATTATTATTATTATTATTATTATTATTATTATTATTATTATTATTATTATTATTATTATTATTATTATTATTATTATTATTATTATTATTATTATTATTATTATTATTATTAGTAGTAGTATTATTATTATTATTATTATTATTATTATTATTATTATTATTATTATTATTATTATTATTATTATTATTAGTAGTAGTATTATTATTATTATTATTATTATTATTATTATTATTATTATTATTATTATTATTATTATTATTATTATTATTATTATTATTATTATTATTATTATTATTATTATTATTATTATTATTATTATTATTATTATTATTATTATTATTATTATTATTATTATTATTATTATTATTATTATTATTATTATTATTATTATTATTATTATTATTATTATTATTATTATTATTATTATTATTATTATTATTATTATTATTATTATTATTATTATTATTATTATTATTATTATTATTATTATTATTATTATTATTATTATTATTATTATTATTATTATTATTATTATTATTATTATTATTATTATTATTATTATTATTATTATTATTATTATTATTATTATTATTATTATTATTATTATTATTATTATTATTATTATTATTATTATTATTATTATTATTATTATTATTATTATTATTATTATTATTATTATTATTATTATTATTATTATTATTATTATTATTATTATTATTATTATTATTATTATTATTATTATTATTATTATTATTATTATTATTATTATTATTATTATTATTATTATTATTATTATTATTATTATTATTATTATTATTATTATTATTATTATTATTATTATTATTATTATTATTATTATTATTATTATTATTATTATTATTATTATTATTATTATTATTATTATTATTATTATTATTATTATTATTATTATTATTATTATTATTATTATTATTATTATTATTATTATTATTATTATTATTATTATTATTATTATTATTATTATTATTATTATTATTATTATTATTATTATTATTATTATTATTATTATTATTATTATTATTATTATTATTATTATTATTATTATTATTATTATTATTATTATTATTATTATTATTATTATTATTATTATTATTATTATTATTATTATTATTATTATTATTATTATTATTATTATTATTATTATTATTATTATTATTATTATTATTATTATTATTATTATTATTATTATTATTATTATTATTATTATTATTATTATTATTCTTATTATTATTATTATTATTATTATTATTATTATTATTATTATTATTATTATTATTATTATTATTATTATTATTATTATTATTATTATTATTATTATTATTATTATTATTATTATTATTATTATTATTATTATTATTATTATTATTATTATTATTATTATTATTATTATTATTATTATTATTATTATTATTATTATTATTATTATTATTATTATTATTATTATTATTATTATTATTATTATTATTATTATTATTATTATTATTATTATTATTATTATTATTAATTATTATTATTATTATTATTATTATTATTATTCTGGTGGAATATTCTAAATAAGTATTAATTTGTTTTAAAGTGAACTAGTGCAACTGTGGTGCATAAACAGTTTGTACAAATGTGGGTTTGTGAAATAACTGTGTATTAAGCCGAAAAACTGCATTTGAAGATACCACAGGTACACTATTTTTATCTGTATACATTATTTTGACCATTATTTCGACCACTCTTTGTCTATCTTGACGAAAATATTCCACCACGGTTAGAAATTTAACAAATTCTTGTTGGATATTTGCTGTTTATTTTGTGATTTCTGTTAATTATTTTGTGCAAAATGGGTGATAATAAATGCAAGAGATGTAAGAAGAGCGTTACTACAGGACTAACATGTGTTATTTGTGGCGTTGTATCGCATCCTAGTTGCTTAAAATCTGTAAAACATGCTGTAATAATTGATGATAACACATGTAATTGTTGCTCAGACAATTCCAGCGAACAAATACCACCATCTGTAAGTCATAAGATATCATATTCAATTTCTGAATTAGAAATGAAAGTAAAATTTCTTGAAGAGATTATAAGAAACAAAGATATGATTGTATACAATCAAGAAATTGCTATTAGGTCATTACAAAGCCAAGTTGATTTGCTGAAACAAGGATCTATTGTGAACGCGTCCACAAAAATAAATAAAGCGGAATCTCAGCCAACCGTTTTTCATCCAAATAATCGTAACACGGCAATTCACGAACCTCAAGGAAATTCATCAAAACCTGCTTTCACCAGCACGGTAGTATCGTCCGCTATTGCCAATGCTCACGCATCAAATACATGCCATAATTTAATTCATATGAACAAAGACTCCACCTCTCATAGCGAGTTTTACAATCTGAAAGCTAAAAAACCAACAAAAAAGTTGTTGACTGGAAATATGAATGCTGACTCAAGTTTTAACCTAAAGGCATCAATCACACAAGAAATGAAATATCTGCACTCTACTAAGTGGGATCCCAACACCGTGGAAGATGAACTGTCAAAATATCTGCAAAGTATTCTACCAGCTATAAGAGTCGAAAAATTGAATGCAAGATACCCTCTCGATTATGCATCTTTTAAAATATCAGTTCCTGCTGCGGATATTGAAAAAATTTTACAACCAGAATTGTGGCCAAGTGGTGTAATCATCAATGAGTTTTTTCCATCGAGAAGATTTCACGGAAATCGCGCCGAGAAATTCAATAACCAAAAGTAATGGTGTTAATTGTTCATATAATTTTTCTATTTTTCACTTAAATGTTCGGAGTCTCGCAAATAAATGCCACGAATTATCAACATTTTTTTACGATAATTTATTTGATGTAATTTGTTTTTCAGAGCATTGGCTCAATAAATCCTGTTTAGATGTAATAAAAATAAATGACTATGTATTAGTGTCTGACTTCACTCGATGCACTAAGCAGCATGGGGGAGTGGCAATATTTTCAAAACCAAATATTAAATGTAAACCAATAGATTTGAGTAAATTCTCAATTATTTATGATGCCGAGTTCTGTGGAGCTGAAGTAAATAACTGTTCAACTGTTTTAATTGCTGTCTATAGATCTTCTAGTAGAGACAATTTTAATATTTTTGAAGATCAATTAATCAAGCTCCTTGAATACTTATATAGAAAATATAGCAATATTATATTGATGGGCGACTTTAACTTAGATTTTCCTGAGAATGGGAACAACGCCAAAACTATTTGTGAAATGTTTTTGTCATTCGGATTGTATTATAAGATTAACGAACCTACTAGATCAGTTTTAAACAGTGAATCATGTTTAGATAACATCGTTACAAACCTTGATCAAGATATTATAAAAGTAGGAACGGTAGACCCACATATATCTGACCATAATGGTCAGTATATTTTTGTTACTATGCCAGGAGGCAGAAATAACGTAGAGGTTAATAGTTCCAAACGGATTATTAATAACAAAGGCATGACTAATTTTGTGAACTCTCTGTCACTGATTTCCTGGGATACTTCAATTTTTGATGACCTAAACGCCTCAGAACTGGGAACGTCTATATTGAGCATTTTAAAGCAAAACATCGATTTATGCTTTCCAGAAAAAAGAGTTAAAGCAAAGAATCAAGAAGTAAAATGGTTTAACAGCAAGTTACGTGACATGAGAAAAGAAGTTAGTAATGCTAAAAGTACATTCAAACTTACAAAATCTGAATCTGGCTGGTGCGAATATAAAATTCTAAACAAAAGTTATCAAAAGGCTATTAAAGACGAAAAGAAAACAGCATATGCAGATATCATTACCAATTCAGATAATAAAGTTAAATCTTGTTGGAAAATTATAAATTCTGAACGAAAATCAGTAAAACAAAAATCAGTTTGCTCAGAAATTTGTCCGGAGACGTTTAATCAATTCTTTATAACCATATCTGATACTATCTTAAAGTCCATAGAAAATTATAAACATGATTCAACGTTTTACTTAAATAAATTAACAAAACCGTCTTTCTCTTTCTTTATGAGTGCTATTTTAGAGGCTGATGTATATCAAGCGATTTTAAAATTAAGTAATTCGACTTGTTTGGACTACTATAACATAAATAGCAGAATGATTAAACAATCTGCCAACTTTTTAGTTCCTCCGCTTACTTTATTTTTTAATAAGTGCGTGGATGAAGGCTGTTGGCCAGATATTTTAAAAATCGCTAAAATTCTACCATTACACAAAAAAGGTAACAAGGACTCGCCTGGCAATTTCAGACCAATTGCAATCTTGCCAACTATTAATAAAGTTTTTGAACTTATCATTAAAGAAAAACTGATTTCTTATCTTGAATCGAAGTCACTATTAACAGATTGTCAGTTTGGTTATCGGAAAAACAAATCCACCATTCGTGCTCTAATCAATCTCTTAGAAGAGGTAGTTCAAAACCTAGACGAAGGCTTAAGTACAATGGCTACAATGTACGATTTAACGAAAGCCTTTGATTGCGTGCCTACAGAGATCTTGTTACAAAAATTAGAATTTTACGGGATTCGAGGAAGAGAACATAAACTTTTTGCTTCGTATTTAAAAAATAGAGTTCAATACGTTGTCTGCGATAATAAACAGTCAGACATTCTGCCAATATCAAGTGGAGTGCCTCAGGGTTCGATATTGGGACCCATTTTGTTTATTATTTATATAAATGATCTACCAGGAGCTATTAAGGAGTTTTGCATCCTATTCGCTGACGACACCACGATCCTGTCAAATCCCAATGAGATGGATAGTTCTGACGTAATCAGAGACTGGTTCTCAGCAAATCGATTGCAACTAAATAATGCAAAAAGCAGTCATTTGTTGTTCAGCTCGGACAAATGGGCGTCAATATCGGATCCTGTAAAATTATTAGGCATACATTTGGATACAAACTTAAACTGGACATCTCATGTAAACAATCTCTGTTCCAAATTGGCGACTCAAATTTTTATTATTCGACAACTGAAATACTGTATGCCTGATCACTTACTACGGTCTATTTACTATGCGCTATTTCACAGTAACATTTCTTATGGTGTGTTACTGTGGGGTAACTCAGTCAATGTACACAAAGTATTTTCTTTGCAGAAAGCGGTAGTAAGATTAATTAGTAATGCTCCTAAAAACACTCCTTGTCAATCTCTTTTTAAAAAACTGGAAATACTGCCTCTCCCTTGTGTCTATATAATGGAAACATTGATTGAAACACACAAAAATGTAGATAGCTTAAGTCGTCACAGAGATATACACAATTATGACACAAGAAATTGTAAAGATTTTGTAATTAATAGATGTAGAATTAAAATGACTAAGAACAACACTCTTAACATTTCTCTGTACAATTATTTTAGAAAATTTTTTATTCATGTAAATTTTGACTCAATGACAGAAAATCAATTTAAAAAATTTACAAAAACATTTTTATTAAATTACTGCTTTTATAGTATTGAACATTTTATTGAAGAATTACAGTAACATATTTAATATTATTAATATTATTTTTTTATACTTTTTTAATTTGTAAGTTGTGTTTTTTTATTATTGTTTTATTGTTGTCATGTTTCTCATATAGCATATAGGTTCATGTCAATGTTTAAAATATTATTGTAATTTAGTAGGTAACTAATATTACTGAAACGTTTAATTTTGTGCTTCAATGTTATATTTTTATGTTAATGACTATTATAACTCTAAATTTTAATTTTAATGTCTATTGTAAAATGTAATTTTAATTATTTTTGTAACCTGACTTCAAATGTACCCGAAAAGTATGTAAAGTGGTCAATAAACCTTCTATCTATCTATATCTATTATTATTATTATTATTATTATTATTATTATTATTATTATTATTATTATTATTATTATTATTATTATTATTATTATTATTATTATTATTATTATTATTATTATTATTATTATTATTATTATTATTATTATTATTATTATTATTATTATTATTATTATTATTATTATTATTATTATTATTATTATTATTATTATTATTATTATTATTATTATTATTATTATTATTATTATTATTATTTATTATTATTATTATTATTATTATTATTATTATTATTATTATTATTATTATTATTATTATTATTATTATTATTATTATTATTATTATTATTATTATTATTATTATTATTATTATTATTATTATTATTATTATTATTATTATTATTATTATTATTATTATTATTATTATTATTATTATTATTATTATTATTATTATTATTATTATTATTATTATTATTATTATTATTATTATTATTATTATTATTATTATTATTATTATTATTATTATTATTATTATTATTATTATTATTATTATTATTATTATTATTATTATTATTATTATTATTATTATTATTATTATTATTATTATTATTATTATTATTATTATTATTATTATTATTATTATTATTATTATTATTATTATTATTATTATTATTATTATTATTATTATTATTATTATTATTATTATTATTATTATTATTATTATTATTATTATTATTATTATTATTATTATTATTATTATTATTATTATTATTATTATTATTATTATTATTATTATTATTATTATTATTATTATTATTATTTTTATTATTATTATTATTATTATTATTATTATTATTATTATTATTATTATTATTATTATTATTATTATTATTATTATTATTATTATTATTATTATTATTATTATTATTATTATTATTATTATTATTATTATTATTATTATTATTATTATTATTATTATTTTTTTTTTTTTTTTTTTTTTTTTTTTTTTTTTTGCCTGGTGAGGAAACTCATGTTCGGCCCCAGCGCTTGTTTCCATCGCATCTGAGAGTGAGGGACTCGGAGCTCTCTGTGTGCAAGTCTCCGCCTACCCTCCAAACCTCACCACCTGTATCATGCGCAACACTGGAATCACATTGGTATTGTCTACATCAGTGTTGGGCACTCTCCTAGTTCTGAATTTCTCTGCAATGCTTTTCCTTATCCGTCATGATCTTTTGAATAAATCCCTGAACCTCATTCCATGTGCTCTCCTTGTCCGTCATTTTCCTTACCAAATTCTCGGCTTCAATTTTTCCAATTTTTTGCTCCAGTCTGTCTCTGTCTTCCTGCCATTTACTGCAGTGAAACAATGTGTGCTCCGCTGAATCTCTCAGTCCACAATCGATGCATGCGTCATTTTCCTTTTTTCCTATTCTCAGAGCGTAGTTAGCAAAGCAGCCGTGTCCTGATAGAACCTGTGACATATAATAATCCACTCTCCTATGTGGGCATTTGTACCAGATGTCTATGTATTTTATGAGCCGTTTTGTCCAAGCTGCTTTCGTTTCCGTTTCATCCCATTCCGTTTGCCATCTAACAATTGTTTCTTGTCTTTCTTCTTTCTTGGCTGTAGGCGTTTCTCCGTCTTCTCTCTCATGGATTTTGGCTCTTTCAACTGCCAGTAGATGTATTGGCGGGACTCCGGTGATGATCTGAATCGCTGCTGTAGAAATAGTTCTGAACCCGCTGGCAACTCTTAGTAGAGCTTTCCTTTGAGTGCTTAGTAGCATATTTCTATATTTTTTGATTTTCAATACGGTAACCCAGATGGGCGCTCCATATAACAATATTGATTGGACTACTCCATATAGAGCGGCTCTTTTCTGACTCCCCGGTCCTCCAATATTTGGCATTATTTTAGCCAAAGCGTTTAATTTTTGCTCCGCTTTCGTTGTTGCAAACTCAATGTGTGGTCCAAATGTAATATGATCATCTATGATAACGCCCAGATATCTAAACTGCCTGGTGAGTTTTACGTCTGTATCCAATACCTTAAACTTGATGTCATTTTTTTTGCGTTTACCACAGAAGACCATACATTCTGTTTTATGTGGGGCTATTTCTAACCGATTTCTCCTCATCCACATCTCAATTTGGTGCACAGCCTGGTTCGTTCTTAGGACCAATTCCTCTTTATTTTTTCCTCTCACTATAATCGCCAGATCATCTGCAAAAGCAACAGTTTTTGCATCTTCTCCTAGATTAAGTTTAAGGACCCCATCGTAGAGCACATTCCATAGAGTAGGCCCAAGTACCGGTCCCTGGGGTACGCCCATTGTCATCTTCAAGGTAGTTCCCCGGTCAATTTGGACCTGCGATAAGTAAGGTAGTCATCGATTATATTTACTAGGTATTGTGAGACCTGTCTATCCTCCAAGTTGTCCATAATCCTGTGCCATGCGGCGGTGTTAAACGCATTTTTTATGTCTATTGCTACCATGGCTATCCATATTTTGCCCTGTCCCCTTACTGTCTCAATGACCTTCTCTATTGCCTGGATGGTTGATCTTCCTTTTCGGAACCCATACTGTGCATCCGCGAAGTTTCCCATAAGTTCAATTTTCTTTTCGAGTCTATTTTTCACTAGTTTTTCATATAGTTTGGCCATCGTATTTATTAGGCAAATTGGTCGGTATGATTTTGCTTCACTTTCCAAACCCTTTCCTTTCCAGGCTAGAATGACTGAAGCTTCTTTCCAAGCTCGCGGGAAGCTTTGTTCGTGTAACAGAGTATTCATTGACTCCAATATTTTTTCGGGTATCGTTTTAACAGCTATTTTAATGGCCTCGGGTGGGATCCTGTCTGGGCCAGGGGCTTTTTTCGGTTTAAGCGATTCAGCGGCCTTTTGTAGTTCTTCCGCAGTAAAGCTCGCAGGTTCTTGTCCTTCTCGTAGTCTTCTCCATCTAGAGCGTCTTTGCTCCGTTCCCGGAAATAATTGTTTGCACCAAGTTTCCTTCTGCTTACTGGTTAGACTATAGGGTATGCTCATTTTATTGAGGAACTTTGCAGCTATTTGATAACCCTGTCCCCATACATCGTCTTCTAACTCCAGAAAAACGTCTCTCCAGCATTCCCTTTTGGATCTGTTAATGGCTTTGGCTAATTCTTTTTTTAGATTTCTGTACTGCTCTTCATCGTCTGCTATATTTTCCATTCTGATATTACGTTTATTATTCCGTTTAATCAGGTTTCTTCTTGCTTTAATGCATTCTATCCTTAGGCTGTCTATTGTGTTGTTCCACCAATAAGGAAGAGTCTTCTTTGTGGTAACTACCCTGGTTGCCCTTTTAACCGCTTCTTTTATGTTTCTTTCCATCGTTTTTGGTCCCCACCTACCCTCAGTCGTATTTTGTCTGAGATGCTCTACATACATCACCTCGTTAAATATTGTTTTTCTTTGATTTAGACTACTCTTCTGCTTTACCTTGTTGTCACTGACTTCAAACAGTATGTGGTGGTGGTACGTGCAGAATTCTCCTTCGAGGATTTCCCACTTCCTTATTCTACCCATCATTTTTTCCGTTACGCACGTTATGTCAATGTGTGACTTTGAGACACCTCTTTCAAACGTTGGTTGTCCGTCGTTAATAATTGTAGCATTTATTTCTATTGTCCATTCTACTAGATATTCTCCTCTTTTGTCGCAGGCAGGCGATCCCCATTGTGGAGACTTAGAGTTCAAGTCTCCTGCCAGTATAACTTTCGTGCCACTCTTCTTAATGTCATACATGACCTCGTCTAGTATTGATTGATAGTCTTCAAAAGGAATATTTGGTGATATATAACAGCAATATAGGTCCCAATCTGGTAGCTTCAGTTTTACAAAGCCTCTACCTACTTCGTGTCCTCTTAGTTCCAGTTTTTTATTAACTATTTGTGCTGCTACAGTATTAGTGTTATCCATGATGCAAGATGTTCTTGTTGCTATATTTATATTGGGTTCCGAGATGATGATGATATCAACTTCATTCTCTAAGGCGGTGGCATATGCGATGTTGTGTGCAGCTTTTGATCTTCCCAGGTTGGTTTGAAGAATTTTAGTCATGTTGCTAGCTATCCGATTCTGCTAGCCTTACCTGTTTTTTTTTCTTTTTTCTCTTTAGTGCTTCTACTTAAAAACCTCATCTAGGCCCACTCCTCCTGGCCTAACGTCTACTTCTTTCTCTTGTCCTCTGTCTGTGAATTTTCTTTCTGTTAGCTTCCTCCCATTTCTTATGTCGTTAATCATCCTTTTGTAATAAGGGCATTTCAGCTGATCCGATCTATGACCCATGGTCTTACACTTTACACATTTTAGTTCATTTTTGCAGTCTTTGCTTGTATGATCTTTCTCGCCACATTTTAAGCACTCGTCGCTTCTGTCACTACTGGAAGTGCATTTATTTGTTCTATGTCCGAATTCCAGACATCTGAAACACCTGATCAAAAATATTTTCTCTTTAATGTCACAGTTTGCCCATCCTATCCTGATGCTTCTCCTTTTGATTATTTCCAATCCATTTCGTCTTGGCAATTCAATTAGTGCTGATTGGGTCCGTGACCTACCTTCTCTTAACGTTTTTATTTCTATATCCTCCAATTCCGTTGCCGTCTCCTGCTTGACCGCTTCTTTAATATCGATTTCTGTGGTTGTTATGTCCATGCCTAATATGTACAACTGGATAGTTTCATTTTTTTTTATTTTTACCTTACATCCCTCCACTTTATTTTTTATTTCCTCCTCCAGTGATCGAGCTTTTTTTTCTCCTCCTTCAGTTGTTAGGATTATATCCCCTTTCTCTGTTTTCTTTATTGTATTTATTTTTATGCCCAATTTTCCTATATCTATGTTCTCTTTCAGTCGCTTTACCATAGCTGCGTAGTCTTGGCCTTCTGTTTTGATAAATATGACTCCATCTTTTTCTTTTTCGTCTTTATTTTTCGAGTTTTCTTTACTTCCAGTCGGGTTATTTGTGTATAATGTCAGGACGAGTTGCTTTCCGCACAGAGCATATTCTACTAATTTCCTTGTAATTGTCACATCTTGGTTTTCCGGTATCGGCATAGCTATTTGCATCCTTCCATCTTTGATCGCCTTGTCAATCATTTCCTCCACTGTGGTAAGGAATCGTATATATTTGTCTTCACTCCCACCTTCCAAGATTGGTACCATCTTATATAGGTATTTTTCTTTTATGGTACTTGATTTTGCGTTTGGTCGTCTTATTGTTACTACGATTGTGTCTACTCCTCCTTCTGGTGGTACTATTTCCCCTAGTTCTGGGTAGCGTTCTCGGAATCTTTTTGGTGGTCCCTGACTCATGTTTGTATCTTCTGTATAGATTGCAAGATCTCCTTGGTGTCCGCTTGTTAGCGGGTTCCCTATTTCCATATTTGTTTTATGGTAAGCGTTTTCTGGCCAGTTTAGGTTTGTAACTAGATGTAGATCTTCCTCGTTTTGTACATTTTCCAGTTTATTTCTTATTTCCCCAATAACTTCCTCCTCTTGTATTTCAGTAAAGTCTGCCTGAACTCCTATTGAGTTACACGTTGTTTTGGCAATTATTTTTTGGTTTTCCTTCTCGGCTTGGTAAATTTCTCTTTTCCATGTATTTAAACCCCTAACAAGTCCTTCCATTTCTTTTACATTCTGTTTTATTTCCATTTTAGTGTATGGATTTTCTTTCACCAATACTTGCAGAGTCTCGTTAATTTTGTTAATTTTTTTTAGCAGAAACTCCAGGTCTCGGCTGTCGTATCGAAGCGTAGTTTTCTTCTTATCACTCTCTTTTTTAATTTCATCCCCTGAGCTTTTTACTATTTCGCTTACGACTCCTGTCTCAGCAGCTTTAATATCTAGTTTCCGTTTCTTCTCGTTTCTTTGTTCTGGTGTTCCATTCAAATTATTTTTTTCTGCCTCGTCCATATCTTCAGTTGGACCTGCTACAATAGTTGATGCTGGCGTAAGCCAGTGTCCTCCATCCGGATTCTTTGTCCTTAGTGGTGATCTACTTATCGAGTCTCTTCTTTTAAAAGGGTCGCTAAATAAGTCTTCAATGCTTTGATCCTGTTCCTTATTTATCTTCGTTGTCCATTCCAGATCAAGTGGCTGTTCAGAAAGAATTCTTTCTACTTCCACGCGGCCAGATTCGGGCTGGTCGTCCCCCGATTTCGACGAATTGTTGCCCCCCCCAGAATCCGCGGGGCAGTCCGTATGCACGGAGGGGGATTCTGGACGATTTGTCCTACCCCCCTGGGGTATTATGTTTTTACTATTCGACATCTCATTATCCTATCTTGGTTTTCTGTCAGGGTTTTCCGTCCCTTAGCCGCCGGGTCCCCGTTTTGTGGCGCCGGGAAACTCGCCATTCGCCCTCCCTCTTCGGGGTCGGACTTGCCGTTTTGCTTTTGTTAGCCGGGCGGATGTTCTTGAAACTGGTATTTATTAGTGTCACCTAGTCGGCATCAGTGACCCCACCAGTGCCCCCAAACGGCCATTTTGAGCTGCTTCTTGGCTTCGCTCCCCACGCCTGTCCCTTTTTGGGCCCAAGCACCGGGAGCTACTGAGCCACTCCACCACGGCAAGGTCTTTCAGCTCCTAGGAGTGGATTATTATTATTATTATTATTATTATTATTATTATTATTATTATTATTATTATTATTATTATTATTATTATTATTATTATTATTATTATTATTATTATTATTATTATTATTATTATTATTATTATTATTATTATTATTATTATTATTATTATTATTATTATTATTATTATTATTATTATTATTATTATTATTATTATTATTATTATTATTATTATTATTATTATTATTATTATTATTATTATTATTATTATTATTATTATTATTATTATTATTATTATTATTATTATTATTATTATTATTATTATTATTATTATTATTATTATTATTATTATTATTATTATTATTATTATTATTATTATTATTATTATTATTATTATTATTATTATTATTATTATTATTATTATTATTATTATTATTATTATTATTATTATTATTATTATTATTATTATTATTATTATTATTATTATTATTATTATTATTATTATTATTATTATTATTATTATTATTATTATTATTATTATTATTATTATTATTATTATTATTATTATTATTATTATTATTATTATTATTATTATTATTATTATTATTATTATTATTATTATTATTATTATTATTATTATTATTATTATTATTATTATTATTATTATTATTATTATTATTATTATTATTATTATTATTATTATTATTATTATTATTATTATTATTATTATTATTATTATTATTATTATTATTATTATTATTATTATTATTATTATTATTATTATTATTATTATTATTATTATTATTATTATTATTATTATTATTATTATTATTATTATTATTATTATTATTATTATTATTATTATTATTTTTATTATTATTATTATTATTATTATTATTATTATTATTATTATTATTATTATTATTATTATTATTATTATTATTATTATTATTATTATTATTATTATTATTATTATTATTATTATTATTATTATTATTATTATTATTATTATTATTATTATTATTATTATTATTATTATTATTATTATTATTATTATTATTATTATTATTATTTTTTTTTTTTTTTTTTTTTTTTTTTTTTTTTTGCCTGGTGAGGAAACTCATGTTCGGCCCCAGCGCTTGTTTCCATCGCATCTGAGAGTGAGGGACTCGGAGCTCTCTGTGTGCAAGTCTCCGCCTACCCTCCAAACCTCACCACCTGTATCATGCGCAACACTGGAATCACATTGGTATTGTCTACATCAGTGTTGGGCACTCTCCTAGTTCTGAATTTCTCTGCAATGCTTTTCCTTATCCGTCATGATCTTTTGAATAAATCCCTGAACCTCATTCCATGTGCTCTCCTTGTCCGTCATTTTCCTTACCAAATTCCCGGCTTCAATTTTTCCAATTTTTTGCTCCAGTCTGTCTCTGTCTTCCTGCCATTTACTGCAGTGAAACAATGTGTGCTCCGCTGAATCTCTCAGTCCACAATCGATGCATGCGTCATTTTCCTTTTTTCCTATTCTCAGAGCGTAGTTAGCAAAGCAGCCGTGTCCTGATAGAACCTGTGACATATAATAATCCACTCTCCTATGTGGGCATTTGTACCAGATGTCTATGTATTTTATGAGCCGTTTTGTCCAAGCTGCTTTCGTTTCCGTTTCATCCCATTCCGTTTGCCATCTAACAATTGTTTCTTGTCTTTCTTCTTTCTTGGCTGTAGGCGTTTCTCCGTCTTCTCTCTCATGGATTTTGGCTCTTTCAACTGCCAGTAGATGTATTGGCGGGACTCCGGTGATGATCTGAATCGCTGCTGTAGAAATAGTTCTGAACCCGCTGGCAACTCTTAGTAGAGCTTTCCTTTGAGTGCTTAGTAGCATATTTCTATATTTTTTGATTTTCAATACGGTAACCCAGATGGGCGCTCCATATAACAATATTGATTGGACTACTCCATATAGAGCGGCTCTTTTCTGACTCCCCGGTCCTCCAATATTTGGCATTATTTTAGCCAAAGCGTTTAATTTTTGCTCCGCTTTCGTTGTTGCAAACTCAATGTGTGGTCCAAATGTAATATGATCATCTATGATAACGCCCAGATATCTAAACTGCCTGGTGAGTTTTACGTCTGTATCCAATACCTTAAACTTGATGTCATTTTTTTTGCGTTTACCACAGAAGACCATACATTCTGTTTTATGTGGGGCTATTTCTAACCGATTTCTCCTCATCCACATCTCAATTTGGTGCACAGCCTGGTTCGTTCTTAGGACCAATTCCTCTTTATTTTTTCCTCTCACTATAATCGCCAGATCATCTGCAAAAGCAACCGTTTTTGCATCTTCTCCTAGATTAAGTTTAAGGACCCCATCGTAGAGCACATTCCATAGAGTAGGCCCAAGTACCGGTCCCTGGGGTACGCCCATTGTCATCTTCAAGGTAGTTCCCCGGTCAATTTGGACCTGCGATAAGTAAGGTAGTCATCGATTATATTTACTAGGTATTGTGAGACCTGTCTATCCTCCAAGTTGTCCATAATCCTGTGCCATGCGGCGGTGTTAAACGCATTTTTTATGTCTATTGCTACCATGGCTATCCATATTTTGCCCTGTCCCCTTACTGTCTCAATGACCTTCTCTATTGCCTGGATGGTTGATCTTCCTTTTCGGAACCCATACTGTGCATCCGCGAAGTTTCCCATAAGTTCAATTTTCTTTTCGAGTCTATTTTTCACTAGTTTTTCATATAGTTTGGCCATCGTATTTATTAGGCAAATTGGTCGGTATGATTTTGCTTCACTTTCCAAACCCTTTCCTTTCCAGGCTAGAATGACTGAAGCTTCTTTCCAAGCTCGCGGGAAGCTTTGTTCGTGTAACAGAGTATTCATTGACTCCAATATTTTTTCGGGTATCGTTTTAACAGCTATTTTAATGGCCTCGGGTGGGATCCTGTCTGGGCCAGGGGCTTTTTTCGGTTTAAGCGATTCAGCGGCCTTTTGTAGTTCTTCCGCAGTAAAGCTCGCAGGTTCTTGTCCTTCTCGTAGTCTTCTCCATCTAGAGCGTCTTTGCTCCGTTCCCGGAAATAATTGTTTGCACCAAGTTTCCTTCTGCTTACTGGTTAGACTATAGGGTATGCTCATTTTATTGAGGAACTTTGCAGCTATTTGATAACCCTGTCCCCATACATCGTCTTCTAACTCCAGAAAAACGTCTCTCCAGCATTCCCTTTTGGATCTGTTAATGGCTTTGGCTAATTCTTTTTTTAGATTTCTGTACTGCTCTTCATCGTCTGCTATATTTTCCATTCTGATATTACGTTTATTATTCCGTTTAATCAGGTTTCTTCTTGCTTTAATGCATTCTATCCTTAGGCTGTCTATTGTGTTGTTCCACCAATAAGGAAGAGTCTTCTTTGTGGTAACTACCCTGGTTGCCCTTTTAACCGCTTCTTTTATGTTTCTTTCCATCGTTTTTGGTCCCCACCTACCCTCAGTCGTATTTTGTCTGAGATGCTCTACATACATCACCTCGTTAAATATTGTTTTTCTTTGATTCAGACTACTCTTCTGCTTTACCTTGTTGTCACTGACTTCAAACAGTATGTGGTGGTGGTACGTGCAGAATTCTCCTTCGAGGATTTCCCACTTCCTTATTCTACCCATCATTTTTTCCGTTACGCACGTTATGTCAATGTGTGACTTGAGACACCTCTTTCAAACGTTGGTTGTCCGTCGTTAATAATTGTAGCATTTATTTCTATTGTCCATTCTACTAGATATTCTCCTCTTTTGTCGCAGGCAGGCGATCCCCATTGTGGAGACTTAGAGTTCAAGTCTCCTGCCAGTATAACTTTCGTGCCACTCTTCTTAATGTCATACATGACCTCGTCTAGTATTGATTGATAGTCTTCAAAAGGAATATTTGGTGATATATAACAGCAATATAGGTCCCAATCTGGTAGCTTCAGTTTTACAAAGCCTCTACCTACTTCGTGTCCTCTTAGTTCCAGTTTTTTATTAACTATTTGTGCTGCTACAGTATTAGTGTTATCCATGATGCAAGATGTTCTTGTTGCTATATTTATATTGGGTTCCGAGATGATGATGATATCAACTTCATTCTCTAAGGCGGTGGCATATGCGATGTTGTGTGCAGCTTTTGATCTTCCCAGGTTGGTTTGAAGAATTTTAGTCATGTTGCTAGCTATCCGATTCTGCTAGCCTTACCTGTTTTTTTTTCTTTTTTCTCTTTAGTGCTTCTACTTAAAAACCTCATCTAGGCCCACTCCTCCTGGCCTAACGTCTACTTCTTTCTCTTGTCCTCTGTCTGTGAATTTTCTTTCTGTTAGCTTCCTCCCATTTCTTATGTCGTTAATCATCCTTTTGTAATAAGGGCATTTCAGCTGATCCGATCTATGACCCATGGTCTTACACTTTACACATTTTAGTTCATTTTTGCAGTCTTTGCTTGTATGATCTTTCTCGCCACATTTTAAGCACTCGTCGCTTCTGTCACTACTGGAAGTGCATTTATTTGTTCTATGTCCGAATTCCAGACATCTGAAACACCTGATCAAAAATATTTTCTCTTTAATGTCACAGTTTGCCCATCCTATCCTGATGCTTCTCCTTTTGATTATTTCCAATCCATTTCGTCTTGGCAATTCAATTAGTGCTGATTGGGTCCGTGACCTACCTTCTCTTAACGTTTTTATTTCTATATCCTCCAATTCCGTTGCCGTCTCCTGCTTGACCGCTTCTTTAATATCGATTTCTGTGGTTGTTATGTCCATGCCTAATATGTACAACTGGATAGTTTCATTTTTTTTTATTTTTACCTTACATCCCTCCACTTTATTTTTTATTTCCTCCTCCAGTGATCGAGCTTTTTTTTCTCCTCCTTCAGTTGTTAGGATTATATCCCCTTTCTCTGTTTTCTTTATTGTATTTATTTTTATGCCCAATTTTCCTATATCTATGTTCTCTTTCAGTCGCTTTACCATAGCTGCGTAGTCTTGGCCTTCTGTTTTGATAAATATGACTCCATCTTTTTCTTTTTCGTCTTTATTTTTCGAGTTTTCTTTACTTCCAGTCGGGTTATTTGTGTATAATGTCAGGACGAGTTGCTTTCCGCACAGAGCATATTCTACTAATTTCCTTGTAATTGTCACATCTTGGTTTTCCGGTATCGGCATAGCTATTTGCATCCTTCCATCTTTGATCGCCTTGTCAATCATTTCCTCCACTGTGGTAAGGAATCGTATATATTTGTCTTCACTCCCACCTTCCAAGATTGGTACCATCTTATATAGGTATTTTTCTTTTATGGTACTTGATTTTGCGTTTGGTCGTCTTATTGTTACTACGATTGTGTCTACTCCTCCTTCTGGTGGTACTATTTCCCCTAGTTCTGGGTAGCGTTCTCGGAATCTTTTTGGTGGTCCCTGACTCATGTTTGTATCTTCTGTATAGATTGCAAGATCTCCTTGGTGTCCGCTTGTTAGCGGGTTCCCTATTTCCATATTTGTTTTATGGTAAGCGTTTTCTGGCCAGTTTAGGTTTGTAACTAGATGTAGATCTTCCTCGTTTTGTACATTTTCCAGTTTATTTCTTATTTCCCCAATAACTTCCTCCTCTTGTATTTCAGTAAAGTCTGCCTGAACTCCTATTGAGTTACACGTTGTTTTGGCAATTATTTTTTGGTTTTCCTTCTCGGCTTGGTAAATTTCTCTTTTCCATGTATTTAAACCCCTAACAAGTCCTTCCATTTCTTTTACATTCTGTTTTATTTCCATTTTAGTGTATGGATTTTCTTTCACCAATACTTGCAGAGTCTCGTTAATTTTGTTAATTTTTTTTAGCAGAAACTCCAGGTCTCGGCTGTCGTATCGAAGCGTAGTTTTCTTCTTATCACTCTCTTTTTTAATTTCATCCCCTGAGCTTTTTACTATTTCGCTTACGACTCCTGTCTCAGCAGCTTTAATATCTAGTTTCCGTTTCTTCTCGTTTCTTTGTTCTGGTGTTCCATTCAAATTATTTTTTTCTGCCTCGTCCATATCTTCAGTTGGACCTGCTACAATAGTTGATGCTGGCGTAAGCCAGTGTCCTCCATCCGGATTCTTTGTCCTTAGTGGTGATCTACTTATCGAGTCTCTTCTTTTAAAAGGGTCGCTAAAAAGTCTTCAATGCTTTGATCCTGTTCCTTATTTATCTTCGTTGTCCATTCCAGATCAAGTGGCTGTTCAGAAAGAATTCTTTCTACTTCCACGCGGCCAGATTCGGGCTGGTCGTCCCCCGATTTCGACGAATTGTTGCCCCCCCCAGAATCCGCGGGGCAGTCCGTATGCACGGAGGGGGATTCTGGACGATTTGTCCTACCCCCCTGGGGTATTATGTTTTTACTATTCGACATCTCATTATCCTATCTTGGTTTTCTGTCAGGGTTTTCCGTCCCTTAGCCGCCGGGTCCCCGTTTTGTGGCGCCGGGAAACTCGCCATTCGCCCTCCCTCTTCGGGGTCGGACTTGCCGTTTTGCTTTTGTTAGCCGGGCGGATGTTCTTGAAACTGGTATTTATTAGTGTCACCTAGTCGGCATCAGTGACCCCACCAGTGCCCCCAAACGGCCATTTTGAGCTGCTTCTTGGCTTCGCTCCCCACGCCTGTCCCTTTTTGGGCCCAAGCACCGGGAGCTACTGAGCCACTCCACCACGGCAAGGTCTTTCAGCTCCTAGGAGTGGATTATTATTATTATTATTATTATTATTATTATTATTATTATTATTATTATTATTATTATTATTATTATTATTATTATTATTATTATTATTATTATTATTATTATTATTATTATTATTATTATTATTATTATTATTATTATTATTATTATTATTATTATTATTATTATTATTATTATTATTATTATTATTATTATTATTATTATTATTATTATTATTATTATTATTATTATTATTATTATTATTATTATTATTATTATTATTATTATTATTATTATTATTATTATTATTATTATTATTATTATTATTATTATTATTATTATTATTATTATTATTATTATTATTATTATTATTATTATTATTATTATTATTATTATTATTATTATTATTATTATTATTATTATTATTATTATTATTATTATTATTATTATTATTATTATTATTATTATTATTATTATTATTATTATTATTATTATTATTATTATTATTATTATTATTATTATTATTATTATTATTATTATTATTATTATTATTATTATTATTATTATTATTATTATTATTATTATTATTATTATTATTATTATTATTATTATTATTATTATTATTATTATTATTATTATTATTATTATTATTATTATTATTATTATTATTATTATTATTATTATTATTATTATTATTATTATTATTATTATTATTATTATTATTATTATTATTATTATTATTATTATTATTATTATTATTATTATTATTATTATTATTATTATTATTATTATTATTATTATTATTATTATTATTATTATTATTATTATTATTATTATTATTATTATTATTATTATTATTATTATTATTATTATTATTATTATTATTATTATTATTATTATTATTATTATTATTATTATTATTATTATTATTATTATTATTATTATTATTATTATTATTATTATTATTATTATTATTATTATTATTATTATTATTATTATTATTATTATTATTATTATTATTATTATTATTATTATTATTATTATTATTATTATTATTATTATTATTATTATTATTATTATTATTATTATTATTATTATTATTATTATTATTATTATTATTATTATTATTATTATTATTATTATTATTATTATTATTATTATTATTATTATTATTATTATTATTATTATTATTATTATTATTATTATTATTATTATTATTATTATTATTATTATTATTATTATTATTATTATTATTATTATTATTATTATTATTATTATTATTATTATTATTATTATTATTATTATTATTATTATTATTATTATTATTATTATTATTATTATTATTATTATTATTATTATTATTATTATTATTATTATTATTATTATTATTATTATTATTATTATTATTATTATTATTATTATTATTATTATTATTATTATTATTATTATTATTATTATTATTATTATTATTATTATTATTATATATTATTATTATTATTATTATTATTATTATTATTATTATTATTATTATTATTATTATTATTATTATTATTATTATTATTATTATTATTATTATTATTATTATTATTATTATTATTATTATTATTATTATTATTATTATTATTATTATTATTATTATTATTATTATTATTATTATTATTATTAATATTATTATTATTATTATTATTATTATTATTATTATTATTATTATTATTATTATTATTATTATTATTATTATTATTATTATTATTATTATTATTATTATTATTATTATATTAAATACAAGAGAAAGATTTATCTAACTTGAAGCCATTCCAAATCCTACACTTCCTTTAGAAGATAGA
The DNA here is from genome assembly GCA_927349885.1 of Psylliodes chrysocephalus. Classification (NCBI taxonomy): domain Eukaryota; kingdom Metazoa; phylum Arthropoda; class Insecta; order Coleoptera; family Chrysomelidae; genus Psylliodes; species Psylliodes chrysocephalus. The sequence continues at coordinate 70,827,397 of OV651813.1, forward strand.
ATTCGAAGGGTAGTTCTAGGAATCAAGACAATAGATCTTTTGGCTACAAATTTCGAAAAAATGTAATATTTCTGCAATCCTTTAACTTAAAAAATCTATATTTGGCAAATTATTTAGGCTTAATTGGGGGGCGAGTAAGAATTTATTGAAATATTTTAGAACTTTTTGTCATCATGGTTACCTCAAAACCACCCCTTACTTCAATTCATTCTTACTCCCCACCAAATTAAGACCTTATGGCCCTACTTTAGGCTTCCGTAACTCCTAAACGTGGTATAGAACTGAATTGCGTTAAATCATCATATTTTGGAGTGCCCAACACGCACCTGTTCTGTGTGTCGATACTTATGCGGAACACACTGTGTATCCATACCTAGTAATAATAGTAAAAGCGCGATATTATGTGACTTTCTGGAGATCAACGTCTAATATTTTGTTGGAAACTACATCAAAACTTCGAACAGCAGTTTTTCTTCAGTAAACTTAATATCATCGACTCCTGAAAAGAACAGTTATTGTGAGTAATTAAAAACTATATAATTGAGTGCGACGATCTTAAATATTGTTTCATTTAATACTTACTCATATAATTTATTCAATAGAAGATTAGCATAATTCCTAATATTTATTAGTTCAATAATAGTAATTTTGACCGTATGATTGTCATATGTCAAATTTAATTTGATTTAAATAACCAAGGGGTTATATTCAGTAGCATAGATGAACGTTATAATAATTATTCTAATTGCCTCGGAATAACGGGGGCAATGAAAACAACCCCCACTGCTGCAATGGAAGCACTAATAGGACCCCCACCTCTTCACTATGTGATACAAGGGGAGGCAAGATTAGGTGCTTACAGATTAGGGAATATATTGGGAAATCTTGACATTAGGCCAGGTCGCATGAGTATCTCAAGGTTAGTGACAGGAGACGTGCTAGACATGAGATCAGACTACATAACCAAGAGGTACTCTTTTAATACTCCATTTGAGGTTTTAAAACAGGAAAGAGCGGAGATCACCAATGCCCAACGACAGGAATAAATCTGGTATACAGACGGGTCTTAGACTGCGGAAGGCACTGGGGCAGGAGTCTTCTCCAAAAACCCTGATACTAACCATAGCTATGCTATAGGAATACATTCCTCGGTATTTCAGGCCGAGATATACGCAATTTTGCAATGTGCAAAAACGAACAGTGAAAGAGCTGTCGAAAATCAGCCTATTTAAATAATGTCAGACAGCCAAGCGGCACTTAAGGCCATATCTAGTCAGAAAGTTACGTCGAGGCTGGTATGGGCATGCATCGAAGAACTAAGAACACTGTCAGACCGAAATAGAGTAAAACTATTTTGGGTGCCAGGTCACCAAGGGATCGATGGCAACGAAAAGGCTGACGAACTTGCAAAAAGAGGGTCAGAAGAAACACCGGAACCAGACACAAACCCAGGAGTACCAAAAAGTACAGTCCCTGGTTTCATGAACGACTGGATTCGGGAACAACATATCAACTATTGGGGAAACACCCCAAAACAGGCACATGGAAAAGCCTTCTTAGGCAGACCATGTCCCAAAAGAACTGGAGAACTACTCTCAATGAAGAGGAACCAGTTGAAAGTGATAACAGGGTTCATGACTGGGCACGCCCCAGTAAAGGGACACTTGAACAAAATTGGCATGTACAATGGGGAACTCAAGTGCCGACTATGTCACAAGAAACCAGAAACGGCCAAACACATACTGTGCGAATGCGAAGCTCTAGATCGCAAAAGACAGGCTCTTTTTAAACAACCCCAGGTTGATCCAACAACGTATAGAACCCACACACCCAAGGATCTGTACAAACTTGTACAAGGTACAAAGGTGATAGAGTGGGTGCTATAAACTAACATGGGGTAAAACACAATAAGCCAATAGGCTTCAGTGTTATTCGGAAACACAGAGTCAGACGAGCCCAGGAGAGAAAAAAAAATTGCTGATCCCAATTGAATCTAGAAATTACGTAATCATCAGGAATAATTGGTGTGTGGATTTTATTTTATTAGTTTTAATTATATATAAATTTGTTTAAATTTGAGTCCTATTCTATGATTTCTTTTGAATCATATTTGTGATAATAAACTTCAAGTATTATAGGAAGTTGTTTATTCTATTTTCAGATACTTATAAGAGGATACAATGAAATATACCTATTATAAATTTAATATAAACTTAAAACAAAATTTATTAAAATATTATTTAAAAAAAAAAAATTAAATCTAGTAAATTAAAATAAAATAAATAAAATTATAAAGTAAACTAAATTATTTTATAAATTTAAATAAAATAAGTTAAATAACTAATAATATTAATATGCCCTGAACCCACCCTGAGAGAAAGAAAATCATATGCGCTAATAAAATGTCTGGATATAGCTAGATGAGATAAGTAATAAATAATAAAGGAAAAATTATTATATCAATTGAAATGACACCCAAAGTGGGGCACTTAAAAAAATCGTGGGACAATAAAGAAAATCGTGGGGCACTAAAGAAAATCGTGGGTCACGCATTAAATAAAGTGGGTCACTCACAAAATGAAGTAAGACGCTTATTAAATAAAGAGGTGCACGCATAAAATAAAGTGGGACACGTATAAAATAAAGTGGGTCATGATTAAAATTAAGTGGGGAACTGAAAAATAAAAGATGGTGCATCCTCAAAATAAACTTGTGTCTATCTTAAAATAAAATAATTAAAATTTCATTAAAATAACAGTGGCATACCAAAAGTGATATATAAAGAAAATTGTTATTCATGGCGTATCCTAACCTCTCTGACAAAAGGAAAAAAGAAAATTCTCACCTAATTTGAAGACGAAACGAGGTATAAATTTTCTTTTTATTATTAATTAAAGGCAAAGTTCTGGTGATAATTGGTACACATAATAAAGAGTTTTAGTACTTTACTTTGTATCCATTTTAAACTTTTCAATTAGTTCATTGGCGGAGAACCCGGTAACGAGTAGCATAATTTCGCAAAAATTAATAATACTGGCCTGTAGAGCAATGGATATTTTTATCCTATCTAACGTAAAAATTAACTTTAAGTAATATTCTAAAACCTCTTATTATGTGTACCAAATTTCACTGGAATATCATTGGCCACTAATTAATATTAAAAAGAAAATAATCAAATTTTATTTTTTCAAACACCCTGTATTTAGAAAACGAAGCGAGATTCTAAAAATATTTTACTTTATTTTTGTCTTAAAATTAGGTCAGAATTATTCTCCTTTCTTTTGTCAGCGAGGATAGGAAACACCCTGTATATTAAATAAGAATTTTATGTTATACAAACGTTTAAAAACAAATTAAATGAGAAGAAGATTGGACAGTCAGAAAAAGAAGATGCGAAGAAAGATATAGAACAAGGAGACACTTCACAAATAGCTGAACAGACTTTGGAAAGAACAATACCGAAAAGGAAAAGCGATGGAAGCAAAGAAGAAAATGATGAAGAGTCACAAGAAGGAGAAGTGTAAATAAGTAATAAAATAGAAAAAGAGATTAAGAAATAAAGTTTGGAAAAGATTATGGGAAGTTTGTTTGTGAAAATGAATAGAATGGAATAAAAAAGAAAACAAGACATAAATAAAACGGAAGAAAATATGATAAAGAAACTGGATCAAAATAATAAGAAAACGGAGAAAAATATGATAAAGAAAATGGATCAAAGTAATCATAAAAAGGAGAAAAATTTAATTCAAAAGATATATGACATAAAAGAAGATATTAAGGATTTAAAAGATGAAATAAAAGAGATGGTTGAAAAATTATATGAATTCAAAATATAAAAAAAAAAAAAGAAATAGATGAAACAAAGAAAGAAATGAGAGAAGAAATAGTTAAAAGAATAGTAGAAATAGAAAAATTACATGATAATGAAATAGAGAACATGAGAAAATAAATTAAAATCTTAGAAGCAAGAGAACAACAAAATTTTAAAATAGCAGACGAAGAAAATTTTAAATTAAAGAAGTTAAAAATGATGATATAAAATTTTTGAGGAAGGCAAAATTAACAAAATCATATAACAAAGGAATATAATAAATTAGACAATAAAATACAAAATAATGAAGAAGTAATGGTGAGAGGAAAAATCGAACTAGATGAAAAACTAAAACGAATGGAAAAATATAAAAAAAAATACAAGAATATGAAGGATCTAAACATCAAATAACTAAAAGTAATTAACACATACATGGTAACAAAAGCAGAACATAGATCCCATACACCGCTCAGGGAAAAGTGACAACCTGTTAAATGTCATAAATTTTTGATATGTTGCAGTTCTCGACCTCTTAAGCAATAGTGTCCATGGGACCATTCAAATCCTATGACTGATTTTTGAGATAATAACTTAAGAAATACCACTTATTTGATAACGGTTATTTCAAATTCATTTTTATTTATTATTTATTTATATTTATTTTAATTTATTTTTATTTATTTTTATTTATTTTTATTTTTATTTTTATTTTTATTTTTATTTTTATTTTTATTTTTATTTATATTTATTTTTATTTATTTTTATTTATTTTTATTTATTTTTATTTATTTTTATTTATTTTTATTTATTTTTATTTATTTTTATTTATTTTTATTTATTTTTATTTATTTTTATTTATTTTTATTTATTTTTATTTATTTTTATTTATTTTTATTTATTTTTATTTATTTTTATTTATTTTTATTTATTTTTATTTATTTTTATTTATTTTTATTTATTTTTATTTATTTTTATTTATTTTTATTTATTTTTATTTATTTTTATTTATTTTTATTTATTTTTATTAATTTTTATTTATTTTTATTTATTTTTATTTATTTTTATTTATTTTTATTTATTTTTATTTATTTAATTTTATTAATTCTTAATAATTTTTATTAATTTTTATTAAATTTTATTAATTTTTATTAATTTTTATTAATTTTTATTAATTTTTATTAATTTTTATTAATTTTTATTAATTTTTAATAATTTTTATTAATTTTTATTAATTTTTATTAATTTTTATTAATTTTTATTAATTTTTATTAATTTTTATTAATTTTTATTAATTTTTATTAATTTTTATTAATTTTTATTAATTTTTATTAATTTTTATTAATTTTTATTAATTTTTATTAATTTTTATTAATTTTTATTAATTTTTATTAATTTTTATTAATTTTTATTAATTTTTATTAATTTTTTTTAATTTTTATTAATTTTTATTAATTTTTATTAATTTTTATTTATTTTTATTTATTTTTATTTATTTTTATTTATTTTTATTTATGTTTATTTATTTTTATTTATTTTTATTTATTTTTATTTATTTTTATTTATTTTTATTTATTTTTATTTATTTTTATTTATTTTTATTTATTTTTATTTATTTTTATTTATTTTTATTTATTTTTCTTTATTTTTATTTATTTAATTTTATTAATTTTTATTTATTTAATTTTATTAATTCTTAATAATTTTTATTAATTTTTATTAAATTTTATTAATTTTTATTAATTTTTATTATTTTTAATTTTTATTAATTTTTAATAATTTTTATTAATTTTTATTAATTTTTATTAATTTTTATTAATTTTTATTAATTTTTATTAATTTTTATTAATTTTATTAATTTTTATTAATTTTTATTAATTTTTATTAATTTTTATTAATTTTTATTAATTTTTATTAATTTTTATTAATTTTTATTAATTTTTATTAATTTTTATTAATTTTTATTAATTTTTATTAATTTTTATTAATTTTTATTAATTTTTATTAATTTTTATTAATTTTTATTAATTTTTATTAATTTTTATTAATTTTTATTAATTTTTATTAATTTTATTAATTTTTATTAATTTTTATTAATTTTTATTAATTTTTATTAATTTTTATTAATTTTTATTAATTTTTATTAATTTTTATTAATTTTTATTAATTTTTATTAATTTTTATTAATTTTTATTAATTTTTATTAATTTTTATTAATTTTTATTAATTTTTATTAATTTTTATTAATTTTTATTAATTTTTATTAATTTTTATTAATTTTTATTAATTTTTATTAATTTTTATTAATTTTTATTAATTTTTATTAATTTTTATTAATTTTTATTAATTTTTATTAATTTTTATTAATTTTTATTAATTTTTATTAATTTTTATTAATTTTTATTAATTTTTATTAATTTTTATTAATTTTTATTAATTTTTATTAATTTTTATTAATTTTTATTAATTTTTATTAATTTTTATTAATTTTTATTAATTTTTATTTAATTTTTATATTAATTTTTATTAATTTTTATTAATTTTTATTAATTTTTATTAATTTTTATTAATTTTTATTAATTTTTATTAATTTTTATTAATTTTTATTATTTTTATTAATTTTTATTAATTTTTATTATTTTTTATTAATTTTTATTAATTTTTATTAATTTTTATTAATTTTTATTAATTTTTATTAATTTTTATTAATTTTTATTAATTTTTATTAATTTTTATTAATTTTTATTAATTTTTATTATTTTTTATTAATTTTTATTAATTTTTATTAATTTTTATTAATTTTTATTAATTTTTATTAATTTTTATTAATTTTTATTAATTTTTATTAATTTTTATTAATTTTTATTAATTTTTATTAATTTTTATTAATTTTATTATTTTAAATTTTTATTAATTTTTATTAATTTTTATTAATTTTTAATAATTTTATTAATTTTTATTAATTTTTATTAATTTTTATTAATTTTTATTAATTTTTATTAATTTTTATTAATTTTTATTAATTTTTATTAATTTTTATTAATTTTTATTAATTTTTATTAATTTTTATTAATTTTTATTAATTTTTATTAATTTTTATTAATTTTTATTAATTTTTATTAATTTTTATTAATTTTTATTAATTTTTATTAATTTTTATTAATTTTTATTAATTTTTATTAATTTTTATTAATTTTGATTAATTTTTAATTAATTTTTATTAATTTTTATTAATTTTTATTAATTTTTATTAATTTTTATTAATTTTTATTAATTTTTTAATTAATTTTTTATTAATTTTTATTAATTTTTATTAATTTTTATTAATTTTTATTAATTTTTATTAATTTTTATTAATTTTTATTAATTTTTATTAATTTTTATTAATTTTTATTAATTTTTATTAATTTTTTATTAATTTTTATTAATTTTTATTAATTTTTATTAATTTTTATTAATTTTTATTAATTTTTATTAATTTTTTTATTAATTTTTATTTATTTTTATTAATTTTTATTAATTTTTATTAATTTTTATTAATTTTTATTAATTTTTATTAATTTTTATTAATTTTTATTAATTTTTATTAATTTTTATTAATTTTTATTAATTTTTATTAATTTTTATTAATTTTTATTAATTTTTATTAATTTTTATTAATTTTTATTAATTTTTATTAATTTTTATTAATTTTTATTAATTTTTATTAATTTTTATTAATTTTTATTAATTTTTATTAATTTTTATTAATTTTTATTAATTTTTATTAATTTTATTAATTTTTATTAATTTTTATTAATTTTTATTAATTTTTATTAATTTTTATTAATTTTTATTAATTTTTATTAATTTTTATTAATTTTTATTAATTTTTATTAATTTTTATTAATTTTTATTAATTTTTATTAATTTTTATTAATTTTTATTAATTTTTATTAATTTTTATTAATTTTTATTAATTTTTATTAATTTTTATTAATTTTTATTAATTTTTATTAATTTTTATTAATTTTTATTAATTTTTATTAATTTTTATTAATTTTTATTAATTTTTATTAATTTTTATTAATTTTTATTAATTTTTATTAATTTTTATTAATTTTTATTAATTTTTATTAATTTTTATTAATTTTTATTAATTAATTTTTATTAATTATTTTATTAATTTTTATTAATTTTTAATTAATTTTTATTAATTTTTAATTAATTTTTATTAATTTTTATTAATTTTTATTAATTTTTATTAATTTTTATTAATTTTTATTAATTTTTATTAATTTTTATTAATTTTTATTAATTTTTATTAATTTTTATTAATTTGTGACGAAGTCACTAAAATTCCCAATAATTTATTCCATAAATTAATTTCTAAAATTAATTTCCATCTATGAACATTTGCAAGACCCCCTGTAACTAATATTTCCGTAGAATTACCGTTTTTAAACATTTGCAAGAGCCCTCGTAGTTTAAAACTTTGCGATATCACAATAATGTAAATCGTCTTGTAAAATTGCAATTCTAGTAGATTTTATCAGTAAGCTGATCAATTAACGTTTTTTTCGCAATAACAATTTATTTCCTCTAGGTGGGGCTACCGCCCCACTCCGGCAAAAGTACGAATTCTGATAAAACTAAATGTTTGCGATGAAGGAGCTCTCTTTTCCTTCTGCTACGCCGTCAGTTCGATAGAAAAAGTTGTCTTGCTGAAGTGCCGTTTTTACCGAAAGCGATTTTTGTGAAAAGTTAATTAAGGTAGGCCTTTTTATTTAAAATTCCGTCTAATAATTCTCCCTGTAACATTCACTTCCGTACTATTAATTACCTGAGCTATTCGACCGATATTTTTGATTTCTTAGTAGCTGTCAGGGTAACGAATTGTATTTAAATCCGGGGCGTTAGTGCCCTTCAACGATTTTCGTGTTAACCAAGGGATGATAGTGGTATTCGCTTGCTATCCCTGTCGAGAGTCGCAGCTGTTTCTGTTTTGTAGAAGCTATGGATTCCCAGATGTCTACATAAGAGAAATTTGAAACCGAATAAATAAAATAAAAATTCTCAAAGTATTGGTCGAATAATACCGCTTTAAGACACCCGTTATTTGGTCTATTGTGCCTTGTAAAATAATATTGCGGGGAGGATATTAGGCGTCGTTCTTACAAAGGCATCCGTCATTTTTTTCTCTCATGAGTGGAGGGTGATACTGTTCACCACCGTTGGCCGATTACCGATATTTTTTTATTACTGAGAGTAGCTTATTAACTTTTTTTATTTTTAAAACGTATAGTTTGAATCATATTTAGTTTTACTATTGTAGATTTTTTTCTTATGGCTAAAACCGGCTGTTTTCATTAATAGCAAGGAATTTGTGCTAAGGGTGTTAGTGCCCACCGTTTTAATTTTTTTTAAAGGGAAAATTGTTATTTTTATTTTCTTATGGGTATAGTATAGGTCATAGTTAATTTTACCGTTATATCATTTTCTGTAAATACCGAGACCTTTTATTTTATCAACATACATAATTCTGCATTTATTTTATTACCGTTATTAAACAGATATATATATATATATATATATATATATATATATATATATATATATATATATATATATATATATACCGATTTCACCCCGTTTATTTTATTTTTAATTATTATTTATTTCATTTATTTTGTAAATATATTTTTGATTGAAATTCCTGAGTTTAATTTTGAATTACGCCTTTGCTTTTTCCGTTTTCAGGGCGTAGTGATCAATAGGTAAAAGTGCAGTGAAAAACTTTATTTACTTTACTACCCCAGTGTAGGTCAACTTAACAGTGAAGGTCTATCCGTTTCATTTTTTTTTTGTTTGTACCTGGACTCCACTGAGTCTACTGAGGGTGTACTCTACGTGCACCCCAGGGCCGCAGAGCAAACTGCGATATCAAAACTGGCGCCTGAGCAACCCCTATTCGGGAATTACATTCATAGCGCCACAGACTCGCTGAAGCACTGTAGGTGAATCAGGAGACCTGTCACAAATTTTTATTAATTTTTATTAATTTTTATTAATTTTTATTAATTTTTATTAATTTTTATTAATTTTTATTAATTTTTATTAATTTTTATTAATTTTTATTAATTTTTATTAATTTTTATTAATTTTTATTAATTTTTATTAATTTTTATTAATTTTTATTAATTTTTATTAATTTTTATTAATTTTTATTAATTTTTATTAATTTTTATTAATTTTTATTAATTTTTATTAATTTTTATTAATTTTTATTAATTTTTATTAATTTTTATTAATTTTTATTAATTTTTATTAACTTTTATTAATTTTTATTAATTTTTATTAATTTTTATTAATTTTTATTAATTTTTATTAATTTTTATTAATTTTTATTAATTTTTATTAATTTTTATTAATTTTTATTAATTTTTATTAATTTTTATTAATTTTTATTAATTTTTATTAATTTTTATTAATTTTTATTAATTTTTATTAATTTTTATTAATTTTTATTAATTTTTATTAATTTTTATTAATTTTTATTAATTTTTATTAATTTTTATTAATTTTTATTAATTTTTATTAATTTTTATTAATTTTTATTAATTTTTATTAATTTTTATTAATTTTTATTAATTTTTATTAATTTTTATTAATTTTTATTAATTTTTATTAATTTTTATTAATTTTTATTAATTTTTATTAATTTTTATTAATTTTTATTAATTTTTATTAATTTTTATTAATTTTTATTAATTTTTATTAATTTTTATTAATTTTTATTAATTTTTATTAATTTTTATTAATTTTTATTAATTTTTATTAATTTTTATTAATTTTTATTAATTGTTATTCATTTTTATTAATTTTTATTTATTTTTATTAATTTTTATTAATTTTTATTAATTTTTATTAATTTTTATTAATTTTTATTAATTTTTATTAATTTTTATTAATTTTTATTAATTTTTATTAATTTTTATTAATTTTTATTAATTTTTATTAATTTTTATTAATTTTTATTAATTTTTATTAATTTTTATTAATTTTTATTAATTTTTATTAATTTTTATTAATTTTTATTTATTTATTTTTAATTTTTTTATTTCACCACAGTTTCCTGCTCTTAAAGTGTTAAAAATTCAAAATCCTGGAAGAGGCCAGTATTTATTTATGCGTAGCTACAATTCCAAATTTTAAGTTCCTACCTTTGAAAAAGCCGATAATCCCATACACACTTTTACCCCCGATTTCCCACTTTAAAATGTAAATAATCAAAAAAAACCTGAAATACATCATTATTTATTTATTTATAATGAGTAGCTACAATTCAAATTTTCAAGTTTCTACTTTCAAAAAATGTATACTCAGATACAAACTTTCACCCCCCCCCCATTTCTCCCCCTTAAAATGTAAATATCCGAAAACCCTAAAATACGTTATTATTTTTAGCAAAGTGCAATATTTATTTTTTATATCGTCTTTAAAAAATATAATGTAAATTTTGCTTCTATTTCTTTTTGTAAATGCATGCGACACCATCATTCGACTTAAATCCTCACCGCTACATCAGTCTGACACTGTTTATCCGTACCTCCAGCATTTGTAGGTAGGATATATTTCTATAACTTCAAATTCATTAGATGAATAAGTAGACTATCTTGATAAGTAAATGTAATCTTTTAGCACAGGGTTTGTTTTGTCGGAACACTAACAAACCGAAGGATAGGCAAGATGAGAGGGAGGTTGTTTAGATCACATAGGCGTATCATAAATTTATTTTAATATAATAGGAATATTATTGAGATTTTTATGGGTCGATTCTGAGACAATATATAAGATCTGTAAGCCAAAATCTGTAAAAAAGTATATTACAAACACTATATTGTTATGTGAGCCATTTCATTATTCAGTCATGCTCTAACCCTACAAGTCCCTCTCTGTCTTATTTGGCCTTTGAGGCTCAACTTGTCCGATTATTATACATAATTAAACCCCTTAAGACCAAACCTATGTGATGACTATGGCGGAGGTGCTTTCGAGACTTTTTCAGGTAAAAAGTGATAATGTTTCTAGTTTTGGCAAAGAATATTCTACAACATTCACCATAATTTTAAATTTGTATATAAATATTGGTGGAGGTGAACGCTGAGGCAATTATTATATGGACAGTGAATATAAATGGTGAACAGTTTAGAGACATTCGAAATATATATAAATTAGAATAATAGTGTTATAAATAAATAAGTGTTTAAATAAATTATAAATAAATAAACTGTTGTTTAAAATAAACAAACATCACATTATTATATACTTTTAGTTTATTGATGTCTGAAACTGTCAGAGTAAAATAGTAATTATTAAAGCCTACCTGATTTAGTGAAATTTAAAAAAAACACGCATTCTCTGTATGACAATCGACAAATTTAAAACATTAAAACTAGACTATAATTTTTAAATGGTTTTAGATAATAAAAAGTGGTATTTAAAAAAAACAAAAAAAAATAAACTTCCATATATATCCCAGTTGCAAACATCAATCGGCGTAAATGAAACACTTTTTACAGAACGCAATTTGCTGCAGCCGTTTAAGAGATAAACTCATTTCCCATGATAAAAGAATCACCCTGTACACCACCTCCAAGTCTACTTATTCACATTAGTATTGTTGTAAATAAACCAATAATATAATTAAAGGTTATATCATAAGTGCGTCTAATTTAATGGATTAAACTTTATACGAAAATATTATTTTGAAAATTTTGCTTAGTAAATGACTTAAGTGTATAATAATTTGATAAATTCCTGAGACCGTAGGTCGATTCCAGTAGATTCCAACCCTCTATTTAAAATTGTTTTGGATGTACTAGGTTGTTGGTCCACATTAAATTCATTGCGTCTTAATTTATTTATAACGCTTAAATGATGTTCAGTATCCATTTGAAGGTACGGTTTTATAGAACTAGCACTTCCATGGCCTATTATTTTAATTAGTTTTTGTTCTTGTGCTTTATTTTTAATTAAATTACTTACAGCAGTGGCTCTATTTGAATGGTTAGTAATTTTACATTGTTTTGTATCCAAACCAATTTTTGCGGCCGCTTTTTTCGTCCATTTATGTATTGTATTTCTTCCTATTGGCATATTCTTATACTGGTAAGAAGATTCTGTTTCGTTCCAACTTGGATTACATGTTAAAAACATTCTATCTGTTGTTATATTAGGACCTCGTTTGCTTTTGATTTTTTTAAATAATCTAACTGGACATACATTCGGGTTTACTTCATTAGGCGCTAACCACTTGCTCTCACCACATTTTTTAGCTACTCATTTCGCCGGAAAACCCTTTATTTCAATATAAACATACATTAATTAGAAAATTAAAATTTGTCTACTGACGTTATTTAATGTGGTGAATATGACATATCAAACAATATAATAAAATTAGATAAATCTAACGTTTTACTCATAACATTTTAACATAAAAGGGATCCAAAAAACTTGTCAGAGTTGTTGTGGTACTAGCTACTACTTGAATCGAAACAAAAGCCACTTCAGCTTGATCACCTGCCATTCTAAAAATAATAAATATATCTGAATCAAAAAAAAAATTTTGTGTATTTTAAATAAAGTAAATTATATAGGTTGGTAGGGATAAATGACAGATGACTAAACGGACATAATGTACCAGAAAAGCCTTATATACCTAGTTGTGTCAACAGTAAAATAGATAATTAAATAATATTATTGAATGGAAAATAATGTTTGGTTAATAAACATAGAGCTATCAGTACCCATATATCAGATCTACTACAAAAAATATTATAAAGTTTTTAATTTTTGTCAAGATAATATACAGGGTGTCCCATTAGGAATGGGGCATATAACAACTGACGATTTTCTGAAAATTAAAAAATAATTGCTATATTATTTTTACATTGCTCAGTAAAATTTTACTTCATTCGGTAGAAGTTTTTGGTGTCATAATATCATCGAGATAGAATAAAGTAGAGACGACATAAACACTATTTTGCTATATGACAAATGGACGTATTTCGAGTGACGGAAAAGTGTAATTAAAATGGCGACTTGAGTCGTACTTTGATTTATTTGATGTCAATAATTTTATATTTGAAGACTGATGAATTTAAAATGATTTTATATAATTTAAATAGAGATTTAAAAAGAAGGCATTTATGCACAACAAAACTGACTAGCTCGAGTTTGACATATATATAGCAAAGGTGCAGATACTTTAGCATCTCTTCCTTATTCTACTACAATGCATAAGATATTCCTATCTGCAAAACAATCACATAAATGAACTCATATATAAGTAACATCTACATCCCCTCTAACTTTTACGCCGTTGTTCAAAAACATATTTTAGCTATAGTTTTACATTTTTTGGTGTGATTGGTTTTCGAGATATTCGCACTTAAACGTGGATATTCTCTATTTCAATTTATTTTTAATTCTGTAATTTTGGATTTTTCTTATAAAATTATAGTGTCATAAGAAACATCTATCAGCAAAAAATCAGTAAATAATCTTTGCCAGTTGGGTAATGCATAGGTAAGTAACACCTTAATTTCTTTTAAATTTTACGCCAAAATCTATTTGGGCTACATTTTAGAATTGTTTGATGTTTTTTTAAATAAATCATGTACTCTTGTTGGAAATTTATAAAACACAATAAAATTACAAAATTAAAAAATAAATTCAAATGAAGAAAATATGTGAATATTTCGAAAAAGAATCACTTTATGAGTATCTAACAAAGGTACATGATTTATTTAAAAAAAAAATTAAAAAATATAATAATTTAATCCAAATACGCTTTGAGACATTGGCATGAAATCTAAATTTGAAGGTGCTACTTATCCACGCTGTACGCCATTGACACCGTTTATTTAACTGATTGTTTTGCTGACGCGTATGTACTAACACCAAAAATGTCTACCGAATTTAGTAAAATTATACAGAGAAATAAAAAAATTATGGCCATTAACAATTTTTTTATTTTCAACTTTAGCACCCTGTATTTTGGAAACCAGTAATATTGTATTGAAGCATGTTTCATTTAATCGTCTTAGTTTTATTCAGAGAATTTTCAGTTATTTTGTATTCCATTCTTAATAAGATCCTTTATTAAGTAGTATTTGATAACTCTTTCTAAGTAGTGGTCTGTTTAAATCAGGGAGGTAGAAAGTAGGGAGATGCTGTCACGTTGTCTAAGACGAGTTCACTTCGGCCATATTGTATTTACGAATCCGCCAAACAGTTGTGCTTAATGTAGATTTAATCTAACAGATATTTATATGAATACATTATCTATATTAACATTCCAGAACTAAATATACAATATAATAAGCAATATGCACGACGGTAATTGGAAATATTGAGTTGTGTGTGTGTGTGTTGGGTGGGGGCTGGCATCGGATTCGAAGTCCATTTGCCACAGATTGTTTGTGGTATTATTACAATATATTATATAACTATTTTGGTTTTATATATAAATTGTACTAATAGGTCATATATGTTCTTGTCAAAACTATTAAGAAGAGTGGTAATATTAAGTGGGGGGAATATATTAAAGTTTTTTAGCTCAGATATTAATTGTATTATAGCATTATTATTATTGGAACAGTGGAAGAATAGGTGGTTCAAGTCTGCAATACTTGAATTGTCGCAAGGACAGTAGGGATTCTCTAAAATTCCTATTTTGTTCAGATGATGAGGAAAACGTCCGTGATTTAGTTTAAGTCGCGTTATAATGGTAGAATATGTTCTAGAAGTAGAGAAATAGAGGTTTGGAATATCTTTTGGGAGGGTAGGATGTATTAAAAAGTAATGGTTTTTTGATCTGCTAACAAACTCATTATATAAAGCCGACCATTTGTCCCTAATGTCCTTCTTTAGTTTACACAAGATATCATTATTATTAGTAGGAGATTTTGTGATATTTTCAATACTACATGCTTGTTTGGCAGCCTCATCTACTATTTCATTTCCTACAATACCTGAGTGGCCTTTAACCCAAATGAACTGTATTTTTATGTTTTTTATTTTGGCATCTTTAATTAGGTCTTTAATTCTAAATATGATTTCATTGTTATAATATTTCAATGGGCATCCTTGTAGAGCTTGTAGTACCGATTTAGAGTCAGATAATATTATAGCTTTCTAAATTGAATTGTTTTTAACCCATTCTAGTGCTTTTTGTACTGCTAAAGCTTCTGCCGTAAATATTGAAGATATGTCTGAAATACGATATTTTTCAATATGATTTTTGTGGTTGAAACAAAAATTCCGAAACCAGTTCCGATTTTACTTTTGGATCCATCTGTGTATATATTTACGTCATAGTCTATAAATCTGTTTAATATTCCTTTCAAGATGGCATTATTCAAAGAGGGTATTTCGGAGTATGTAGGACATATGATGTCGGGTTTAACAATTATTGTTTTAAATGTATAAAGAAATATCGGGTATTGTTCGTATTTAGTTATATGATTTTCGAGATTACTGGTATCAACAAAGGCTTCAGCTAGAGGTGGCGCGTTTTTTTTCTTCCAATATCTATTTGTAAGGTTTTCTATAGCAATAGTTGAGATTTGATTTGTTATGAACGTATTATATGATCTATATTTGACTACTGCTTTATTCGCCAAGTATTGTCTGCGAAATGCTAACGGAAGTTCTTGTGACTCAGCTAGAATTGCATGATTCGGTGATGACTTCATTGCACCTAAGCATATTTTTAAGGCCTTGTATTGTATGCGATCCAATACTAACAAGTTAGTATTGGATGCGGATCCGTATAATGTGCACCCATAATCGATAAGAGAACGAATGTAGGACCTATAGAACATAATGGATAAGTTAGGATCAGCTCCATATGTTTGCTTGCATACAACCTTTAGAAGATTTATACCTTTCTCACATTTTGATCTTAAGTATTGTATATGTTTGGTCCATAATAGTTTTTTGTCTAAGAAAATACCTAAATATTTGTAATATTCGACAACAGGGATAGTATATTCACCAATAGTAATATTATCTGGAAATCTTCTTCTGTGTCTTGAAAAGCACATAATGGCAGATTTCTCTGGTGACATACTAAAACCTAATTCGAATAACCAACTTTTAAGGCAATATAGTATATATCGCAAATCTCTGTAGCATTCTTCATATGTTTTATGGGAGACATATAAGCAGATATCATCGGCGTATTGGATAATATTAATATTGTCATCAAATAAACCATGCAATTCGGCTGTGTATATGTTGAAAAGTAAAGGACTTAAAATAGAGCCTTGTGCGAGACCATTATAGACTATTGAGTTATTAATTATGCTTTGAGTGAGAGTGCTGCAACCTCATTAGGGTTTTGTTAAGATGAATTAAAAATGTGAGAATTTGCTAAAGCTGGTAGAACAATTAGATTTAATAAAAATGATAAATATTCTCTTTGATATTGTTACACAGGTTTTTGGTATCGTAATTTATTTCAACTCAACTTTAACAACAATTATACAACTGATAACATTAACATGTAACGTCTATCATAAAACTGAAACTCTGACGTCAGGTCGTCGACTTATATAGCTTGCTTGACCTTCTCGAACCTTCTCGAACTATCGTCTAAAATATTCTTGACGGGTAATGATATTTATGGACATTTCTTGAATATTCTATCTTCTTTTACTTGTACTTTTACTTATGACGACCGCAGCACGCTGTAGAGCGATGTGTAACATTCCACTTCTTTTTATCTAACATTATCTTAAATTCTAGAAATTTACTTCAGTATAGTTATAAAGAGCCTTGGTCTTTAAAATAATTAATGAATGTACATTAATTTTCTTAACTGACATGAATAAGTATATTAGTGACTTAAAAACTTTCTTTGATTGTATTCGCTCACATGGAGGCCACAACGATAACCACACCACTCGACAATTTCTGGGGGACTATTTTCAAACTCGAGAGATAGTAATTTTCAATGATAAATGAATGTTTCTCTTGGTTTATTTCGAGAGAATTTTAAAAATACTTTTTTTACGTTGACGTATGACATTTTTTATGAAAATCTTGAGAGAAATGAGTTTTTCTAAGTTTGAAAATGGGTCCACAGTTTACAAAAAATATTAGTATGTACATGTCGAAGTACGTGAAGGTTTTTATGGAAATTGTTCTACTCTAGAACAGCTAAGAATTTTAAAATGTACTGTTCGTCAAATCAAAAGGCTATAAGAAATCTTGGCTTCTCAGAAAGTTACAATAGTGTGCTAGACGATACTGAGTATGATGATAATTATTTATCATATCCCAAACTATCGGGAATTACAAACTATATTATTAAAAAAGCCCATTTTTTAACAAACCATAAAGACCTATAAATATTTTCGATTACAGATAAAAAAAATTAAAAGGGCCCTCCGTATCCCTCTGTGAATGTGTTAGACGTTTGTCTTTAATATGAGCAAATACTAAAAAGGTTGCTTTAAATTATCCACCTAATTTTAGTAGAATATGTAGAGTTTTCAATGTTACCAAGTCACTAATAAATAAAATTATATTTTTAAATTGCACAGTTTTGATTAGCATCCCTTGTATAACCATAATAAAGTAATATTAATTAAAGCTACAGCTAACAAATATACAAACATTAGGACGATGTACCACATTAAAAATAAAATAAAAAAAGTGATAGTATAAGACATTACAACAATAAAATTGTATTGTTTATTGCTCAATATAAACATATCTTTTATATAAGAAAGTTGAAGTTAACGTAAACGTAAACGTGAATATCAACGCAGAAAAATAATGTTTACGTTAAAGTACAAAATATGAGTTGAAGTTGTTAAACGCATCGTGACATTTACCTGTCATAACAGATAATGACAATTAATATCAGATTTCTTGTTTTCCAATTAAAAAGAGGTTAGTTTGTTTATGTTGTTTTGAATTGTATTATGTTGCGTTGTTTTGCTTTATTTTGTTTACGCCAGAGACAATAGGCTTGCGTACGTAGACGTGAACGTTAAGGATATTTAAATACGCATGGGTAGATGTCAATAGCATCATTTCAACTATATGTTAACAGTTACGTTACGTTAAACCATAATAGGATATTTCAAATGAAATTTATATACTTTGTAATTATTCTGTAAAACACTATTTAACATAAAATCTTGCGCTTACACATTTTTTATTCCTTGAACCTTATTTTGTTAATTACAATTAATGAAAATCAGTTATAAAAACCTTAATCATTTGTTTTAAAAACAAGTGTCATGTTTGTAGTACGTTCCAATATCGGGCTCAGAACCCGAGGTAAGGTAGTTTCACAATGAGCGATTTTCAGTCGTGAGGGATTTTTTGGCGATCGCTGTTGTATTAATTTTTGTCGGGAACAGTTTCCCAAATGTAGTTATACTGTATATAAATATAGTTTTTAGGGTACCTTTCGTAAATGGTCTATTAAGTTATATAGTGGGGAATTCTTGAGGATGAATTTCTGAACCCACTTGGCTTGAAATTTATCGGAAAGGGATTTCGGCCATTTTGGACGGCTGACGTAATTTTTTTAGTCAGTGGGTGATGAATCACGAGAAAGACGAATTTTGCGTCGAAGTAGAATTTTGTTAATATTTAGCCCCATCGGCTTACCTAATTAAAGGGGAGTTTAGATTCTACTTCATGGTTAATTGTGGGTAAATGGACATTTCGTATTTTGAGAGGAATTTTAGTGTATTGGTAAATTCTTATGGTCATTGGTCCAGCCCATATCTAGTATAGGATTTTAACGCAATAATTGGAAGTTCACAGCATTTGGAGTGTGGAATATTGTTGTGCTGTGGATCATCTCACGTGTTTCTCATCCTTGGAAGGCTACCAAGTTAACCCTTTACGAAAAAGGTATGTTTTGTATATATTTGGTTATGTTACGCACCATGTGGCTGTCAATTTCTTTTATGTTATGGCATGGTGTAACAGAATTTTAATTATTTGAGCTCATAATACTGTTTATGACTCACTGTTGAGCCAATGTAATTTTTCTTTGTCCTAGATGCTGAATAGTTTCTAGTTTATGTACATTTTTGGGTAATCCTATAGTTCGGGATACTTGAGTCAATGTGTATTGACATTTTTCTTTGTAATATTTTAAGGGTTTCACCCAGGGGGTTGTTAACCCAGGATTCGACGACAGTTTCACCCAGGGGGTTGTTAACCCAGGATTCGACGACAGTTTCACCCAGGGGGTTGTTAACCCAGGACACGACAACAATTTTTACCCAGGGGGTAGCGACTCAGGATTTCAACAGTTGTACACAGAGGGTTATATCGTCCGGAGTTCAACGGTTTCATCGTGGACTCATCGAGGGAATACAAAACATTGGTATGCTAGCCGCCTAGCTTACTTGTAGCTAGATTTACAAGGATAATTCTCGTTCTGGATAGGAAGATGGGAATGCTGTGAAAGAAGACACCCTACTATCAGGTTTTTTTTATACGTTATATTGAAGGTTTCATGTGTGCATTGTTAAACTATACATTCACTTTCAACCGAATGTTGTCAAGGTATTCTCAACATTATTTATACTTTTGAGCACAGAATGTTCTAGGGTTCTTTCACTTATAACTTATGTATTATCAAATATTACATCGTTTAATTGATTAATATTTCAAACTTTTTCTTAATTTAAGCACTTAATGCTGATGTAGTAATCCTTCGGGTCGCAGAACACTTGGACTGCTTCCACGTTTAAGTTGTAATTCTTCAGTTATTAAGGGCTACTGTCATAATTTTAATTTTTCAATTTATTCATTATTAAATGGACCAGACTTAACGATCAAGTTCAGCGATCTCAGAAGACCCGTGTGGGGGCAGAGATTTAACAACCTCTTCCTATTTATGGGAGCTTTAAAGTATATCAACGGTGTCTGAAGTCCTTTGTGTATTTTTCATTTATTCTTTTTTTTATAACCACTTAATGCTGGAGTAGTGATTCTTCTAGTTGCAGAACATCTGGACTGCTTCTACGCTTAAGTTGTAAACCTTCAGTTATTAAGAGCTACAGTCAAATTTAACCTTATCCTTCATTTTTATATTTTATTTATTTTTTTTTTTTATGATAAGACTTAACGTATAAGTTAAGCAATCTCAGAAGACCCGTGTGGGGGCAGAGATTAAATAACCTCTTGCAACCTGGAAGTTTAAGTAAATAACCTCTGTCTAAAGTCCTTTATATGTTCATTGTATTTTTATTTTTTTTTTATATTTTTATTTAGTTCTATGAATTATACTTAATAATAAAATTTCATGGTTTAATAATTTTCTTTTGGGTAGTTTGGTCTTAACTAAAAGTTAAGCAGATATCGCCTTCCAATTTGGAGAGGGTTATAAGCTTATAAGGATTATAAGTTTACTGTTTAGTTTATAATATATGATGTAGTATAGGTGCGGTTATGCACAAGATTTGAGTTAACTATTATTTTATATTTTATGTAAGGTGGAAATTAATATTTTGCGCAAGCGTCATGCCTGGTACCAAGCTAACGACGAACCGTGCCATATTTTGATACATTTAATAATTTATTTTGGGTTATGCATATACATATATGGTGTAAACTTTCCCTTTAATTTCCTCCAACTTATTTTTTTTTTTGGATTATCTAAAGCCATTAGGTAATTAATTAGTTTTAGTAATTTGTCAAACTCATAATAAATAATTGTTGACATTTAAAGTTGATATATTTAGTAAATATTTTTTTCCTTTTTTTTATAAAGGAACATAAGTTGAGGTTTGTCTTTTATTTCTTTCCTCATTTACTGGGTTTTTGGGGAAATAGGATCATAGTTTGTCCACTATATAGACCCAGTTGGCGCCTACTCATTTGTCTACTATTTCCGGAATTCTTGTAAGCTATCCACCCCCTAGCTGCCGTCTGAGCGACGTCGAAGGCCCGAAGGTTGACACCGGAACAGCCGAAACTTGTGTAACCGTAGTTTAAGAGCAAACAAAATTAGCGCTGTCATGCCTTATGTGATATTTTTTAATATAAAATATTTTTTTTTACCACTTTGCTCAGGGTTGGAAATGGCACAGTTGCCATTTGGTAAATTACAATGTTTTCACAAGCTTTTGGGGTATATTATATTTCATTATCAGATGGCGGTAAAAATTTGCAGTGTGCTCTTGGGCTATTATGATTTGATTTTGTATGCGCCAGGGATACAAATCCGAGTTGCGCAATGTAAAAACTGGAACATTGAGATTAAAAGTGCCGACGCAGAGTGAGCGAACTGATTTTTTAGCTATAAACTGTGCCTCAGATTGCAGAAGCGTTTAGGGATTTAACTTAGAATATGAAGTACTACTTTATATTCTAAGGGATTTAAACATGGAGTTACAATGTAGAAAGACGCTATAAGCATCTTTTTCAGATTTTCAGAACGGTATTACTGGACGTGGCTTACGTCAACTCAATTTGGCCGATCCGCCAAAACCGAACTATTGGGAATGCAACCCAAACCCATATTCCCTTTTTTTTTTTTAAATTTTAAATTTTAAATTTATTAATTGCTATAAAACTGATGATAATAACTGATTTTTAGAAATTTCACTTAATAACAAATTAAATAAAAAATATGTGGAAGAATTTATAGTACATAGTATTTTATAGAATAATTACAACGTATACAAATTTCATTTGATATATCATGGTTTAACGTAACGTAACAGTATTTAGATAGGTAGGATATTCATAGAAAATATATTAGGGAAAAAAATCAACTAATATAAAATTTATGTTTAAATTGACTACTAAACAAAACAATTTTATTGTTGTGATGTCTGATTCTAACACATTTTTTCTTTTTTTTTTAATGAGGTAAAACATCCTAACATCTTTATGTCTGTATATTTGTTAGCCGCAGCTTTAATTAATAGTACTCTATTATGGTTATACAAGGAATGTTGATCAAAACCGTGCAATTTGCAAAGAGATTTTTAGTTATAAATGACTTGATAAAGCAATAGCTCCTTTTTTATTATTTGTTCACATTGAAGCCAAACGTCTAACACATTCATGGAGGGATACTATAGGTTTTTTTTTTATTTTTTTGTCTATAAACGAAAATATTTTTATTTCTTTCTGGTCTGCACAAAAATAAGCTTTTTGTAGAGAGAATATACAATGTAAGGTTTGGTAAATAATTATTAGGATCATGCTCAGTATCGTCTAGTGCACTATCGTAACTTACTGAGAAGCCAAAAGCTCTATAGCCTCTTGATTCAATCATTTGACAAACAGGACATTTTAAAATTCGAAGCTTCTCTAGAGGATTACAATTTCAACGAAATCTTTCACGTACTCCGACATGACTTACTAATATTTTTTGTGGGCTGCGGACTTATCTTCAAACTTAGGAGAACTCATTTTCCACAAGATTTATATAAAATTTGTCATAGATCAACGTGAAAATAGTATTTTTAAAGCCAGTGAGAATTAAAATAAATAAAACCAAACAGACGCGGTACTCCACAAATACTCTCCCCTTAAACAAAAACAATATTATTTGATTACAAGAGACTTTCTTTTTAGGTTTACCTGAATCTACTTCAGGAATATATTTTAAAAGGGTAAAAGCTGGTTTAATTCTGTCAATGCTAAGCACGTATTCTCTATTGTCTTTATTAATTAAAAAATTGTTGTTAAAACGTCTTATAACTTTGAGAGATCCTTTAGAAATGGGCGATAATGAATTTCGAAAACCTTCTCTTTTAATAAAAACGTACTCACAGGTGTCTAACTCTGATGAAATAAATGTGTTTGAGTTAAGTGATGTCTTGGATTTGTTAGCTTAATATTATTAAAAATATCGTAAAGGCTACCTAATAAAAGGTTAATCTCAACGACATTATAAATTTGGACGAAAAATTCACCTGGGAGACGTAAAGGCTGGTCATATACCAGCTGAGGAACACCCATTGTCCTTCTTGACTGCGGTGCGGATACCTAATAAAATTAAACGTAACTTTTCTTTCCAGTTGGTGGTGTTTCCTCTAGCTATTAGTGCTGATTTTATAGTTCGATGAAATCGTTCCATCATATCATTACTCTGGTAGTAATAAGCAAATGGTGTACCGCCTTTGTTTGTTTTTATTATGTTACCTTGTCATTTTTACTTTATTACTGCAGTGGACGAGAATATACGAGTATATATTTTGTATTTTTCAATATAATAGGCTGATCCAGTGAACTATATAGTGTAGTTGCAAAAATGGCGATGGTGAAAAATTTGTTATTGCTAGATACCATTGATAGCTCATCAAAAGATAAATCAGATGCTGAAAGCGACAATGTATTATTATTAGCAATTAGGGTTAGTAACCAAAAAGAAACAATAAGATTCTGGTTATCAAATCACATCAAATACCGAAAAGAACGAGGAGAATTTACACTTTTTAACGAATTAAGTGACAAAAAATTTACAAATTATTTTCGAATGGACTAAACTAATTTTTATGAATTTCATGATTTATTAAAAAATTAAATAGAAAAGCAAAATACAAATACGCGGAAAAGCATTAGTTCCTTAGAGCGACTGGTAGTTACTTTAAGGTATGTAAATAGATAGATTATTCTTAGTTATAGGAAAGTGAGTTTTACTAAAAAATTAAAGAGTTTAAAAAAATATATTAAAACATAAATATTATCAATCTGTGTAGAAATAGTAACTAATTTTACAAACCTACAAAATTTATTTATCAAATCACGTTCAAAACAAACATGTAAACAACGCCGTTTTGCTTCCTTGGCGGGCAGCGCGACACAAGAGGGGGGAAATATATATCCTAAAAATCGCTCGGAAAGCATATTTCGTCCAACATTAAATATATCGCCCGGCATCGCCGGGATATAGATATATATTATAGCATCAATGCGCGGCGACTTGCACTTTTTAATGCAAAGCAATATTTTTATCATATGTGAGCTATAATATATATTATATTATCGCTTATCGTCCGTAGCCGGCTTAAGGGTAGACAGATGATATTAAAAAATATAACTTGTCAACAATATATATTTGCCAGAAAAAGCAGAACCTTTTAATATCATTCCTACACATATATTTTGTTGACAAGGTATATCTTTTAATATCATCTGTCTACCCTAAATCTAAAAATCACTTGGTAACATAATAAGAACAAATATGAGCGGTACACTAAACGCAAGACCTTTGAAGTTTCGAAGAATATCCTTTTGTCTTTTTGGGTTATAAGGCCAGACTTTGTCGCCGTCCTCGAAATATCCTTCTGAGGCTTGGGTATCGTGTCGCTTCTTTATTCCGTCGGCGATTTGAAGATGTGAGCGAACCAATTCATGTATGTCGCATATTTTTCTTCGTAGTTTGATCACTTAATCTTCACCGGGTATGTCTTCTCCAGATCGGCATCCAAACTCGAGGTCACTCGGTAGTCTCGCTGATGGTTGGAAACCAAGTTTGACAGGTATTTGCCAATTGTCTTAATAATTTTCTCTACCATGTCATCCGACTTGGGTGCAATATCGTTGTTTTGGGTTTCTTCATGCCTAGTATGTCACAGATTCTTTGGAAAAGCAGGCTTTTCAAATTTCTGCCTTGGTCACTGTGGATCTCCAAGGGCACTTCAAATCGACAGATAAACTATTTTATCAATACGTCTGCAACAGTTGCGGCCTCTTGATTTGGAATGGCGTAGATTCCCATCCACTTCGTGAAATATTCTATAACCACCATCATGTATTTATTATCATCCTCGGTCATGGGAAATGGTCCAGCAATATCTATAGCAATTCTTTTAAATGGGCTAGTGACGCTGTACTGCTTAATGGGGCCTTTCTTTTCCATTGGGGTCTATTACTCATAGCACAGGTGGTACATTTTTTACACCAGTCCTTTACATCATCAGAACTGGTCATCCAATAAAACCTTTTACTAACTCTTTGAAGGGTTTTCTTATTACCGAGATGTCCTCCTGATGTACTGTCTTATAACTGACGAAGTACTTCGGCTACTCTAGTCTTTGAAATGACCAACTATCTTCTGTTTTCGAAACCATAATCATTCTCATCATACTCGTTGTTACGGCGATTTATATTTTAAATTTTCAAATATAAAATTGATTGCCTACAGTCCGTTTGTATAAATCAGTTTAATTATTATTCTTTTAATAAAGGATAAATTAAGCATATGTCGAGTAAAAACAACGGATTTTGTACCAAGACAGTTTTGTGCCAAGACAGTTTTGTGTCGATTTATAAAAAATATTGGAAATTTAATTATAATTAATAAATAGTGACAGCTTATTCCTATGAATAATTAAGAATTAATAAATTAGTAAGCCACAAATTCCGATTTGTCTTAATAATTACCCATTCCTCTTATTTATTGGCAAGCCGGTTCCAGATCTACTCGTAGAAATCAAAAAAATACCAAGGTATAGTTTATTATATAATTCGTAATATTAATAATTTTCAAGCCACTCGCTTTAATAAACCTTCTTCCAGGATGAAGAAGTCCCACTAAACCCAATATGATTTAACTACTTTAGAGAGCTTCGATACGTCTTGCCAAGTAGGCCGACGATTTTCCTCTTTCCGTTGTCGCATCTGCTTTAAAACGGGATCGTTTTCTTGTTCTTCTTTAAGTTTGGCAGAGGCCCACTCATCGTTGACAACCGTTTTTCTTCGTACTGTAACTTTTTTAGTAAATGTGGCCAACCTTTTTTCAATCAGAGTTCCTTGACTAACGCTGAGACCAACAGAGTTCATTGCGCTTCGAAGGTTCCACCATGGGAGGCGTTGATTTCTCTACAGTTCCTTGCAACCGCGTTACTTTTATGATTTCATATTTCTCAGGCACTACCGTTCCTTCCTGTATAGCCACCAACACGGTTTTTCGATTCGTAGTGTTCTTGGGGCTTTTACGCGAACTGCTTGCATTTCCCATTTCACCGCAAGTACAGCACCTAATAGTCATCGGTTGCTTCTCAAGACTTTTTATCATGTGAAACAATTTAGTTCCCTGTTTTTCCTCATTTATAGTTCTTACTTCACTTTATCCACCAGAAGCCAGCATAGCCGCTTCATATTCAAGAGCAGTTATTTGCATTTAATGGTCACAAAGTTCATTAACAAATGCTTGAATACCAATACGTTCAATTATGTATTCCGAAGCTGATAGGTAGTCAAATCGCATCATCTTCATAATATCTAATTCGCATTCTTGAAGGCTCTCGTCACATTTCTTTTTGCAATTCTTTTACTAATCGGTACACCTGCTTTAAGTGTTCGTGGCCATATTGCATGTTTAGTCTCTTTTTAAATTTTTCAAAATCATCTATCTCTTCAACAAGTATGATCTAAAGGACATCTAACGCGTATCCCTCGAAGGTCAAATTTACTGCTTTTTCTCTTTCAGACCATTTGTTCGCTCTGAAATCTGTTGCGAACTGTCTAAGGTAATTGTTCCATGACATGTTGCCGTCGGAAGTTGAGGCTATAACACGAGCAGATTACAGTTTCTTCCAATTTTAACTTTGATTCCACCTCATGACACTTTATTTTACTGTCCTTTAAACTGTTAGGTATGTTTCATTTGCTCTATTGGACGAAATTTCATTTTTAAAGAAGATATGTCAGAGACACCTTTTCTTCTAAGGAAGAAATGTCAGACGAAACTTTAATTTCCAAGGAAGTAATGTCAAAAGAAACTTTAGTTTCTAAGGAGTAAATGTCTGAAGAAACTTTCTTTTCTAATAAAGAAATGTTAAAAGAAATGTTACGTTGTACTCGTCACTCCCTTTTAATAATTACAATATTTAATTAGTTCAAATATTCCAATATATTCTAATACTTTTTGAGCGCCCCTCGTATTTGGAAATATAAATATTATGTTAAAACGGGAATTTGTCTCTGTCTGAGACATTCGATGGCTCAACCAATGATGCTCCTTCTCTAAAAATCAATAATTATTGTCGGAGGTTGTGCGCACGCTTGGCTTACCTATGGAAGTGGAATACTCACGTTTTACATTCGGTCAGCTGTTGGTTTTTGAAATTCTTTTTCAATCTAGAAGCGAAATAAACCGGTTGGTTTTAGTGCTTTGTTTAAGTGTGTCCGAACAAACTAAGGTAATCGAATAATTTTTTTTTATAATGAATGGTAGAAATTAATTTTAATATATGTGTATATCCGGTGAAATTATTTGTGACTTATTTCTTTAATTTATTTTCGAGATTTCCGCGTAATATGAGAACCACATGTAGTGTACAAAATGGCTGTCATTAATTTTATATTTTTTTCTCAGTTATTTAAAAAATCTTTCCATTCTTCATGTATTTTAATTTAAATACTATTGCAAATCTCTAATATTGTTGTTAACTTGAAATGTTCAATTTAAAAATGTTTAATTTAAATAGTAAGCTTTTATGGCTGACCACATGTTTTTTTTTTTTTTGAAGCAATGGAAAGATGTTTTTTTTTTGTTGTAACTGACACGTTTTTTCTTTCTTAAAAATATAAGGAACTGGCTCTGTAACGACTAAGGAATTGGCCTTTACATCTAGAACTGCAGAATCTCTTAAGTCATTGTAAGCTGAGTTACATCTAGAACTGCAGAATCTCTTAAGTCATTGTAAGCTGAGTTACATCTAGAACTGCAGAATATTTTGAAGTCATCGTAGGCTGAGCTACCATTAAGACAGCGACACGAACCAGTTCGACCGTTAAAATCCGGAAACACAAGATAAGTGTCGGCCAGGACCACACACACAATTTTTGAGTCATAGTCATACTAGTCAATTTTAATTTTAAACTTATTATCAGTCAAATAACGTAAACCGTAAAATTTGTTAAAATCTATAAATTTTATTTTGTTTTTATTGTAATACCAGTCAATTCAATTTGAAATTAAAGCCGATTAATTGTTTTGAAATTTAAGTTCTTTATTTTTCCTTACTTTCAACTGACAAGTTAATGACAAATTTACTTTTATTGAACATCTAAAGGTATTTCGCCCAAATTAATTTAATTGAATTCTTGTAAGTCTTTTTAATTAAAGACCTTGTCATTGACTTGAAGGTAAATTCTAAACGAATCCCACTAACCTATTTTGATCTGAGCTAGGCCTGAGGCTTGTAAGAATTCTTATTATAAGGATTTTTACAATGAGACCCAGGTAAGGGTTAGAAACTTAACGTATCATCTGGTGCAAAATAACTTTGTGCAAAGTAACTTTGTAAACGTAACATTTTTTATAAAACGTAACAGAAATATTGGTTTTTTTAAAGAAGATACATCGTTTTTCATATCGGAAATCAACGAAATTATAGAAGATGCATCATCCAAAAATAGATACGTTTCCGGGCCCAAAACCTCACTTTCCATTGCTTCTCTATGCTGTTCTGCTAGCTTTGCTTTTTTTCTGTCGTCTACAAGTTGCGATCTTCTAGTTCCCGACGTAACTCGGTCACTTTCAAATCAAACAGTTTTTTAGCCATTTTTGTCCACTATTTATTTACAGTTTCGCTTCTAACACCAATGTAACGATTGCTTAATTTAAAAATAGTTTGATTATTAAAAACAGTGAATTTATAATTAATTTATAACGTACTAATTAATTTATTTAATACTTAGGCACTATTATTACTCACAATTCTAATATTACAATTTATCTTTACTGTACACTCTTGTATTGAAAATTAACTGACTATCTACAAAGAGTCTATTTATATTCAAAATGTTTTGTTTCAAACAACTCCAGGCTTGTGTAGAATGATCTCGTAATGCTGCCATCGTTGCATCGGTGATCTTTAGATGATTGGAGACAAAGCGAAATCCCTCGCTTCTTCTGTGAATACGTGTATACGTGTATATAAGGTGCTTTCTGGAATTCTCTCGGATGTATCGATGTAGACAGGCCGTCGCGCTATAGAGCAGGACCAGTCTCATACGACACTATGTTGTATATTTATTTAGTTGTAGAATGTTATTTAAGATAATTTCATTGTATGACTATTTTAATGTGTAAAATATATTTAGTTTGCAACCAAAATAAAATTTAAAAACATTAATTGAAACCACGATTAGCTGTTTGACGGATTCCTAAACACAATATAACGAAAGTAAACCCGTCTTAGACCACCCCACAGCGTCTCCCTGCCTTCTACTTTCATGGATTTAACCTTATAGTCTGGAATCCAACTATTTAAGGCTTTTTTGTTCCGTTTTGCTTCGGTAACCTATTTTTTATATTTTCTTACCTTGGTGAGCTGAGAATAACCGTTGTCATTATAAAAGACGCTGAAAATGAATACAGGTATAGTATAATCATATACTCGAAATCATATGGAAAAAGAACTGGGAAATAATTCCTTGGACGGGCATTGCAGAAAAAAAATAAAGATCCAATTCCAAAACATCTGACAGCTGTTAAAATAATGAACCAATGCGAATTTTTCCGCTAAAAAAAAAATGTGTTTAAGTATAATGTATCACAGAGGAAATTGTAACGTTAAAATAACATACAGATTAGTTGTAAATGCAAATGCAAATGCAAAATAATTGAAGGAAATGATTATTAAGGAGACACTGGAAGCTGTTACCAAAGTAAAATTATGCAAAACGTCACAAAAAGAATATTTAACACAAAAAGTAAGGGTGGAAAAGGAGGTATGACTTTATAAACATACAATGGGTAGGGGAGACTGGGGAGGGTTGAGCCACTTTTTTTTCAGAGACCTGGTTTTCTGTCATGTTTTAGTAATCGCATAAAGTTTTTTACATATTGATTAATTATTGGTTTTAATTTTTTAACACAATAGCAAGAGTATTTTAAAAATTGTTATTTAGCAAAAAATAATTAATTTAAGTACCACATGCACTTGTCTCGAACCTCCTTCATAAAAGGAGGCTAGAGACAAGCAAAGAGAGGTTTGAGGCAAGCGTAGGGAGGCTTGAGACAAGAGTAGGGAGGCTTGAGACAAGAGTAGTAGGTAATGATAAAGTCACGAGTTAAAGCAAATTTATTAAAGACAGTTATCAAATTTTTTAACACTTTCCTGCAATAATAATTAACAAAAAAAATACACATAGGTACTTGAAGAAAAAAATAAAAGAATACAGCAGTCATAAAAATATTTGCCAAAAAAACCTAGATTAAATTTTAATATTTGGAAAAATCGACTGGAAAAGAAAGGGTCCTCTAGTAAAGAAGGGGTTTGGTAACTTAACCAGATCGTCCCTAGGTGAGCAACATTCATCGGCAACATCGGGAAAAATAAATTTGTATCCTGGAGGCTTTAGTCTCAAGTCTCAATAAGTCGTAATCCTTGCCATTAATATTTATGACTTTAGCAACGTAATGTCGGAAATTCTTCTTGGTAAGAAATCGTACAAGAACATAGTCATTCTTACAAATTTCTTGATTCATAACGCTTCCTTTAGCATTTTCGTTTTCAATCTGTTCCTCAATATCGGTTAACTCATCACAACTCGAAAAGTTGAAAAATCTTTAGATTGTTCATATTCCTCCATGACTATCTCAATTTTATTTCGTTTAACAGGCACCTGTTTTTCATCTTCTAAAACCAATTTTTTTCAACCCTTTCTTCCTTTTTTTCATTTTGCTATTCCTTTTTCTTTGCTCTTTCCTCAAATTCTTTTTGTATTTAGTCTTTTTCGGGGGTGTCCGTTAAAATCCGTGTTTTCCCACATTTCCTTTCAGCTATCTTTTTACGTGTAAAAGCTTTCGAAAATGCCCTTATAACTTCAGGGCTTACAAATGCATTTGGAATATTTTGGGAAGTACTAGGGACATCTAAAAGTAAATTTTCTGTAGACTGTAAAGCTTCAGATGGACCTGGCCGGTCTGTAATTTCCGAACTGGTTAAATCACTATTTGAAAATACAGCTGGATTATATGGACAAATACCAGTATGTGAGAATCCACCTATATTGGCCGGCGTAAAAGCGCGAACGTAAGCACTTCACACAAATTCAGGTATTTCTTTTAAGGATATCAGCTGTGCAGGATTGTTGACCATCCAGTTATCTGCCGCTTCATTATAAAACCTTTTAAAAGGCCCGAAAAAGTTGGTGTCCAAGGGCTGTAACTTATGGTTAGTATGAGGTGGAATGGTGAGTAGTATTATTTCATTTTACTTACATATATTAAGCTCTTTTAGGGAAATATGGCTATCATGGTTGTCTAGTATCAGCAGACACTTGTGATTCCCGTTGCAGAAAATATTTTTCAAAATTCTCGTGGGTCATCCAACCTGATGGATTAACAGCAGCATCAGCACCAATGGGAAGTCCTCTTGTTATATAATCCTGGATCCTAACCCTCGGAAAAATAAAAATGGAGCAATAGTGTTATCAGACGCACTTATAGTGCATAAAATTGTTACCAGTGATCCTCGTTCACACAATGTTGCCTTTGGCACCTCCTTCTGCCCTTTCTTTTCAATTATTTTTTGCGGCTTATGTGCTGTTGCAACTCCCGTTTCATATGCATTATATATCCAATCAGGTGTAATATGTTCCCTTGTCATGATGGTCTTTAAATTGTCAAAAAATAGCTGCACGGTATATTTATTAAATGCAGTGGCACGTCCTACACTCGTGGCTTCTGGTGGCCTAAGTGATAAGTTATCATGTCTTGACATAAAACCTCTTAGCCAATCACGCGTTGCTGCTCTATTTTTCTCCCAAGCTGCTGAAATGTTTTTGTTATTTTCAATTGCAAAGATGTAAGCAAACTTTCTTACTGCGATTGGAGTAAGTCCATAATGTAAGTCAGCGCATTTGAGCAGATATTGAACTAGCAAATATTCTTCTTGATTAGTAAGAATTTGAGAAGAATTAAAGTTTGCTACAAACGATACAAGTTCGTTTGATTTAAATTTATTTACGTATCTAGATAGTGTCGTTCTATCAATAATATAGTTTTTGGCGACTGTGCGGATTTTACCATTAGTACTACATATTTCCCGTACTGCAGATTCCAAAATTTCAGGATTAGTAGGCAGTAGGCCTTTTGATTTCCATTTAAAAGGCATCTGCAAAAAATTATTATTGTAGATGCTGCAGTAAAGATTTTAGCAGAAGAAGTTACGTTAGCCTATATTTTTTCACTTGGAAAAGAAAGAAAAAAATACTGGAAACCAAGTACAGGTATTTTCTAACCGTGATGGGAAGTTTGATCCATGTCTCAAACCTCCCACATAAAATCTGTTCATCCCTCCCCTCGTACTTAGTAGCCACAACAAATGACGATTTTCAGGTTAAAACATAATCTAACAAATAATTTAATACATGAAAGTATGTTGAATTAGTATGTTATTCGTATAATTCATCCATATATTTCCAAATATAATAATGTGAATAAAGAATCCTTATACATTTTGTTAAAAAACTTACATTATTTAGCCTCAAAAACTACTTTTCACTATAACTTTCGTAAACGACTTCCATTTGTTGTTGAACTTAGATAATGGGAAAAAAGAAATGATTAAGCATCCACTAAACGGAAAAGTAAATTTATTTAAGGGTACGTTACCAATGCAATATTTATGGCTCAAACCTCCTTCTGGCTCAACCCTCCCCAGTCTCCCCTAATATCTCTTAAACAAAAAAATAACAATACATGTTTTAAACTGTTTGAAGGATAGGAAGGAGAAACTAAAATTACATATCAAAGAACTTTCATCAACCTTTACAAAAAAAAAAAAAAATTAAACAGCAGAAAATGCTGTCCACTGATATAGGTAATAACAATATGGTTAATAATTTAGTATGAATAAATAAATATTAATATTAGTGAATTAGTATTGATAATAAACTAAATCATTCTTTCATGTTACTACCAACAAAAAATTACCAATTTCTTAGAGTTCCCTTACCCACTAGGCATACCATACATATCTTTGTAAGAGACAAATGACCTTTTTGTTCTTTTCCTTTTTATTTAACCAACTCAAATCAAGTTTGAAATAATTAATACCTTACTTGTGGTACACCACTGAAAAGTTCTAAAGTGCCAATAGTAGCTCAATTACAAATAAGAAGTGTGCCAATAGTAGATCATTTACAAATAAGAAGTGCAGGTATTATTTGTTGTACTCCACTCGTAATAAAAACCTGTTTTTCTGGCAGTTTTAAGAATAAAAAATTGTAATCTGTTTTTTTTTACCAGCGTTCTGTATCTGACATTTATTTATTTGTTTATTTAACGAGCAAATGTTATTAGTGTTCGATAAATCAATTGTACGCGCGATACTGTCATCTATTAAAGTTTTAAAAATTATTGCAAGTTGGGACGACAGTTTCAGTCTAGCTGAACGTGTGGAGATAATTTTGATATTAGCCTCTCAGAACCAATGTTTTTTGATGAGAACCATCCGTATTTAATGGCAAACATCCCGACAAAAACGAACGATACCTGTATATCCGTGATTTAGTTGCAAAGTTTCAAAAAAAGGAATCGATGACGATCACACTGTATTTTTGTAAATAAAAAATAAACGGCCCAAGATTACTTTCTGAAGTAGTTTAAATTGAGGTCTTAAAAAAGTTTAAAATATATTCAACTCCATCAACTCGTCAAATATTTGCAAGTACAGAACCATCTCACGAATCTGTAAAGAAGATGTTGAAGCTGCATAAATATCACCCGTACAAAATACAAATCATTCAAGAACTTGGCGCTATAGAAACAGATAAAGATAGTAGTTATTAATATTATAAACTGTTCATTCTTGATAAAGGGAAACATAACATAAAACAGATACAGCCGGTTGCAAGAACGATTGTTAAAATCTCTCGTTAGCTAATGAACCCATAACTTTATTCACTCCCTAAATTATCTTCTAAATGTTCAATTTGGCAACGGCGATTTCCAAATGACAGTATGTAGTAAAGTGTATCGATATTCGAGATACGTCCCTATCAAGAATTTCCTCTGTCTTTGTCGGCCCATTTAAGAGAACACACGGCTAGTGAAGATGAACAATAAGTTTTCGCAGTGAGCTCAAAATTTGTTATAACACGTTGTTATAACGCGTTATAACACCTGCAAAGAAAGTCAAAATCGGCAAGAGTCGAGAATGTCGAGACTAGGCGAACTTTTAACATGAGAATTGTTTGCAAAATATATACTTATATTTGAAAGTATGCAAAGAAACAGAATTTTAAGAAGATTTAACAATGTAAATGTGGATTTTATGATGGAAAACAAAGGATTAAGGAGTAAATTAAGGATTAAGTACTTTAATTATAAGAAATTATATTTCTTTATTTACAAATAATATTTTTTTGTAGCTAATCCAAATATGCAGTGATAGTACTTTAATAATAATGCAAATTAAAATAACAAATTTTGGGAAACGAAAAGGAAAAAAATAATATTAATTACCCTATTCTAAATCTAAATTAATAACAAAAAAATGCATTAAAAATCAAATAAAAATTAAAAAGGTAATGGTGTTTTACTTTTTTATTATTAATTAAAACAATATACATTTATAAATGCTAAAATTCCTGAGCAACATTTATTTTCATGAAATATTTAGGTATTAAATTATAAGGGTTCGAATGTGGTCATTTTCATAAACAAAACTAAATATAGGTAAGTACTAAAAGTCAATACCACTAAATGTTTTTTACTGTTTAAAATGTTTCAATTTCTGCCCAAGGGGTGTCTTCAGGACTAAATCCAGCTATTATGTATGAATTTTTTTTTATTAAAAAGAGGATAAAGGTATCCAAAAGTGTGATTTCTTCAAGATGAGACAAAGGGCAGATTGCCAGCGAAGAGGAAAAGTTTTCTTTTATAAGTCGAGTATGATAGGTATATTACTGGTTGTTAGAGAAGATGTATTTAGGATAATTATATTAAACTTTATTAAGAAAGTTAAGAAAGGGATGGAACAAGTACCTAAGTGTCTTGTGACTAGGAATAAAGCGGTGAGGTAATAACTGAGAATGTGGTACCTGCGAAAGAGGTGAGAAACAAAAATCACCCTCCGTAAACCAGCTGAGTTTTTGTATCCCAAGAGACTAAATTAATACCAGTTGGCTATAAGTAACATTAATAACTTTAGTAGTAACCCTAAAACATTGTCACTTAGATATTTAACAGAACTAATAGGTAGGTACTTAAGGATCTTAAGATGTCATAAAAGTTAGTAAAGATCGGCTATTTTCAGTATTACATTTCTTGTTCTACTAGATTACGTGGGATACGGATATTGTTTAAGGCTTATTTATTACTATTCTAAAAGGCAAAATGCGGTTCCAGATTTACCTCAAAATAGCTCCCTGTATATCCTTTTTTATGCTTTGTCACAATATGTAGACCATTTTCAAAATTCTGTTGTATATTTCTAATTTTTTTCTCAGCATTTAGGTATTTCTTTTCTTAGCTGTACATTTTAAGAAAAACCTAGCTAAATTTAGAAAATATAGGATATGCAAGAAGAATAATTAGTTATGGCCTAAAAATTATTGAATACATAGGTATTTATTTATTAGCCCATTAAGTAATGAGTCGTTAGTTATGGAAATATATAAAATATTTATTGGACCATTAACTAAAGGCTTGTTAATGTCCAATTAAAAAAACAGTTGAATAAATATTGTGGACACCTGCCATCTTTTAAAAATTTAAATTGAAAAATTATAATCGAAGTTTTTTTTATTAATAAATATTAATATTTATACATATATACATTTTTATACAATATTTTAAATATTTTGAATTTAACATCAATGTAGGTAGCATAGATACAATAATATGCATATTATTATATCTATGGTAGGTAACAAAGTTGATTTTGTAGTAAGCGTTACAAAAAAATGTATCCTAATTTTGAGAACTAAATCCATTGATTTTCTAAATAGTCGAAGCAATGAAGCAAAAAGTTCCTCGGTTCTTCCGTGCAAGTCGGATCGGAATGCGGTTTTTTTGCATTCGCTTGCAAAAATTATTTGTATCATTCCCCCGTAATTTCCAGGTCATACAAACCGGAAATTGCATCGATGCAGCCAAAAATGCATTCAAAAAATGCATTATTTGAGAGGCCTCTTGGATGATTTCAAAACTTGTTAATTAAGTGTCAGAACTAGCCCAGATCGGGTGCTCGGGGGCTTTCGTGGTCCCTGATCACGATTATGATGTCTAAATTGACCCAAAGCCGACCTGGAGCTCAGGAACGTCGACGAACGTCATCTTCGTGGGACTCTCCCAAAATTCACGAGAGGAAGGAGTCGATCGGGGTTTTTTGGGTCGCTGAATCTAAATATGGCATCGGCGACTGCCCCCCGGACACCTGGTGCGCCCAAACCTCGACCTGGACGTCATCTCCGAGAATTTTCCTCACAATATCGACAAGAACAACCCGAAAATGATTGAGCGGAGTTTTTTGGGGCGCTGAATCTAAATTTCACGTCGAAAACGACCCCCTGAACACCTGGTGCACCGGAACTTGGCCCTGAACGTCATCCCAAGGGGTTTCCAGACAATTGAAAACGACGAACCGAAAATCGTTCCGGGGGTTTTTTGGGGCGCTGAATCCGAATTTCACATGGAAAACGACCCCCCGAACACCTGGTGCGCCCTAACTTGGCCCTGAACGTCTTCACCGAGGTTCTTCCAGACCCAATTGAAAAAGACAAACCGAAAATCGTTAAAGGGGGGGGGGGTTGGGTCGCTGAATTCAAATATGGCATCGGCGAACACCGCATGGACACCTGGTGCATATGAACCTAGACCTGGACGACATATCCGAGGCGTCAATTCTGCAATAGCTGTGTGCAATTGTTGATTCTAGATTACGTGAGGAGGAAAGAAAGAGAATGAATACAAACGCAATATTTATGTAATTTACGGTAAAACAATTTTTATTGGCCTTAAATCGAATACAATGAACCTGTAGGTTTATCATTCCTTCTTTTAATTAATAATTGAAATGTGTCTGGTCATTTTCTTCGTCATAGACTGATGTTTTCATACGGGGAACATCTCCCTCATCTGAAGCCTCTGTCTCTGGCACATTAACGTTTTCATCTGAATATCTTTCAGTGTTAAGGCAAGTTAAACCTTCACAAATTTTACAGGCAAGATTGCAAGGTAGGCCGTGCTTCCTGCAACTACAGGTGTTCAGATTACAATCTCCTTTGCATCCACAGAATATTAGTTCCATAATTTTCTTGTGCGCAGGTTTTTCTTGCATCTGTACAGGCACTAGTGTGTCGCCTTCCTTTCTCCACCCCCATTTTGAGTCCATGGTCAGCTGGTCTCCGTGCAGCCATTGTTGTACTTGAAAATAGACCATCTTTAGATGTTATTCAATGGCGTCTACTGTAGGGAGAATTTTGGCCAAATTTACTCTTCCCGTCGCAGCGGTTCTCCTGTACATTTCGCACCTGTACGTGTGGAGTAACTGGTCTTATTTTGGCTTGTCAGGAATATTTGGTTTCCTGAATGACATTGGAGCACTGTACATTACCAGGATTAGCCGCGCCCCGTTCTCAAAAATTATTTCGCTGGACAAACCAGCTTCCTTGAACTTCGCAGCATGATCTCGAAGGTCTGGGAAGTTCTGAAAGGTCTTGAAAAAATTTTGTCTTTCCCTGGTAATACGTTTCTAAAACGGTATCGCACCCTGTTATTGCATAGAGCAACAAAATATTATCCTCTACTACTGGCATATGCGACAAGCTCCGCGAAGAGTATACTTCTTTAGATTTATTGGGCCTTGCAGGTTTCCGTAAAAATATTTCTCTGTCAGCTGGGCAGAGTGCGGTCAGTAGTACGGGAACATCTGTATCTTCTGCGACTATGACTACCTTTTTGATCAGGTCCTCAGATTCTTTTAGAGCTGTCGTTACAATCGTACGATCCGCATCCGCTGTAGATTGGTCTGAAACTATCCCGATTGTCGACAGTTTGGCACGGAGCATTTTAATATTCTTACTTTTATTGTTCTTATTTTGTAAGAATTTATCCTGTTATATTTGTAACGCCATATTCTCGCTAAAACAGACGTCCGCTGAACTTCCCCGATTAGCACGACGGTTTCTTTCACACCGGTTTGGTAACCGTCAAAAATAACTATCACGCGTTTGCCAAAATGTTTCAAAATATATTTTTTGTAATTGTCCATGATCGCCGAGAATTTTTGTTCGTTAGTCCACTTATGACTTTGTGGATCAGTAATCCTCCATCCAGAACAAAAAACGTCTTCTTAGGATCATAAATATTCGTGGGAGTTTTCACGAACAATGAATATAAATCGGACTTTATATTCTTCAGCATTCCAAAACTATTGAAGTATCCCTGAGGGAATGGAGACAACTCCCACTTTAGGTAGTCTGTCATTTCTTACCCAACTTTTTTCAATGCCCATATTCTATGAAACAGAACGTCGGGGTCAATTTCTATCTCTTTATTGCCGACTTTTATTTTGGAGTTGCAAAGGCGGAGATTCTTATTCAGCGCCCCTTTACGATTTTCGGTTCGTCTTTTTCGATTGTGTCAGGAAAATTCTCGGAGATGACGTCCACGTCCGTGGGGTGTTCGCCGATGCCATATTTGAATTCAGCGACCCCCTTTAAAGATTTTCGGTTCGTCTTTTTCAATTGGGTCTGGAAAACCTCGGTGAAGAAGTTCAGGGCCAGGTTAGGGGGCACCAAGTGTTCGGGGGGTCGTTTTCCACGTGAAATTCGGATTCAGCGCCCCAAAAAAGCCCCCGGGACGATTTTCGGTTCGTCTTTTTCAATTGTGTCTGGAAACCCCTCGGGGATGACGTTCAGGGCCAAGTTCCGGTGCACCAGGTGTTCAGGGGGTTGTTTTGGACTTGAAATTTAGATTCAGCGCCCTAAAAAACTCCGCTCAATCATTTTCGGGTTGTTCTTGTCGATATTGTGAGGAAAATTCTCGGAGAAGACGTCCAGGTCAAGGTTTGGACGCACCAGGTGTCCGGGGGGTATTCTCCGATGCCATATTTGGATTCAGCGACCCAAAACAACCCCGATCGCCTAGTTGCCCTCCTTCCCCGCGTGAATTTTGGGAGAGTCCCACGAAGATGATGTTCGTCGACGTTCTTGACCTCCAGGTCGGCCGTGGGTCAATTTAGACATCATAATCGTGATCAGGGACTTCGAAAACCCCCGAGCACCCGATATGGGCTAGCTCTGACACTTATTTTACAAGTTTTGAAATCATCCAAGTGGCCTCTCAAATAATGCATTTTTTGAATGCATTTTTGGCTGCAGCAATGCAATATCCGGTTTGTATGACCCGGAAATTACGTGGGAATGATACAAATAATTTTTGCAAGCGAATGCAAAAAACCGCATTTCGATCCGACTTGCACGGAAAAACCCAGGAACTTTGGCCTTTTTAGTGCTTCATTACCTCGACTAAAAGCAAATTATTGTTACCCTTATGTTTTATGCAACCGGATTATTTTAACAAAAAAAATAATTAATATTCCTTAAGTCTACCATCTAGGTAGGTACCATGGGCAGAATAATATTCCAATTTCCAAATTCACTCTACCGTAAACGCAGCAAATAAATCTCCCCTTTTTGATGTATATTTGGAACTAACGAAGGCTGGTTTATCAGCCCCATTTGATATTCGATACATCTTGTCTCATTTGGATGATAGAAGAATAACCACCCTTTCTAAATTTCTAAATTTCTTTAAAATCATTATCTAGTAGAAGCAAATCAACTATATCTGGGTAAATTGTTCGCAGTAACATAGCCCAAAAAAAGAAAAGAAGAAGAAGAAGATTTGGAGGTTAACTTATGACCAATGATATATGGAGTGCTCATATATATCTAAATCGGGCATCGAGACAGATTAAAGTAGAGACGAAATAAACACTATTTTGCTATATGACAGATGGACGCACTTCGAGTGACGGAAAACGGTAACGAAAATGGCGATTTGAGTGGTATTTTGATTTCTTTGAAGTCAGTAATTTTATTTTTAAAGATTGACAGAATGAAAATGATTTTATATCATTTAAATGAATCTCTTTAACAAAAATTACATTTATTATCACCAAAATTGACTAGACAAGAAGCGGGTTTTACTGGGCGAAATTTTCTCTATATCTAATACATGTAATGTCTTCTCTCAATTTTGAGTACTCAGTTATACATTGTAAACATAGTGTCAGAGGCAAAGTATTGCATTAAAGTATTTATGAGTAATTCACAATGAATAGCATCGCAAAGTACTCATAATAAGTATCTATGTATGAATACTCACTCATATGAATAATACTTAAAACAAACAAGTACTTTCGCAAGTTTTAGAGGGTACTCGTGAAAAATCAAGTAACAAGTATGAGTATATTAAATTATTCCAGTTAGTGACTAAAGATGTTATAAATATGGCTTAAATCCATTAATTTCTTTGTTAGTTTCTTTCTAATTTTTCTAATATACATTCACGTATTTGCATTTACAATACTTTGAATAATGATTAATCTTTTAATACCTAAAATTCAATTGACTTATATAAATGGATTCGTATTTACAATCATTACATTTTTGGACAGTCAGCACCAAACGCCAACTTGCTAAATAACACTGACACCACACATTTGGGCTGTACAAACTGTCTGGCAAAACATAAAATGTAAAATATTAATAATAGTAAGCACTGTAAGCAGTGTAGTTCTGTGAGTAAGATATAACAAACAAGATGATGCTTGCCTAGACCTGGGCGCGTCGATACTCGTACTCGTTAAAGGTAAAGGTACTCAGGAGTACCTATTACTGAAAACTTTGAGTACTTAATTACAATTTTGAGTATTCTTTACTTTTACTGCCTAGCTGTGCGTAGTGTTTTCTTCGAAGATGGATGTCTGTAGTCTGTAGACACCACTTAGCGTCAACCAGCAGGTTTTTGATGGATTGATAACCTGTAGGACTTTGATGAGGTATGAAAATGCAGCTGTCTCTAGACATCTTTCAGCGGTAACCAGCAGGTTTTGAGAAGTTGAGAGGCAGGTTTTATATACCCCTGGAGGATACACAATGGGCCTAAGTACTGTGGAAGTATCCACCTTCTCCACCTTACAGATACAGGTATATTGTTAATTGAAACTAATATAGAATGTTGCTATGAAATTAGAATCTCCATTTTGACAGAAAATATCATGTGGTTCTATTTATAAGATGGCAGCAATTTATAAAGTTAATTTTATTTAGTGCATGATCAAGAAAACTTTGTTCTGCATAATTAATAATTTTTATTATAATACTCAGTGTTTTTTTATGTTTTATGGCTCAGATATTCAGAATTGGTCTCAGTTTGGGATTTTATGTGTTTTGTGTAGGTTTTGTTATTGTTTCCCCGTTATAAAATTGTTTAGATCTCTTAATATTATTTTTCGATATATGGATACTCAACACAAAAGAATATGTGTTTAAAACGCCTTACATAATATCGTGTCTTGAAGTAAAATAGGTCATTCTTTG
Source organism: Psylliodes chrysocephalus (assembly GCA_927349885.1). Classification (NCBI taxonomy): domain Eukaryota; kingdom Metazoa; phylum Arthropoda; class Insecta; order Coleoptera; family Chrysomelidae; genus Psylliodes; species Psylliodes chrysocephalus. The sequence continues at coordinate 70,869,764 of OV651813.1, forward strand.
TTTTTGTTTCTAAATATTCAAATGCTGAAATTTTATTTTAAAACACATTTGGGCCATAACGATTTATCAGTGAATACTTGAAAAGACGCTTTTCGTAGTCCTATTTAAATATGGGTGAGCAATCTTTATAACGATATATATTATTGGTCATATTGCGAAAAATGCACCGTGTTGCCAGATTTACGACGTTCAATAGCTATCGAGGATCGGAATGCATTTTTAAGAGATCATTAGCGTTAATGAGTCTATATTATAATTAACGATCGTTCTCGCAACCGGCTGATAGAGTAATATAATTTTGTGTCTCATCGTACATATATACGGATCAACGAAATGTTTGTACCTTGGACCGGTCCAAGGTACATGCATAGGTAAAAAGCGGGGCTGATATATCCAAGTTGCGACATAATCTTCTTTCTTGAGAGCCATTTTGATTCGAAATAGTAGTCGCCAATCCTGTCCATTTAAAAAATGTATTGGCAGTTTTTTAAAAATTTTATTTCCATTCTGTTTTTAGGGCTGTTCATTTACTATTAACTTAATAAATCTCCATTTTTTTCAGGATTAGATATTTAAAATGATGATTATTTTATAGACTATCGACAATGGTCACATCTAAATTTTATTGGATAATAATTGAGATTGTTAGATAATATATGAAGTGGACTTACTGTAATATAGGCTTGTCCAAAAAATCTTCCTAGTAAACTAAAAATGTCTGTTCCCAAAAATGTCACTGTTGGAACAAAATATTTACCTGAAAAAAATTTTTTTATATATTATTCTTAATGATTCAATATGATTTTGTTAATTGTAAAAATAGCTATTCTTGCGGAAGGTTTAAGGATTCAACTGGTGATTTTTTGCACTTCATTATACACAATTAGTGATGACAAGTTTGATTTTAGTTATGTACTGAAGATATAATTATAAATTTAATTGGCGTACCAATGTAGTGGATGTGTAGTTTAAGGGCAGCTTTTGAAACTGATATAAAATATGTTCCAGTGATTTTTTATGTACAGTACATTAGCTAACGCATCATGCAAAATGAAGATAAGACGCTTAATTGTATTTGGATGTGATAGGTATAAAGAGAATAACTCTTTCGATGGTAAGGAAAGAATATTGCGATCCGCAGTCGGCGATGTATTGTAATATATTATTACTATCTGTTTAATAGCATTGTTTTTCTATACCGTTCTCCTGTAGTCAGTATTTAAAAGTTAACATATTGTATCCATAAAAAAACATTGTGACTAACTTTTATACTTTTAGTGGGTGGAAACGGTCGGTATAATTTACCATTGGCATAAGTAACTCGTAGAGTTGCATCGTCCCCTCTACTTTCTGACATCGCTTATGAGACTTAAAATGCAATGCATGACACAAATGTAAAGCGGATTATTTTTATAAATTTAATAAAATTGGCTCTTAAAAGATAACCATGTTAATTTTTCCTTCTTTTCTTTTACCAAATTTCGTTCTCGTGCGATCTGGCCATCATATCCACTCTTGCTGTACAAACTACTATTTTGTATTTATAAAAAAATTCCCTAGATCTGTTTCAAAAACTAGCTACAAACTGCATATCCACTGTATTAATTAAGTTTATAATTTATTCAGTACGTTAATATAATAAACTACTTATAACAAAAATTATTGTATTAGTCCTTGGAATTGGTACTTTTTGCTTTACATCAAATGAGATAGTTCTGATTCTTTTATATGTTGGTAGTGATGAGATGAATATGACAAATCCAAATTTTTCACCTCGAAAACCTTTTGGATCATTGTTAAATACTAAAAAATTCTTTAAATTTTAGGACTTTTTCAGTTTTTGTCAATTTTTACCACCATTCTACGTTACGGAAAAAGTTACGATGGACACTTTTTAAGTAGTGTAAATTTGAAATTAAATGGGAATAATTTAGTTTTGGTAGGTCAAATAATTTTTAAAATACGGCTTTTTAAAAGTTTCTAAAATTTTACCCCTAAGAAGTGGTTTTATGGGAAAAGTTATAATTTTAGTTATTAAAGTCCACTAAATTCCCAATAAAATGAGATCAATTATGTTAACTTAAACCTGATAGTTCCTGAAATACAGCTGTTCAAAGTTGTTTAGTTAAGTAAGAAAGTATATACTAGAAGGGTTTGCAAAATCAAGTGAAATAAGCATTAAAATTTATTAAAATATAATGAAATGCCTCATTTTATTTTATGTACAGCACAGTTAGGGAAATAGTTATTACTCGCATTTTTTGTATATTTTTGATCGACCAGGCTCGTTCTCTGAGAGCACACCTTTTAGGGGCAGCTTGCAGAGGTAGAATTTCTTCATCCAACGGCTCAGGAAGGTTTAAATCGTCATTTGATGGTGTGTCATCCATCAATGAATGGTTCATCAATGTCGTCACATATCAGGTCTGGTATGTTCTCGCAAGATTGGCCAGTGCAGTAGTATGTAAACAGCCGAGCATTTCTGTCGTGCTTTCCTGCAAGCACAACTGCTGATACAACCTTTTTTGCAGTTACGGAAAATCATATTTAGCAGAACTTGAGAATCTGGTGGTGCCATAATCTGTACGAGGCCTTGTGTACTTCGCATCCAGCCCCAATCGAGATGATTCTTCGCATTTCCCAGTTACTTCTGTACCTGAAACAAAATCATCAACAAAATAAGGAACCATGTATAAAGAATGTGGTCTGAAGCAGAAAGAAACACAAGCAAAAAACTTATTCTCACCTGGTAGTATGTTCGCAGAAAGTGAAATCTTACAGCATCCCTGGTTTTAGGCAATCTGGCGAGGTTCATGTTGGGCTTAACTGCCGCCCTAGTGAACAACTGGAAGCAAAGATCGCTAAGATTTTACGATTCTCTGTTGCCTCATAAAGTGAAAGGAGGAAGGTCTCTCCTGCGTTGGAAACTTGCTCAGGTGTGGCATTGGAGTTTAAGAGAACCTCTGCGTTTTGTTTGATGCGTGGCTGTTTTTTTTTGTCGATGGAATTTTTTTTCCTTGGCCAAAAGGTGCTGATGTTGTATCACAACCGCTAAATAGCGTGAAGGAACAGTGCTATTCCGGGTATGTAAAGGAATTTGTCGAGTAAGTTATATCTGGGTTTTCCTTTTCCACATTTTACAAATATAATATTGTTATTTGGTCTGTTTGTTGAAAGGATGTGGTCTCCATCTCGTGACAAACCACAAAGTAAGACCAAACAATATATATCCTCGCCGACGATCTTCACTACTTCGTAGGAAGAGGATATGGAAACGGCTGTGGTTACTATTAACCTATCAGCATCTTTCTCTGCCTGTAATGTTAGAATTTGTTTCTTCTCTAGGTGAACCTTCAGCATATCGATGTGTCTAACTTTATTCCTGTCATTCAATAGGAACTTGTCCTGAGCAACTAGAGCAATGGTTGTTTTATTGAATATTATATCAGGTGAGGACGTTGCTAGAGCTCTACGCAGACGTTCAGGGGGCTCTTGGTATTTTTGTCTAATGCATCAAACGGATAAGCATGGAACACTACAGTTATATTTAAGCCGTAGTGATTTTGCAAGTATTGGACATATCTGAAAGCAATTTTTCTAAAAGACGCATTACGAGGCCACACTACTTTAAGGAGCAGATGTCCACCGTCTACAACTTTCCGCACCCACGGGTACTGGCGTTAGCATGTTAGTTTGAATATCAAATCGGTGACACAGGTTTTTGTGGTATTGTTTCTTCCGTGATATTAGTAAAAACAAATTCTGTTATAATATTTAATATATGTTAGGTTACACATAAAAGTAAAAACAAAACACACTTTCAATAAAAATTTACTAAAAAAAAATTGTAATACTTCCTTTTTTCTTAAATTTTGCAAACTCTCTGGCCTACCAAAACCAAATTACATAATTGTTTACTTACCTCAACAACTTGAAATAGCTGTATCTCAGAAACTATCAGGTGTAAGTTGACAAAATTCATCTCATTTTGTTAGGAATTTAGTGGACTTTGACAACTAAACAAAAGTAACTTTTTCAATATACCCACTACTTAGAGGTAAAAATTGTAGAAAACTAAAAAAAAAATGTAATACTTCCTTTTTTTTTGAAATTTTTCAAACTTTTAAAGAGCCGTATCATAAAAACTATTTGGCCTACAAAAACCAAATTATTCTCATTTAATTTTAAATTTAGTCTACTTAAAAAGTGTCCATAGTAGCTTTTGTCGTAACATAGGTCCTTGCTGATAAAAGTTGACAAAAACGAAAAAAACTAAATTTTAATAAATTTTCAAGTATTTAACTGTGATCCGAAGGGCTTTCAAGGTGGAAAACTTGGATTTGTCGTTGCCATTCATCACTACCAACTCATAAAAAAAATCAGAACTACCTCATTTGATGTAAGGCAACACTTCTTTTTTTGTACGATTTCCATGTACTATATTATGTACAAGAAATCATTGGTAGGGACTATAAAAATATTATATTTAATTACTTACTATACCATAAATTGTCTCTATGATCATTGTAACCATCAGATACTACCAAACTGGTTATATTTGGATGTCCCAATCCAGATGTACCATTAGTTAACACCAAAATTATTAAGAGAGGCCATATTATGAATGCAACATTTTTGAAATCTCTCAAAGTATGGCTAAAATAATAAAAAAAAGATATTGATCTAAAAATCTTTTACCGACGAATATCTTTAAACAATTTGTATTTTTACAATAATTACTCTGGTAGAGCTCGATTATTTGTGTAGAGCACATTTCGTCATAGCTTTGCCAAACTCAAAATAGCTAAATAAATGCAACAAGTACAAATAAGTAACACTTAAGCTACTGAATTCAACTTGTATGAGTGGTGATGAGCGGCAGGTGGCTTCAATCACGTTTAAATCTGTCTGACCACGCCTACAAACTCAAATTGATTTCTGCACAATATGACGAAGTGTGCTCTTCACAAAAAAATCGAGCTCTACATAAAAATACGTTTATAACCAATTGAAGGGTTCTTTACAAAATCCAGGCAAGTCCAAATACTAAAATTTTCAGAAATTGAACAGAACGTTAATTTTTTTATCTTTTATATATGTATTATTAAAAAAAGTATCAGTAACATTTTTTGACAAAAAAATTAAACCTCTGGACTTATCTGATGTTTAGGGAATAATTATAAATTAGTGTTTATTAGCAATATGTATTTGCCAGACTTTTTGTTTTACTGCGTGTGAGGTGTATTCAAATTTGTTGAATCCTTTTAGATGTTATTGTCTTTAGAGAAGGATAAAAATAGCTATTTGTTTATTAAGAGAGAAAAGTAGTACTTTGCTGCTTGAGACAGAAAGTTGGCCACGCGACGCGTAGCGGAGCGCGGCAATCTGTCGAAAGGGGCAACGAACTTTTTGCTTAAAATGCACACAAGATTTTTTTCTACGATCACATGATTTTACAAAATAGATACAAAAACTGAAAATTTGTGTATAATGTGTTGCAGTGGCGGCTTGTAAAACTTTGTAAGAGAGCCAATATCCCTCAATACTTCTTTGGCATCGTCCGATTTAATACAATTAAATTCCGAATTTTTTATAAGATTTCTGAGTCATGAAAAGGTTGCTTGATATCATCACCTAGATGATCCATTACTAGAAATGGTACAAGCGCAGAAACTACCGTTTTTATTTCATCTGAAACTCGTGACATTTTCAAAGAACTTGTAAATCTAAAAACGCATAAATGTTCCCTGTAGTTTTGGTTAGCTTTTAGAGAGGACAAACCTTAGAGCTGCCAGTGAATCCTGAAGTATGCTTTTTATACTTCGCACAAACATTTGCTCTTTTAGTGAAGCAATTCTTGATTAAATTACGTGGCTATACAAAAGCCACTATACCCACCCTGGGCATCGTTCATTTTATGTACGGTGCCCTGGGCATTGCAAAGCCAAGATGAAAATAATGGGTTTTTTTCAAATTTCGCCCGGTAGAACTATTTAAAACTTAATTTACACTACACCATACTATAAACAACTGCAAATCCCGAAAAAAATACAAAAATCAGTTATTTTAGATTAATCGGATATTTTCGATTTTTTAAAAATATCATATTCGATTTTGATTAATCGATTAGAATATTATACTGTTTTAAAATACTACAACTATTAACTAACTTGCTGTACTCTAGTCACAAATAAATAATCTATTCATAAAAATAATCGATTATTGGAAAAAATGATTAATCGAAAATAATCGATTAATCGAAAAAATAGAATAATCGAAAAATTCGAAAAGAATCGAAAATAATCGAAATTATTCGAAAATAATCGAAAATAATCGAAAATAATCGAAAATAATCGAAAATAATCGAAAATAATCGAAAATATTCGAAAATAATCGAAAATAATCGAAAATAATCGAAAATAATCGAAAATAATCGAAAATAATCGAAAATAATCGAAAATAATCGAAAATAATCGAAAATAATCGAAAATAATCGAAAAGAATCGAAAAGAATCGAAAATAATCGAAAAGAATCGAAAAGAATCGAAAAGAATCGAAACTAATCGAAAAGAATCGAAAATAATCGAAAATAATCGAAAAGAATCGAAAAGAATCGAAAAGAATCGAAAAGAATCGAAAAGAATCGAAACTAATCGAAAAGAATCGAAAAGAATCGAAAAGAATCGAAAAGAATCGAAAAGAATCGAAAAGAATCGAAAAGAATCGAGAAGAATCGAAAAGAATCGAAAAGAATCGAAAAGAATCGAAAAGAATCGAAAAGAATCGAAAAGAATCGAAAAGAATCGAAAAGAATCGAAAAGAATCGAAAATAATCGAAAATAATCGAAAAGAATCGAAAAGAATCGAAAAGAATCGAAAAGAATCGAAAAGAATCGAAAAGAATCGAAAAGAATCGAAAAGAATCGAAAAGAATCGAAAAGAATCGAAAAGAATCGAAAAGAATCGAAAAGAATCGAAAAGAATCGAAAAGAATCGAAAAGAATCGAAAAGAATCGAAAAGAATCGAAAAGAATCGAAAAGAATCGAAAAGAATCGAAAAGAATCGAAAAGAATCGAAAAGAATCGAAAAGAATCGAAAAGAATCGAAAAGAATCGAAAAGAATCGAAAAGAATCGAAAAGAATCGAAAAGAATCGAAAAGAATCGAAAAGAATCGAAAAGAATCGAAAAGAATCGAAAAGAATCGAAAAGAATCGAAAAGAATCGAAAAGAATCGAAAAGAATCGAAAAGAATCGAAAAGAATCGAAAAGAATCGAAAAGAATCGAAAAGAATCGAAAAGAATCGAAAAGAATCGAAAAGAATCGAAAAGAATCGAAAAGAATCGAAAAGAATCGAAAAGAATCGAAAAGAATCGAAAAGAATCGAAAAGAATCGAAAAGAATCGAAAAGAATCGAAAAGAATCGAAAAGAATCGAAAAGAATCGAAAAGAATCGAAAAGAATCGAAAAGAATCGAAAAGAATCGAAAAGAATCGAAAAGAATCGAAAAGAATCGAAAAGAATCGAAAAGAATCGAAAAGAATCGAAAAGAATCGAAAAGAATCGAAAAGAATCGAAAAGAATCGAAAAGAATCGAAAAGAATCGAAAAATCGAAAAGAATCGAAAAGAATCGAAAAGAATCGAAAAGAATCGAAAAGAATCGAAAAGAATCGAAAAGAATCGAAAAGAATCGAAAAGAATCGAAAAGAATCGAAAAGAATCGAAAAGAATCGAAAAGAATCGAAAAGAATCGAAAAGAATCGAAAAGAATCGAAAAGAATCGAAAAGAATCGAAAAGAATCGAAAAGAATCGAAAAGAATCGAAAAGAATCGAAAAGAATCGAAAAGAATCGAAAAGAATCGAAAAGAATCGAAAAGAATCGAAAAGAATCGAAAAGAATCGAAAAGAATCGAAAAGAATCGAAAAGAATCGAAAAGAATCGAAAAGAATCGAAAAGAATCGAAAAGAATCGAAAAGAATCGAAAAGAATCGAAAAGAATCGAAAAGAATCGAAAAGAATCGAAAAGAATCGAAAAGAATCGAAAAGAATCGAAAAGAATCGAAAAGAATCGAAAAGAATCGAAAAGAATCGAAAAGAATCGAAAAGAATCGAAAAGAATCGAAAAGAATCGAAAAGAATCGAAAAGAATCGAAAAGAATCGAAAAGAATCGAAAAGAATCGAAAAGAATCGAAAAGAATCGAAAAGAATCGAAAAGAATCGAAAAGAATCGAAAAGAATCGAAAAGAATCGAAAAGAATCGAAAAGAATCGAAAAGAATCGAAAAGAATCGAAAAGAATCGAAAAGAATCGAAAAGAATCGAAAAGAATCGAAAAGAATCGAAAAGAATCGAAAAGAATCGAAAAGAATCGAAAAGAATCGAAAAGAATCGAAAAGAATCGAAAAGAATCGAAAAGAATCGAAAAGAATCGAAAAGAATCGAAAAGAATCGAAAAGAATCGAAAAGAATCGAAAAGAATCGAAAAGAATCGAAAAGAATCGAAAAGAATCGAAAAGAATCGAAAAGAATCGAAAAGAATCGAAAAGAATCGAAAATAATCGAAAAGAATCGAAAAGAATCGAAAAGAATCGAAACTAATCGAAAAGAATCGAAAATAATCGAAAATAATCGAAAAGAATCGAAAAGAATCGAAAAGAATCGAAAAGAATCGAAAAGAATCGAAACTAATCGAAAAGAATCGAAAAGAATCGAAAAGAATCGAAAAGAATCGAAAAGAATCGAAAAGAATCGAAAAGAATCGAAAAGAATCGAGAAGAATCGAAAAGAATCGAAAAGAATCGAAAAGAATCGAAAAGAATCGAAAAGAATCGAAAAGAATCGAAAAGAATCGAAAAGAATCGAAAATAATCGAAAATAATCGAAAAGAATCGAAAAGAATCGAAAGAATCGAAAAGAATCGAAAAGAATCGAAAAGAATCGAAAAGAATCGAAAAGAATCGAAAAGAATCGAAAAGAATCGAAAAGAATCGAAAAGAATCGAAAAGAATCGAAAAGAATCGAAAAGAATCGAAAAGAATCGAAAAGAATCGAAAAGAATCGAAAAGAATCGAAAAGAATCGAAAAGAATCGAAAAGAATCGAAAAGAATCGAAAAGAATCGAAAAGAATCGAAAAGAATCGAAAAGAATCGAAAAGAATCGAAAAGAATCGAAAAGAATCGAAAAGAATCGAAAAGAATCGAAAAGAATCGAAAAGAATCGAAAAGAATCGAAAAGAATCGAAAAGAATCGAAAAGAATCGAAAAGAATCGAAAAGAATCGAAAAGAATCGAAAAGAATCGAAAAGAATCGAAAAGAATCGAAAAGAATCGAAAAGAATCGAAAAGAATCGAAAAGAATCGAAAAGAATCGAAAAGAATCGAAAAGAATCGAAAAGAATCGAAAAGAATCGAAAAGAATCGAAAAGAATCGAAAAGAATCGAAAAGAATCGAAAAGAATCGAAAAGAATCGAAAAGAATCGAAAAGAATCGAAAAGAATCGAAAAGAATCGAAAAGAATCGAAAAGAATCGAAAAGAATCGAAAAGAATCGAAAAGAATCGAAAAGAATCGAAAAGAATCGAAAAGAATCGAAAAGAATCGAAAAGAATCGAAAAGAATCGAAAAGAATCGAAAAGAATCGAAAAGAATCGAAAAGAATCGAAAAGAATCGAAAAGAATCGAAAAGAATCGAAAAGAATCGAAAAGAATCGAAAAGAATCGAAAAGAATCGAAAAGAATCGAAAAGAATCGAAAAGAATCGAAAAGAATCGAAAAGAATCGAAAAGAATCGAAAAGAATCGAAAAGAATCGAAAAGAATCGAAAAGAATCGAAAAGAATCGAAAAGAATCGAAAAGAATCGAAAAGAATCGAAAAGAATCGAAAAGAATCGAAAAGAATCGAAAAGAATCGAAAAGAATCGAAAAGAATCGAAAAGAATCGAAAAGAATCGAAAAGAATCGAAAAGAATCGAAAAGAATCGAAAAGAATCGAAAAGAATCGAAAAGAATCGAAAAGAATCGAAAAGAATCGAAAAGAATCGAAAAGAATCGAAAAGAATCGAAAAGAATCGAAAAGAATCGAAAAGAATCGAAAAATCGAAAAGAATCGAAAAGAATCGAAAAGAATCGAAAAGAATCGAAAAGAATCGAAAAGAATCGAAAAGAATCGAAAAGAATCGAAAAGAATCGAAAAGAATCGAAAAAAAGAATCGAAAAGAGAAAAGAATCGAAAAATCGAAAAGAATCGAAAAGAATCGAAAAGAATCGAAAAGAATCGAAAAGAATCGAAAAGAATCGAAAAGAATCGAAAAGAATCGAAAAGAATCGAAAAGAATCGAAAAGAATCGAAAAGAATCGAAAAGAATCGAAAAGAATCGAAAAGAATCGAAAAGAATCGAAAAGAATCGAAAAGAATCGAAAAGAATCGAAAAGAATCGAAAAGAATCGAAAAGAATCGAAAAGAATCGAAAAGAATCGAAAAGAATCGAAAAGAATCGAAAAGAATCGAAAAGAATCGAAAAGAATCGAAAAGAATCGAAAAGAATCGAAAAGAATCGAAAAGAATCGAAAAGAATCGAAAAGAATCGAAAAGAATCGAAAAGAATCGAAAAGAATCGAAAAGAATCGAAAAGAATCGAAAAGAATCGAAAATAATCGAAAAGAATCGAAAAGAATCGAAAAGAATCGAAAAGAATCGAAAAGAATCGAAAAGAATCGAAAAGAATCGAAAAGAATCGAAAAGAATCGAAAAGAATCGAAAAGAATCGAAAAGGATCGAAAGAATCGAAAAGAATAGAAAAGAATTAAACAGAATCGAAAAGAAACGAAAAGAATTGAAAATTATTAATTAATCGAAAAGAAACGAAAAGAATTAAAAATAATTAATTAATCGAATAGAATCGATTAATCGAAAATAATCGATTAAGTGAAAATAATCTAATCTATTAATCGAAAATAATCGATTAATTGAAAATAATCTAATATATTGAAAATAATCGATTAATTGTAAATAAACTAATCTATTAATCGAAAATAATCGATTAATTGTAAATAAACTAATCTATTATTCGAAAATAATCTATTAAGTGAAAATAATCGATTATTTTCGATTATTTTTAAGTAATCTACTAGACGAAATTAACTGATTATTTATTTTGAAGAGCGTCCGTCCGGCCTTAACGTGTTTAGTAATTTTTGGCAACAAAATTATTTAAGTAGGAAGTTTTATATTTACTGAAATCTACCAAAAGAAAATTGTCTACTAAAACTAGGCAAAATAGCTGAAAACCTACCAAAAAGCAGAAATCTACTAAATGTGGCAACGTTGAATTAAAGGCTCCTAGTCAGAGTGACCTTGTCGAAGCACAACAACTAATCGTTGGACCAAGCGAAGTTAGCTGTCGTGGCGTATTCTACGTGCGATGCACAAAATAATGCTAAAATAGCGTGGTTTCAATCAGGTACACTGCTGTTTCACGGATCTATTTTTTTAACATTCATTCTCAGACACCTCTCGCGTTCAATCAACATATTGAACCAACAGACGCGATCAGCCTGAACGCAGTGGTTTACCAAAAAAGTAGAGATTAATACGTACGAAAATAATAAATATATTAAAGTGAATTTATATTATTAAGTTATTTATATGTGATTTTAAAATAATATGCTCTTATGAAATTTAACTGGGTGTTCACTGCACAAATGAACCAATGGAGAAACCGCCTATATCTACGTTTAGCATGAAAAAAGGAGTTGTTCAAAATCAATTTTAACTTGGACAATAAAATAAAAAATACCAAACTACGTACAAATAACTTGAAAATGATTTGTTAAAAATGGTAACAAAGCTGCCAAGTTTTTTGCTCAGCAAACGACAAAGTTGTCGCTTAATGTTAGTTTGCGGAAAACGTCAACTTGGGAAAATTCGGCCCATCCAATGTTTTGCTTCTTTAGTTTAAATCTGGCAAGAAATGCTGAAATTATAAACTTTGTTTCAATCAGATTTAGGCTGTCACCTTGTAACTGCAAGTTAATCTTATTAAATTTACAGAATAAATATTTAAAGTAGGTTTGCACCTAGGGGCGAATTTATAAATGTGCCGCCTATAGGCTGAACCAAATCGCCGGGTATATGAGCTATATTCTTTTAAAAAACTAAAAATATGTGATAAAATATGGAATGCGAAAATGCATGCGAACATTAAAATCACATAAACTGCAACAAAAACTTAATTCCAACCGAATATAAAACTCATATTTGCATATGAGGTGTAATAGATATTCAACTAAATAGAAATTGCATTACACACTTTTTTCTAAATTTATTCTCAACCAAAATTTTAATGACATCGTCAAATGTAATCGAATTAGCAGTTTCAGATTCAGCTAAATCGTTAAATCTTCTTCCAGACAACTTGAGCGTAACTAGGAAGAATTGCTTAGTGATATTAATTTGTAAATTCTTAAAACTGTATCGATATTAGCAAAAATAACAAGCAGATTCCGATCTCTAATCCGGCTCTGTCACTAAATAGCTCTTGTCAAAATAGCGCTGTTGTTTGAGCGCCTGATCAAAATAGCGTTGAATCAATAGCGCACCATCAAAATAGCGCCATAACGAAATATCGAGTTTCTAAATATTGCTATTGTTTTTAAATAAACTGATTAACAAGTTATAAAAGTCATTTTAAAAACCGACTTTAAAATCGTGCAGATGCCCTAAAAATTGAGATTTTGATTTTTGTATGCGGAAGTACGCTTGAGGTATTCCCTTTCTAATAAAAAAAGAGGCACAGAAATCGGAAAAAGTGGTAAAGAATTATCGTTAAAAATACTTAAAAAATTAAGAGTTTGATTATTTTCTTATGAACCTATTATTATATATTGACCAAATTTATATGGAGCCACCCCTAAGTTACCCTCTTTCTAACAAAATAGGAATCATAGAAATCGGATAACGTAGTACATAATTATTTTTGAACATACACAAAACAAAATATTCCGATGAATTGAGTTCTTTTTTGAAGTCGTTTAAAAAAAAAACTTAACTAATTCACCTAATCTGTGCGGCTTGAAGCCATTTAAAATTAAACGATCCCTCATGAACAGTTTTTTGAAATGTTCTCATTTTTTCTATATTTTTTTGTAAATCAACCCACGAAGACACCAGGCCGCACTGGTTAGGTAAATTAGTTTTTTATTAATTTTAGGTTAAATTTTTTTAAACCTATTTTGACTTATGCTATTTTAAGAGGCGCCATTTCGTTCGGGCACTGTTTTGACTGATGCTATTTCGTACTAGCGCTCTTTTGATACGAGCTATTTTGTTCAGGCGCACTTCTGATACGCGCTCGATCCACAATTATTGTAAGGAAAACGTTTATTTTAAAATCATCCTTAGAACCGAACAGCATCTTCATCATCGTCGCTTTTATCGAAATGTCAATTTTCGCTTGTAATGTAATTCTGTCAACCAATCAACGCCTTAGCTTCCTCTTAAAAGATTGTGAAGTTCTCACGGAAAAAAGAAATAGATGAAATTAATGATTTTACAAATCGATGAACAATAAACAATTCAATACTTACATTTTTCTGTTTTAGTTTTTTTCTGACTACATTCATATAGGGTTGCTACCTTTTCTGATAGGTCAATAAGGACAAACCTCGCCGTAGAGGTCATTGAAGAACCGCCCGAGACAATAAAATAATTTGTTTATTTTAAATTTTTGTAAGTATGTTTTTGTTTGACTTAGCTATCTAAAATTTTTTTATCATCTTTAATTAAATTTAAAAATGGTTAAATTTTTTTTAAACTAATATATATTAACAGTTTGACCCAAATCAGTTCCAAGAAACATCTGTTCCGTTCATCCATCCACTTTGTCCCAGATACAGAAAACTTTTTTTTTAAACTGAAGAACAATTTTAGATAAGAAAAACGGACTTTAGCCTTTAGTTAAGGACTGTCCTTCCTGAGGAAGGACGCGTAACAACCTTAGATTGATGCGATTTAAAAATACTGCCCGAAAAAACAATCATAAATGCAGTTTCAATTCTTATAATTTTTTTGTTTAATCCCGGTGCCTCTGCTTTCGTAATCGCCTTCTCCGAACTCTTATATAAAATTAATTTCAAAGTAGAGTTAATATTTTTTTAAGACTTTAATAAACCCTTGTAGGCATCATTGGTATTCAATTTTTCATTGACGAATTGAAAAAATCAGTCTTCCTACCAGGTCTTACACTGTTTTTACGAATGTCTGAGACAAGAATGGACAAGCGCTTCTACTTCGCGTACGCACGTAGGTAGCATGTATATGCAAGCGAATGTGCCAGTTTCTACAAGACCACAATATCCAACTAACTTACACAATTTTGTGAGATGTATTAATTCGCTACTAATATTATAAATTGCGAAAATAAGTTTGTTTAGAAAATCTACAACAGCACAATTTAGTACTAATTTCTGCCAATCTGTTTGTTATGCTTTCAGGTAAAAGTTAAGCAACAAATCATCTTTGTGTCTGGGTTATTCCGCCAATGGAAAGTCTAAATTAAGGTCGCGACATTCTTGAATGAGATCGACTATCGTGGAGCCCCGTTTACATCTCACAGACACCCAATTATTTTTTTGTTTTTCGCTTAGATGGACCACATGTAGGTCATCGTCGATCACTTCGAAGCGATATAGACTACTTTGGGTCGATATAGACTACTTTGGGTCGATATAGACTACTTTGGGTATCATCGAATTGGACCATTTTTAATATTACAAATAAAATATTTATTAATAAAGTGAGTTATTCTATTTCGAGCTGATATGAAATTACGGGTTAGGCATATTTTTAAAGCAGATATGAAATCAAACAATATCTATTTCTAAACATATTATCCCTGACAATAAATGGTAATAAACACCATGTGTATACAGAGTCAGATTTGAGAAATGTTTGCTTCCTACAAAATACAAACCTTGGTACAACATGTTCCTCATGATCTCCTTTCCAGTAATATTCCACTACAGGTGAGTATTTCATAACATAGGTGAGAAATAATGTGAAAAGTATGATCCCAGTTCCAAGAGAAAAATAAATCATGGCGACATCTTTCGGACTGTTACTAATACTAAGCGAAATTATTTGTAGACATGAACTGAATATTCCTGCCATTGCGGAACCATACATGTTTAGTTTGATATATTTTGAAGGAAATGTGGATAATAGAGCCATCATTGTTATGTTGTATAAAGGGTGAAATACTAAAAGTAATTAAAGAAAAGAAGAATACATATCTCGTACCTACGGTGCCTTTGTCAATAAACCGTCCATCCATTACTGATTATTACAGTTAGGGATAACGCCCTCTTAATTTTAACATATTAAAGAGGCTAAATTGAACAAAAGAGCCTCATACTTACGGGGTTTCTAGAATGACGATAACACCTTTTAAGGTATGCTTTTTGTAAAAAAAAATAAAGAAAAATTAAGTACGAAGATGCAAAAAATATGAACATGAAAATCCAAACCCTTTTGTTCCTATGCCACAGGTTGCAGTTTTTTAAAAAATGTCAAAGTTAATTTTTGTATGAGTATATCCTAATAAATTAAATAAAAACCACTTCTGTGAAATCGAAGTTGATATCCTGTGTTTAGGTATACCTTAAAATGTCTTATTTTCATATCCTGAAACCCGATATAATAAATAATAAATAACTTTATTTCCTCAATAAATAAGAATTAGAGTAAATGTATAAAAAAGACAAAACCCAGAAACAAAGATTAATCAATAAGTGTTGAGACACTTGCTTTGATGTAAAAAAACATGGTAAAAAAATAGAAATACTTAAATGCTAAGAGAAAAAATATAAACCTATACGGAAAAAAATCATACACTTGAGAGGATTATAGAACAACATTTATCATAATAATAGTAATAAAGAAAAAATATGAGTAAATTTATAAGTTAAAATTATAAGTAAAAAATATCAGTAAAAAGATGTAAAGAGGTAAGAACACTTTAAATGTTTTTAGTAAAAACGAAAATATGAAATTATTTTGAGATTCCAATTTAAATCCTAATTTTCGGTTAGTTGCCAGTATATATGTTTTTAGTTTCTTTTTAAATAACATTTTATTTTCTTAATTTTATAGATTATTTATGATTAGGACTTTGTGAAATGGATTTTTTACTAAGAGTAAATGAATAATGATATTTTGTCGAGTATTATGGGAGTGTTCAGAAAATTCTTTATTCTGAGAGAAGTAAAATTTTGCACTGGAATAAAATATTAAGTCCAAGATTTGGCATTCTTAATAGAGCAGATCAAACATAATTCATTTTAAAAATCTTTAAATGTACTCTTCGAGTTTCCGTCCCATATGATTATTCCGTATCTCAAGTGACTTTCTGCTAGTGAGAGATATAAAGATTTCATCAAATTTACTGGCAGGTATTTATTTAACTGTTTAAATTTTTATAAGATTGTTTGCAGTTTTTTTATTACATAATTAATATGGATATCCAATTTAAGGTGTGGACACTAGACCATCTGGAGCTTTAATTAAATTGCATGGTACGTTATAGGATTTGATGTGTGCCATATTAACAGAAATTCAATTTTTGTTGATATGACATGCAGATTATAAAATCGCCATGCGTTACTGTCTCGATGATGGTGGGTGAGGTTTTCCAGGTTTTCCTCACCTGTAAGTCAAATAGAACCATCAATCATCTTTAAGGCGCCACGGCAAATAATAACAATAGTCGTCACTTCCCCTACACAAGTCGCTAAGTCGACTTCAGGGGTTGAAATTCACTCGTAATGGAGTTAGGGGAGAGTATTAATATTATTATTATTATATTATCTATAAAGATTCCTAAGTATTTTATCTGCGATACGGAAGTTATTTTGTTATTGAAGGTATCAATGTTAAGATGAAAAAAGGAAGAGTTGCTAGCTTAGTTGCAGCTAAAGAGTAAAAAGTAGGTTTTATCCATAATAATAGTTAAAAGCTTGTGGTCAATCCAATTTTTTATAATGCGAAAGACCATGTGTCGGCTTCAAAGAAAATAGCTGTATCATTAGCATAGCCTATGATATCGCCCACATTTTTGGGGGACAAATATACCATTTACATAAAAATTGAAAAGTATAGGCCCCTATACAGTCCTTTAAGGAAATCTATAAGCTATTTTTTTCATTCATCACTAATTTCGAGTAAAGTATCTTCTGTTAAAATATTTTAAATACAAACTGCCGAGGCGAGAGTAAAACACATTAGTCTTTTTTTTTTTAGTAACTTTTCAAAGATCTTCGAGAAGTTAGTCACAAGTGAAATTGGTCGGTAATTAGTAACTATTGTTACTTAAAAATATTAACTACCATGTTCTTTTTAAATGTCTCTGGCCATATTATATTTTCTATTCTACTTTGAAAACATCTTTTTATCATTTATTCTAATAGTTTGGTAATGTAGTTAGAGAGCAACTTAATAGTTTTTGCTTTGATTTCATCTACTCTAGTAGATTTTTACTTTTTAGTTGGTGAAAAAAATTGTTATTTCTTTAGAGTCCGCTGGTAATAAAACTGTTGAATTAGGAAGTCTCTTAGAGGTTTTCTGGAAATTTGGATTTTTTTATTTTTTCCTCAAGCAGTTTCCCCATTTCAACAAAACACTTATTGAATTCATTGGCGACTTTCTTTTGTTCCCATATTAGTTCGTCGCTTTCATTTTCTACTTTCCTATATGTATACAGATAACAAAGGTATAGGAATCATAATTTTCTTGACCTTGAGTTTTCGACGGATTTTTACGTTTGGTTGTCCCCTGGATCCGTTTTGACTATTTTCGCGATGATGATGATGTGTGTTTGTGTGTTTGTGTGTTTGTGTGTTTGTGTGTTTGTGTGTTTGTGTGTTTGTGTGTTTGTGTGTTTGTGTGTTTGTGTGTTTGTGTGTTTGTGTGTTTGTGTGTTTGTGTGTTTGTGTGTTTGTGTGTTTGTGTGTTTGTGTGTTTGTGTGTTTGTGTGTTTGTGTGTTTGTGTGTTTGTGTGTTTGTGTGTTTGTGTGTTTGTGTGTTTGTGTGTTTGTGTGTTTGTGTGTTTGTGTGTTTGTGTGTTTGTGTGTTTGTGTGTTTGTGTGTTTGTGTGTTTGTGTGTTTGTGTGTTTGTGTGTTTGTGTGTTTGTGTGTTTGTGTGTTTGTGTGTTTGTGTGTTTGTGTGTTTGTGTGTTTGTGTGTTTGTGTGTTTGTGTGTTTGTGTGTTTGTGTGTTTGTGTGTTTGTGTGTTTGTGTGTTTGTGTGTTTGTGTGTTTGTGTGTTTGTGTGTTTGTGTGTTTGTGTGTTTGTGTGTTTGTGTGTTTGTGTGTTTGTGTGTTTGTGTGTTTGTGTGTTTGTGTGTTTGTGTGTTTGTGTGTTTGTGTGTTTGTGTGTTTGTGTGTTTGTGTGTTTGTGTGTTTGTGTGTTTGTGTGTTTGTGTGTTTGTGTGTTTGTGTGTTTGTGTGTTTGTGTGTTTGTGTGTTTGTGTGTTTGTGTGTTTGTGTGTTTGTGTGTTTGTGTGTTTGTGTGTTTGTGTGTTTGTGTGTTTGTGTGTTTGTGTGTTTGTGTGTTTGTGTGTTTGTGTGTTTGTGTGTTTGTGTGTTTGTGTGTTTGTGTGTTTGTGTGTTTGTGTGTTTGTGTGTTTGTGTGTTTGTGTGTTTGTGTGTTTGTGTGTTTGTGTGTTTGTGTGTTTGTGTGTTTGTTTGTGTGTTAGACTGGGAAAGTACACACTCAGTGGTTAAATGATTGGGTTGAGTTGAGGAATTGAGTACTCAAGTGTGTATATATAAATGTTTAATACAATTTGGCTAGCGCTTTCGACAAAACATTGTACTCTTCAGACCGTCCTACAAAGTTTAAAATTTAATACGAGAAGTAAGGGTGAATTACCTTACGTCAATAGATATCTATCCAGAGTTAAAATTGAATTAAAATACATTGAATACATTTTTGGAAAAGAGGTTGTTGAAAATTAGCAAAACACACCCTTATATTTCGTATTTTACAAATACATTATTAGTTAAAAAATTATTGTTATTAAAAAACAAAAACCTCCCTAATAACAATAAATTTGAAATTCTACAGAGGAACCCTCTCAATAAACTTATTATAGATCTTAAAAAGTTACTTAATAATCACTCTACTTTCTTCAATATTAACAATGTTAAATATAAAAACTTCATAATATCTAACCCTAACATACCTAGACTCTACGGACTTGCAAAAATCCATAAAATTGATAATCCTATGAGACCAGTTGTTAGCTTTTCTAATACACCCCTCGCCAACTTGTCTAAATTCGTCAATACATTTTTACTCAATACCATTGATTATAAACCTAAATTCACAGTTAAAAACACTCTAGATCTAGTTAATAAAATCAATACTTGCAAACCTAATATTAATTCACTACTAGTCTCTTTTGATGTAAGTAATCTATTCACTTATGTACCTAGACTAGAAACAATACCAATAATCAAAAATCTTTTACTAAAGAAAAACATTAACCCTAACACTGTTGAACATGTTATCTCACTGCTTAAATTTTGCTTAAGTTCTTCTTATTCAACCACATAATCTATAGACAACCAGACGGTTTAGCGATGGGCAACCCACTATCTCCCTTATTAGCTGACCTTTTCTTGGATGACTTAGAAGTCAATAAGATTTTCAACAATAACAACAATTTTAATAATATCTTACACTGGTTTCGGTATGTTGATGATGTACTTGTATTCATATCAGGTAATAATAACGATGCTGAAATCTTATTATTAGAACTTAACAAATTACACCCATCTATTAAATTCACTCTTGAAATAGAATTAAATAACTGTATCAATTTTCTAGACCTAACACTCACAAAGAACTTCAATACTAACTCCCTTGAATTTTCTATATACAGGAAACCTACCCAAACAGATCACTTAATACCCGTTAATTCCATCCACCCCTTTCAACATAAAATGTCAGTCCTTTCTTGTTATGTACATAGACTAATTAACATACCCCTCTCGATAACTAATTTCAAAATTGAAACCAACTTACTTAAACAACTAGAAGTTAACAACGGTTTTGGACCTGAGATAGTGGATAATATGATCAACAGAGTTCTCCTTAAAAACAGAAGGAACTTAGCATTTCCCGTCACACAAACAAGTGACACCTCAATTTACAGATCTTTACTTTATTTCGGGAACGTTTCCTCTGATATTGCAAAAATTTTACAAAGTAATGTTCAAAATCTTAAAATTTCCATTAAAACTCACAACACTATTAAAACTCTATTATCAAAAACCAAAGACAAGATTGACAAGTTGTCGAGAAGTGGCATTTACAAATTACATTGCAATAGCTGCGAAGCTACTTATATAGGTAGAACCATCAGGCCTCTAGAGACACGCATCAAGGAAAACTTATCGAGACCTGAAAAATCTAATTTTGGACATCACATTAAATTTAATAATCATAAAAAATTCGAAGCTACAATAGTTCGCCCAAACCATTATTATAAGTCTCTCTGGACCGCTGTGTGGATCATGTCCTGCAGAAACGTATTATACCCTTTCCAACTTTTCAACCATTGTATCATTTTTGAATAAGTATAGATCACATGGATCGGTTAACTCCAGAACCAATGTCGAACACTCCCTCCTTACGCCTATGTCATGTGTCAGTCTGTCTATGTGTCATTTGTCCACTGTCCAATAGGTACGATGTACCGTTAAAATTTAAATTTTTTTAACTGATAATGTATTTGTAAAATACAAAATATAAGGGTGTGTTTTGCTAATTTTCAACACCCCCTTTTTCAAAAATGTATTCAATGTTTTAACCCATGTATTTTTATTCAATTTTAACTCTGGATTAATATTTATTGACGTAAGGTAATTCTTTCACCCTTACTTCTCGTATTAAATTTTAAACTTTGTAGGACGGCCTGAAGATGACAATGTTTTGTCGAAAGCGCTAGCCAAATTGTATTAAACATTTATATATACACACTTGAGTACTCAATTCTTCAATTCAACCCAATCATTTTTACTTTTTGTTTGATCTTTGTTGAAGATTAGTTGTACTATAGTCGGTAAATGATCTGTAATATTACTTTTAAGTACTATTGGTATATTATTATTTATTATAATTTATTTAGATTTCAATAAAATATGATTTTTTTGTGTGAAAAAACATTCCATAAGGGCGTTAATTGATATTACAATCTGATCAAGAGTTGATCAATGAGTAATTTTGTTATAACCTAACTTAACTAGGGTTGCAATATGATAAATACAGTTTTTTAATCGGGATGGTTCATTGGTTGTAGATAAGAAGCCAAATTTAATTAGGATATTCAGATAGAGGCCGTTTCCCCATTGGTTCATTTGTGTAGTAAACATTTCAAAAAAACACATTATCTTAAAATAAATAACAAAAATATAAATTCAATTTTAATAATTCTATTGTTTTCATACGTGTTTATCTCTATGTTTGGGTACGCTACTGCGCTCTGGCCAATTGCCTCTCCGTGGCTCACTTTTATAAGTGAGCCTGTGGGAACAAGAAGTTTTCGCGAAACTCTTTGGCTAAAAAGAGAGGTCCACACGTCAACAGATCCGTGAAACGTAGGAAACAAACAATATGCCTGCATAAAATCACATAAATCATCTTAATATGTGCAACACACACAGTGACGTCACAAAGTAGGGCTGGGCATATGAACTTTCCAATTAATATAAAATAAAGAGTAGATGCTATGACGATACTTAAAGTGTCCGCACACTTTTACGTTACATGTCAAACTCAAGCAAGTGGAGCTAGTAAGTTTTGGTAAGAACAAATACCATTTTTTTGTCTGCGCGATAAGTCAAAAACGAAAAGTGATACCAACTTGAAAATTTTAAACAACGAACCAGCTCTATAAGGGGACAAAGTCTATGATTTTGAAAAAAATTTGATTAAAAAAAGAGGTTAAAATTAAAAAAAAAATCATAAATCAAAAATGATAAGCGATATAAATATGAAATTTTTAGTAAAAATCAAGCTCTATCAGGAGATGAGGCCTATTGATTGTGAAAAAAAAATTAATAAAAGTGGGGGTTAAAGAGGTTAAAATATTTAAAAAATTCTGAGCGGATTTTTGCTATTTTCGCTCTTTGCTTGGGCAGGGCAAAACAATTTTCTTCTAGGTTTGTTGAAAGGATCATTATTTCTTTAACATTTCTTTTAGAGGTTGTTGCTGGGTCCTTTTGGGATTCAACTTGCATCACGGGATCGTTAATTGCAGGAGGATTTTGATTGGTCGCTGCGAAGTTAATATTTGTTGTTTGTGAGCTAGATATAGATGTTTACGGAGTTTGGGATAGCGAAAGCGTGGTGGTTTGAGCTGATTGGGAGCTTTGATCTAGATTTGAAAGATCTGGAGTTTGCTGGGAGACGGTGGTAGTAGCTGGTTATTGTGGCTAGGACATTGGGATGCTAAGTGGCCTTGTTATTTACAGAGATAACAGCATCGCTTCTCTAATGAACAGAAAATCAGATTTGTTTGAACATGTTTAATTGTCAAGGAATCAGTAATTTTGTTTATATATGAAGAAGCTATGTAAGAATAACGATTAAAACTCAAATTATGTTTAAATTTTGTGTTTTTTGTTCCAAATCGATTGAACTTGCTAGTTGGATGCCTATGTTATTTATTTCTAGAATGTCGTTTGTTATTGAAGAATGTGGGGTTATTAGTTTTCTAGCTTGGATACGCTCTTGGTTTATAATAATTGATTCATCATCAGTTCCTAAGAATTCGTCGACTGCCTCTTCTAAAGTAAAACAAATTCAGATGCGTTCGTTGGCTATACGAGAAACTGAGTGTATCTTATTAGGATTGATTTTGTCAGCTACGACATTGAGGTAATCTTCAACTTTAGTGTTTAAAAGTGATTTGAATAAAATAGCTTGCTTTTTGTTGAGGTATTTTGTAGAAGATTGGTTTAGTGCATGCTTATTTGATTCAGTTTTCTGTTGAAAACTGTTTTGGAGACTTCCGTTACTAGAAGCCCCTGAGTTTGATGCTTCGTTCATTGTAGATGAAATGACTTTAATACGGTCCTGGCGAGAAATTTATATCTGCTCAGACACATTAAGCGATATCGATAGATGGTTTGATTTTTTGAGTAATTAAATTGTTTTTACCTGCTGCTGATAACAACTCACTTAAATACAAGCGATGTGTACTCGACGAATTATACTTTCGTCATAAAACAAAAAAAAATTAAAGATTGAAGACGTCATTATTTAAGAAAAATTATAGGCGTCTGAAGACAAAATAAAAAAATATTTAATTTAGACGAAACGTGGGTCACCGCAGAACCAACACTGTCCAATAATTGTCAAGATACTACTATACAAAGTAAGGAACAGGTGTTTATGTAGTGCTTTTCTTGTGTCTAAAAAATCCACAAGGAAAAGGGAAAACGTTTAACCATAACCCACAACAGAAGCTCAGAAGGAAACAAATAGCTTACGATGATATGGATGGCTCAGTTTTTGAAACTTGTTTTATTGCGAAAATAGTCAAAACGGGTTCAGGCTTTAGGGTACCCCAAAACGATTCCTATACTTTTCTTATCTGTATACGGATAGGAAATTAAAAATACAAACACATATGAATCACAATAAAACATTAGTTGAAAATGATGAAGAAACTGAAGGTTTATACAGAAAGTTTTGTCTATTTAAATTGCAGATATAAACTGAGTTGGGATGTTGAAAGTTGGAATCTAAATACTCAAATTAGCGACTAGGACTCGAGATACACAAGGTCTAAAGGTTTAGGAGTTAGGACGTTGGATCAGCAGATTCTTTTACAATTTTTTAAAATTTTCTTTGATTTATCGCCCTCCCGACTTCTCCAATGAACTATTAGATTTTTTAAAATACTAATGTACGCACCTAAAAAGAATATTTTCTGTCAACTTTTTTTTTATTCGGTGACGTCACTCCGTCCTTAGCAACGGGGCTGAGGCCACCGTAGTGTCTACGAACCGCGGATGAAGTTTGACACAGAAGCTGAATTCGAATTGAAAATGCATTAAGTATTTGTTTCGTAAATTTGAAGTGTATTACCTCCAACTAATCCAACGAATTGTTGCATTGGATTAATAATCTCAAGCCGCCTCCTACGGGCTTAATCTCGTATGTTTATATTGGGGATTTGGAGGATTTTACTAATTTTTTTCCGAATCGAACCGTCGAAATAAAAGTAGTAAATATTATGTTTAAATTAGAAAATGTTCAACAGTTGCTTTTATCAGCAGTGATGACAGTGATACGGCTAACTAAATTAGTGTACCGTTCACGTCCCTTGCGTTTCGATATTTTTTACAGTTAGTAAATTTTCATTAGAACAAAAATATATTCAGTTTTTTATTACTTTTAACTTTCGTCTAAATTTCTCAAATTAAAATCTACTTTAATACTTTTTATTTTATATTTATTGTATTTGTATTTTGAGCAATACAAGTATACCAAGTAATGTCACATCTTCATTTAGTTGTCTTGTACCAGCAATTTCTTTTATATCATAAAGTTCACAAGCATTTAAACAACTATAAATATCATAATAATAAGTGAAGTTTCCAAAAATATCTACACTTCTGGATTTTGACGTATTGTCCCCACTCTTACTGCATTTCTTTTCCGATTTTACTATAAGGTTTTTTTGCCCTATTTGGTCTACTTTAATCATACATTAATATTATGGGAGTGTTCTCTCTGTACACGGTTCGTAGAAAATACGGTGGTATCGTCCGGTTGCTAAGGACGGGAGTGACGTCACAGAATGAAAAATCGAGGTGATAAAATATTCTGCTGCAATTGAAATATTAAGAAATATTATTGTGTGAATGGTTTTAATAATTTTTGTTTTTAAAAATTGTGTTTGCAAAATGTTTAAAATAAACTACTCACACAATAATATATCTTTTTGTAATTAAAAAAAGTGAGTTATTTGAAATTTTATAAAAATTATTACATGATTTTTTCTTGCTATTTTGTAGCTCGTCTTTCAAAAAATCAAACTATCGATAATATAAACTCTAACAATAGAAAATAGTCTAAAAATAAAAATGTGAATACCTCCATTAAAAAAAAACTGTATGAACCCAAGTAGAATATTTTCTGTTAACTCGCTTTTTCATTCGGTGACGTCATTTCGTCCTTGGCAACGGGGATGAGGCTACCGTAGTGTCTTCGAAACGTGTTCTCTGTATACCTAATTAGACATTCCAACGACCTGAAATACAATAGTTGCCATTTGGAAGGGCTCGAATATCCAAGGGGGTTACGACAAAGCCTTCCATTTTGAACACTATTTCAAATTAAAATCACCAAGCCTGTCAATTTATGAAAAATCTATAAGCAATTTTTTTAAATAATATTGTTACACTGGTGTTTGGTTTAGTTCAACTCAACTATAGAACTATTAACATGAACGAATGACTTTTCTAGACATTTCTAGACTCTCTTCTTTTACCCGTATTTTTACTTATGACCACCGCAGCACACTGTATGGTGATTGGTAACTTTGCACTTCTGTTTTTAGTCGTACGTTTCTTATAACAGCCCCAAGTTACTGAAGGGTGCAGGGTAACAATATTTTTATTGTGTTCGACATTAATTTTAATTGAATTTAATCCATTATTTATGATTTCACGTGTGGTGCTAAATAGCATACGTCGTATGTCGCAGCCCATTAGATATGCAACCCTTCCCATCGACAGTTCTTCTGTTTGGAATGCCTAATTATTATAAATTAAATAATTAAAAGTAGTTATGTATTTACATAATAAATATTAAGAATAGAATTCTTTGTTTAATTAATTTTTAATAGTGTATGAATTACTTTGTTTTTGATTTTTACAAAAATAGTTTCGTTTTTTAAATATAAAATATTTTTATAATAAATACTTACATGCAATGACAGTAATCACTGTTACTGAAGTTATAAAAAACACAGTTTGCCCTAAAATAAAATGTGTTTTAAAATTTTTTGTAGTTTATTCAACAAATTAGTATGTATCGAAATAGATACAATAAGGACCAAAAGTCTGTCGCCCCCTTTAACTGTGGATTGGTTAAAACCGCGTAATTTGGGATGTTTATATTAGAATAAAATTATTATTTTTATTATACGAAAATTCAAATTCAATTCTTATATGCGAGATGTAACACAATATTAAATAAAATTGATTGTTAAATATATGACTAGACCATGATCCGTGCGTAACAACACCTAGTTGAAGAGAGAAGGATAATAAAGAGTTTACACTAAAGTTGAAATGGTAAAGACAAATCACTACCTAGATCCATACTGCCGTCATAAACCAACTCCCCCATAACTAAAAAATTACAAATATTTGAGGTTGTCCGACAATTCTGATACTAATGCTTTTATTCGTAAAAAGTAAGCCAAATTCTGGTAATATTTCTTCTTTATCCTAAAACGTTAATATAATTTTTCACCGTAACTAACTTTATAAAACATTCTTGGCAAAACCTTTTAATCCACAAGCCAAAACAAAAAATTAAATCAAACTTATTTTTAACTGGTTAAAAGCATTATCAAAAAATTGTCATTAATTCAACAGAAGCAGGAAGCAGCTATATTGATATTACCGATCAAAATGCTAAAACTAATAATTTTCTTTCGTTGCAAATATCTCTATTCCATAGCTTGCGTAGTTACTGGGGTTTTGTTTATGACAGCAGCATACTAGACAGCAACAGAGTAAAGTAAAGTCACTTATTTCGCCTTTTACGAAACAGCTATGGTAGGCTGAATTGCCTATTCTACGACCAGGCAGCATATTTACACATCCTCCTATATGACGGCACCGGAGTGCTGAAATCTGTTCGCCTTTGTAACCTACAAGTACGCTACAAAAGCTCATTGATTTAGGCACCAATGCATGAGACCTCTCTTATTGCTGGAATCAGTAAGCAAGCTTATCTGCATTCTATGAAACAATGGCTGTACTTAAACTGTCGTTAAACGGTCGTGTACTAAAATGCCGTTAATAGACATGATGTCATTCAAATGACGCATTTGAAGTGTTTTGGGATTAAAAAAAAAAAGAAAATATACAAGAAGAAAACGAAGCAACGACTTCTCGTAGGGTGGCGGCTTCGCCGCCACCAAAAAATTTTAACCCATGCCTGGCTACGCCTACCGGCCTAGACGCCAACGGCCTAGACACAGCTAAAATTGAAAAGTAAAGTCTCACATAACATAAAATTTGTATGGGTGTCTAAATCAATGAGCTTTTGTAGCGTACTTGTAGGCTACAAAGGCGAACAGGTTTCAGCACTCCGGTGCCGTCCTATAGGAGGATGTGTAAATAGGCCACCAGGCAACCGCAGTGAATATGATGATTAGGATGGTAAAGGTAGGGGGGGGTTGAGCTCCAGAATCAATAACGACGTTACAGTACCCAACACGACCAGGCAACCGCAGTGAATATGATGATTAGGATGGTAAAGGTAGGGGGGGGTTGAGCTCCAGAATCAATAACGACGTTACAGTACCCAACACACATGTAGAATAAGAGAGAGAGAGAGAGGGGGAAAAAAGAAAGGGTAAGAGAGAGAGAGAGAGAGAGAGAGAAGTCCATGAGTTTAGTTTTAATAGCAGGCACTATAAAGTGTCAAGTGAGAAAAAAAATCAAATAAGTTACAAATAAAAAGAAATCAATTAATTTAATGAGAGAAAGACAAATAAGGTAAATTTGGTGTACGGCATTTATGCATTAAATAACATTTTTTGACAATAAAAAATTATTTTTTTTTTGTATCTCAAAAGTTTAGACGTTTAGGACATACATTCATAAGAAGTTTTTTTCTTAAAATGGGTCCAAGAATCTCCCCCTTAAATATTAGCATGTTATTAAGAAACACCCTGTATAATTACATTAGAATAAAATTTCTAAAACCCTTTATTATTTTTTCAACAGTTTTAAGCTACACCATTAACGCGAAATGAAAGAAAGTGAAGTGAAAAAATCGGTTTAGATCCGAAAGCTAGATGCAAATTAGGAAATTCTAAAAATGAAAATCGACGAGAATCTAAATCTGATTGACTTCAAATTTACGAATTCGAACATCAAAGTTTATGTGCTGCGATGGCCCAATTGGTACACGGGCACGCATTTCTTCTTTCTTAAATTCTCAGTTTTATCAATTTTTCTTTGTTTTTTTCTGTTTTTACTTTGGGAATATGAGGGTATAATTTTCATAACTTTTTATTTTTAGAATTTCCGAATCATTTAATTTTCGGATCTAAACCGATTTTCTCAGTTCACTTTCTTTCAAAAATGAGATGTTTCTATAAATTATTAAGAATATGAAATAATGCCTAGTTGATAAGAAACACAACATAAAAGTGTTTTGTAATGATAATAAACATCAAAAATCCGTTTATGTTTCTTTTTAACTGAGAATGCGATACACAGGGCGGGGAACCATACACGACGTGATCTTTGGTAACGATAATAATTGCCAACAATTTTTAGTTTATGTTAACATCAAACTTATTGAAAATAACCATGAGAAATTGTTCATTATAAACATAAGCCAACTAGGAGTCAAAAATGTGCTCAACAGATCATAAATATAAATGGATATGTATTAAAAGCCAGGGCTAGTAATGTGAAGATCTACGTGGTTTAGACTAAGAAACGCCAAATGTTTTCGGTCTCTCATGCAACATGTTTTCCAATGGAGCCTCAGTCTCGATGGGGTGGAAATTACAAGTGTCTGGAATTTTAATTTATTCGATTAAACGTTGAAATATTGCTAGTAGTACGAAAAATAATAAAAGCATCTCAGTTTTAAAGTGTGTTTCAAGGTCTTGAACAGTAAATTACAATTTTCGACTAATAAATTAACCTTACCAGCCAGCTGTGTGAAGCTGCGCCTCCAAATTTTAAAAAATTTAGTTTAACATGGAGAGCGGTTGACTCGCTCTATTGACCATGTAGTGACTACCCAGTAACTTTTTTTGTCAATTCTCAGAAACATAAATATTTAAAAAATTAAAGGCCGATGCTCGCTGGCTTTCCGAAGTTTATATTTTTCAAAACTGCATGCACCAAGGAATGATCAATTATTGACCATATTTATTTGACCACCCATTAGAATATTATTAACCATCCCACAAAATAATTTTAAGGGACAAATTATAAAAAAACGAGAGTTCTAGGACGAGCTTCAACTTTGAAAAATGATCAATCGTCAGGAAGGAACAATTAAAATGGGTCGATGTTTGAACGTCTTCTAAAATAATTTAAAAGGTACCAGAGGGGGTCAAAATTCGAAGAAACAATTGTGTGGATTCAAGTAAAACATCTTAAGATAATAGAAGGTAGTTAAGCAGTTTTGCCAGATTATCCAACAGCGAAATTTGACATAAGCTTAATTGTTTTAGTATTTTATTATTTAAGAAGGCGTCTTGAGACTTGAAGCCGTTATACTCAAAGAAAGTGTAGGTAGTTAGCTCTTATATACTGAATTTAACTCAATCTGACCAAAGTTAACTGAAGGAGTTCAACTATTAGACCATAGAATATTCTTATTTACTTTCAACTTAGAAAAATGGCCAAGCGACATAAGGATACAATGAAGGTGAATGGTTTCGAATTATATATTTTGACGTTTTACAATCCCCTTAAATAATTTTAATGAGCCCAAATGGTGATAATTCAAAAATGCAATTTCCAAATAAAATTTTATCTTGGAAAATATGGTCAATCAACATAACGTGGGCCTAAGTTGCAAAAAATATAAATTTTACAGGTGTCTGACCTCAGATCAAACTTAAACAAAATAATATTTTTTTTTTAAATATTAATAATTATTTTTAATACTTGTTGTGCAAATGGAGCTGAAGAAGATATTTTATGAAATAAATTTAAGTTTTGTTAAATGTTAGGAGCTAGGCAAAATTATGTATCTAAATGTTAGGCAAGTTTATTCAGGTAAAAAATAATACATAAATCCTTAAAATTATACAAAACAATTAAAAATTTTTTTTTACCTCAGGGACTAAACCATGCATTTTACTCTCTCATTTTAGGAACTAAAAAGTTTAGTCCCAAGGGATTAAAAAATTTTAGTCCCGCAAATAACAAAACCAATAGAAACCATAGCAAACTACTTTATTCGGGAGGTAATATAACAAGACCTCTCTTATCAGCGAATTTATTTTAAATACATTTTATTTTGTATGTGATGTAAAGGTTTTCACTTCTGTCGTGCGGTCTTAAGTTCACACTTTTTTTTAATTATAACACGTTTACGTAAGTCCCACATTTATTAAAATTCTGCAATAATCTTAGTATGTCAGTTAGGCACATCGGCAGAACGCCTGCCTTGTAAGCAGAGGACACAGGTTCAAATCCCCGACAGGTTAGTTTTTAATTTTTCTTTTTTTTAAAACCTTTTCATAATCATTGAGTAATCGATTAAATAATCGTTTTGAGAAAATATTGAGTGTTTCTTTTCACATAGTTATCGTGTAAATTTCTAAGTTTTAGTCCCTGCGGTACAAAAAATAGCGTATTTACAGGGTTATTCATTACAAATTACCCACCCCTTAGCATCGTTATTATTACCTATAGAAAAAAAAGTTTTAAATAAAAGTTGTGTGGTTATTACTAAATTTCGTTAAAATGCTATCAAAAATACAGTAGCGTGTAGATTTTAGGGGATACGCAAAAATAATTTTTTTTTATTAATTAGATACCCTGTATATTATTTATTTTTTGGAATGATCCTTTCTTTCTGATTTTAAAAATATATGTGTTACCCCCACTGTATGCCGTTTTTTAGGTAATAAACGTCAAGTATCTTAGTTAAACTTACTGTTATGTGAGCCATTTCATTATTCAGTCATGCTCTAACCCTACAAGTCCCTCTCTGTCTTATTTGGCCATTTACGATTATTATACATAATTAAACCCCTTAAGACCAAACCTATGGGACGACTATGGTGGAGACACTTTCACGAACATTCCAGGGTCAACGAGATACTATTTCTAGAACGTGATAACGTTTCTGGTACATACTGGCAATTTTGGTGGGGGAGCATTCAGGACCACCAATTTGTATATAAATTGGTGGAGGAGAGCCATCAGAATAAGTTGATATATGGACAGTGAAGATAAATAGTATTTAGTAGATAGACAGTGGTGAATATAAATAGTGATCAGTTTAAAGACATTCGAAGTATATATAAATTAAAATAGTATTGTTTAAAATAAATAAGTGTTTAAATAAATTAATAATTAATAAACTGTTGTTTAAAAATAAACAAACATCACATTACCCAACCCTTATCATCGTTATTATTGCCTATAGATAAAAAAGTTTTGAATAAATGTGGTTATGACTAAATATTGTTAAAATGCTATAAAAGATACAGTACCGTGCAGATTTCAGGGAATACGAAAGAAAACATTTTTAATAATATACCCTGTATATTATTTAATTTTTGGAATGATCCATTCTTTCTGATTTTAAAAATATATATCCTACCGTATGCCGTTTTTGAGGTATTAAACGTCAAATAACTTAGTTAAACTGTATACAGTATGGTTCGAATGAAAGGAATAAATTCATTATAATGGAAGTAGTTGGTTTTTCGAAAAAATGCTCAGACAGGTCAATTTTGTTTACTTAAAGCGCAATTTTTTAAATATAATTCAATTTTCCCCCACTTCCCATTTTTGGGCAGTGACGTCATTAACAATTTTTTTAAATAGTAACCCCAATTTTTTTTTCTTGATTTAGATAGATCTTGCAATTTCCTACTCAGAAACATAATATTTGTAATATCTCACATAACAATTTTTTTTGAATAAAAGTCATTTAAAGATCAGATACATAAATTTTATTTAATTTTGAAACACAATAAATAAATAAAAGATTATTTGTAATTAAGTGCTTCATCTAAAAAATAATAATAATAATAATAATAATAATAATAATAATAATAATAATAATAATAATAATAATAATAATAATAATAATAATAAAAAGAATTTAATGACAATTTCACAAATTCTTTTTTATTATTTTTATTATTATTAATAGTATTATTATTATTTTGTTAGATTAGGCACTTAATTAAAAATAATTATCTTTTATTCATTTATTGTGTTCTCAAAATAAAATAAAATTTATGTGTCTGATCTTTAAATGACTTTTATTCAAAAAAAATTGTTATGTAAGATATTTCAAATATTATGTTTCCGAGTAGGAAATTGTAAGATCTAACAAAATCAAGAAAAAAAAATTGGGGTTACTATTTAAAAAAATTGTCAATGACATCATTGTCCAAAAATGGGAAGTGGGGGAAAATTAAATTTTAATTAAAAAATTGCGCTTTGGGTAAACAAAATTGACCTGTCCGAGCATTTTTTCGAAAAACCAACTACTTCCATTATAATGAATTTATTCCTTTCATTTGAACCATACTGTATATGGAAAAGCTAACATTATTAAAGTAAACTATGAAAATGACAACTATTATGATTGACAAGTGAGAATTATTTAATTAAATAAAATGGTTTACAGCGTGGAAGAAAAAGTCCTAATATTTACTTGTTATATAAAAAATAACAAAAATAAACGTGCAGCACGAAGAGATTATAGAATGTTGTATCCAAATCGTCCAATACCATCAGAAAATACGTTTAAAAATAGTTACCAGAAGGTGAATAATACTTCTAGTTTTAGTAGAAAAATCCGTGTAGTTCAAGCAAACCAGGAAGAACAGTTAGATATACTGCTTTATTTCGAGAATACACATACACCACACACACCACACACAACACACACAACACACACACACGAACGCACGCGCGCACGCACTCAGTTACGCACTCAGACACGCACTCAGGCACGCAATCAGGCACGCATCCACGAACCCACGCACCCACGCACGCACACACACGTACACACGTACACACGTACACACACACACACACACACACACACACACACACACACACAAACAAACACGCACGCACACGCAAACACATACACACACGCACACACACGTACACAAATGCATACACTCGGACACACGCACACACAGACACACACACTTACAAACACACTTACAAACACACTTACACACACTTAAACACACACACATACACACACTTAAACACGCCGTTACATACACACACGCACGCGCGCGCGCGCACACACACCCACACATGCAAGCACATACGCGCGCACACACACGTACGCACGCCCTCACAGACACACACACGCACACACACACTTATGCACACACAAACACGCGTACGCACTCACAGACACACACATACGCACGCACGCAAACACGCGCGTGCGCGCGCGCACACACACACACACACAACAATAAAGTTGGTAAAATCACACTTTTGTTTTAACTCGGAACTTTTGTTTAAAACTAAATTAAAGTATGATTGTTTGGGATAATGTTACTTGTTATTTATACTATTAAACTAGTCATAAAATTTTAAAATATATTACGGTATTACAATAGTATATTATGCAACGATCATGTAATGATGGTTATTAATACACGAGCATTAACCGGGATACGAAACGAGCCAAAGGCGAGTTTCGTATGGTTTATGCGAGTGTTTTAATAACCATTACATGAGAGTTGCATACGCTATTTTTTCTACACCCGATAAATAATCAAGACCTATAAATATTATATTTATATTGGTATTGAACACAATAACAGTAATTACTCGTATTTCTATAAAAAATTCTACAAAATTGTAATTAATGGTATTACTTCAGGTATTGGTATTTCCCTAGATTTTTGCGGTAAAATATTTTGTACTGTATTTTCTGCTTTCTCCGATATGTGTGGAGGGGTCTTCTATATCGCTAATATCAGTTTAGCTACCTACGAAAATTTAATACGTTTTGACAACTAAAATAATTACATAGGAACCTAGGACAAACGTCAAACAGCATGCTTGATTGAAAAATTGTAGGTTTCTATTGATTAAAAATCTGTATCGTAATGAAAAATCTGTATCATAATGGGTATCATTATGAAACGGATTATGGGCATATAAGTGCATTATTATAATACGGGTGTAGAAAAAAAAATATGTACAACCCTTTTATTCATAACACTCTGGAAGAAAATGATGTTGGTTTTGTAGATGGAACTTATGAAAGACCAAGAGTTTATTAAATATCTATTTAAAAATGCCATACTCTACAAAAAATATTTAAAATTTTTACGTTTATACTGATCTACGAGTTCTCTTTGTATCTTCACTGGCTTGTTTACCTGTCAACTCATAAAATCAAAGTTGTTGAGGAATAGATTTAATTTGTTCTTTTAAATCTTAAAGTTTTGGTTATGACACAGTGTCCCTGGTATTCTTTGCTGGCATTAGTTGAGGTAGAGGCAAATCTTGTTTTTGTTGATTTTTACCAAATTTTACTTCCTTGAAGAGTGTATAAGTATCATATGATTCTTTGTACAGATATGTACTAAATTTTTCCACGCGAATCCACTTAATTCCATCGCGAAAATGTACCTTTTCATTAAAAAAAATTTTTTTCTTTAAAATGAACCTAAACTCTTCGAAAGCTTTTCAAAATCAGAAAAAAGGTGTTCCATATTAGTTATCACACATGCTGTTACAGACGCTTGTTAAATTATTCTGCGATATTGACCAGTTGTATATATTGTTTCATTCTCTCTTAAAACTTTCTCGATGCAGCCAAAATCTCTATCTGAGTCTAAATATGTATGACCAACTTCGGGGAATTTGTGGTTAATAATTTTAAAGTACCCTTTTAAGACCAAACACTGTAAACAACATACCATAGTGTAGTTTTTATTCTGAGAAGAATTTTGAACAAAATCTTATAAACAACTTACAACTTCAATGCTACCTCTGTTTGCAATATTTTCAGTCCATGTCTGCCTGAACGGTATGTCACCTAATGATAAAATTGAGTGTATACCTAGGTTATAAAACCATAACTGTCGTAAATAAAATGCATTATTTGTCGTTAAAGTCGGCAAAGGTAACGGTTGCTGTAAATGTATGTTTACGTATAGTATATTTCCATCACTGCAAGATATTTCTCTATTCAATTTCATAAGGTCAAAGCCACTTTATACATTTTCTAAATGTTCTTGGTTAGATTCCCCAGCATCGCATCTGCTGCATATATTAGTTTAAGGGTAACTAGATTACATATTAAATTCCTTGGAAAATATATTTGAGTACGAAGATTTTTTTATTTTAAAAAAATCAAGTTTATGTTCAATTTGGCACTGTTCTATGTAAAGTCTGTACATCATTAATATATTCAGTTGGGTCGATAAATATTTTTTCAATAAATATGTTGTTTTATATACTCAACTATCTCTTGACATATCTTATGTGGTATGTTGGTATGATGTCCTCTAATGAGGTGATGACACAGATGCATTTTTTTGTAATTTTCTCTGAATTATTTCCACTTTCTTTTTGCCAATTTAAAATAAGTCAGAGAAAGCTGATTTGCAAACTCTAATTTGTCCATTATTTATAGTCATCATGAAAAAGATGACTCTTAGCATCTTTTATTAATCTTTTTCTAGGTTGACCAAAAATACTTTTAAACAACACAGCATTTTTCGTATTTATGTTGTATATGTTGACTAACTTGAATGAAAAATTTATCTGAACATTTTAATCTGCAATTATTCATACCATTGTCACTATTAATAAATTTTGCTTCAACTTTATACCCTTTTTGAGACAGGTAACTTTGTCCGGTGGTCCTAGTTTTTGCCGTTCTTTTTTTTTTAGTGTTCCTGCTGTTTAATTCTTTTTTCGGAAGTTTTGGGGTTGGGAAATATTTTTAATTTTCTCTTTTTTTGTCTTTCTAATACCGCTGAATGTTTTGTTGAACCTGGTTTGTTATTCCTTTTACTAATTTCTTTATAATTATCATTTTTTTAAATAAACCACTTCGTCTCTATAAGTTTGCTGTAACTCCTCTTTTTTGTCAGAATATGTTTCGTCAGTTGGGATATATTTATCACTAGATTCTTCATAATAATCTTCCTCAGAATCAGGCCTTTCTAGAATTTCATTTATAGTTAATATCATACAAGTACACATTTTTTATAAATTACCTGAATCTGGTCCCGTATCATTTTCGGGCAAATTTGGCAAGTTATTTTTACTAGTAGAAAGTTCAGACTCTTGATTGACAAGCTTTAGAATTGACTTTAGTTGTTCGTTATCTACAAGTTTGTTTTTATTACCCAAAAAAATAACCTTTGTTGCAAAGACGTACCTACACAAAAATTTTAGTTTTCATAAACACTATTGTTCAGGTTCTTGTATAGTGCATTCAATAAAAATAATCTTCAGTTTGTAAGTATTAGGTTGGATGCAATAAAGTTTACTTTAAAAATGAAAAATAAAGAAGTGGTTAATTTTCGCTAAGTATACTTACAGTTCTACATTTTGCCTAAAAACTTTTTCTTTCGCTTCTTTAAGAACTTTTAAAACCATTAACATTCCTCTTTACATCTTTTATAATGAATAGCAATTACCGTTGTTACTGTCTCTAACGCAACACACAACTTATGATAACAACAAATATTTTAGGTTATGTACGAAGTAATCAATTGGGTATTATTAGACTGCGATTGATAAAGGGATTAGGTTATAGAAATTCGTTGTTTTATCTGCTACTTATCTTCTCAAATGGATAAGGTGTAACAATTTTAGACACGTAGGTAGGTTAGATACAAACATATTAAGTTCATTTATATCAAAAAACCTGAAAATCTAAAAGTGTCAGTTAGTCCCTTTATTAACTTGCCCCCTCAATTATTTTAGGGGGTGGTAAAACGACAAAACATAATTATTAACCATTATGCATCTTTATTGTTCCCTTATGTTGATTGACCATTTTTTCCAAGTTGAAATTGGATTCGGAAACAGCTGAAAAATATAGCTTATGTCAAATTTCGCTTCTTGGTAATTAAGTAAAACTGCTTAGGTAAATTTTGTTATCTTGAAACAAGGATCGAATTTTGACACCCTATGGGAAATATTTTAATGGGTGGTCAAACGATGATACATAATTTTAAACAGGTTTCATAGGTCACGTCGGAATAACTGGCAATAAAAAGACGGATATATTGGCTAGGAACGCTACAAATAAGGCAGTGGGGCAAAGTAGCAGAAGTCATCTGCAAAGAAGTATTTCCATATACTTAATCACCAATTTTATTTAATTTCTCCTAAATTTATTAACAATAAAAGAGACAAACACAAATAAATGCAATAATAAAGTCTGTGAGCGAAGAATTTAATTAATTACAAACGAGCCGGAACTGTACAATAGCAAAAGGAATAATACGGGGTTTCTCTATCATAATATATGCGCGCTATAATTATTGTATCGGCGTAATACCAGCAGCCCATAGCGAATCTCTGGAGGGTTGCCATATTATTGTTACCGACGTCAACGTGTAGCGGAGTATTGGAAAGAAATTGGGCATTTTGTATTCCTGCGTTAGCGTTGTTGGCGGGCGCAGCTCAGTCAGCCCTTAGCCCATCTGGCGATCGACTTGTGGTTTGTTTTGCTATGTTGATCTAGTGTGGTGTTTATTTATCTTTGTAATAATTATTTGTCATCAAAGTAAAGGAATTAAAAAGTATCGTATTCAGCCGCCTTTTAAATGTTTTTTGGTATTGATTTTTTTATTCCCTTATATCCAGTCCTCCCTATTACACAAGTAACGAGCCACCACTAAAATAAGGACACAATTACTAAGGTAGATGTGACTCCTCTGATATTAATAACTTCTTCAAAAGGCAAATTTAAAGCCAATCGGACATGTTTGGTTCAACTATATTATATAATACTAATATTCATTATAAGCTGATCCACCCTATTCTTCCCAGTAACATCCTCCACACGGGACCATGTCCTCACCAGATTAAAATTCTTACATTCCATGTGCCTTATGTCTAGGGTGACCATGGCTGTACCATGTACCATGCCATTAGATTGAGGAGCTGCAAAAAGGTTCTCACCTCTCTCGCGTCCAAGATTGGGTCAAAAGTGTTATTAGCATGACCTCCCCAAAAATTAGTCATGCTATAGTGCAGGCAATTTTAAAAAATAAAAACTTTGGGAGTCAGCGGGCATTCAGCTCCTAATTTTTCTTAGAGTGGTCAAAACAAGTTACTGGGTGGTTAAACAAATATGGTTAATAGGTGACCGAAAGCATTCCAATTTTAAAACAACAATTTTTAAGTTTCGGCGGGCCTACTTCACACATCTTTACCAGCCTTGGTATAGTACACACGGAATTCCGTTGGAAACGCCACAGAATATTTTAAGAGTATTTGTTTAATATAAATCAATATATAGGATATTAACAATTATGGCTGCAGTAAATGAGGTGCAGACTAAAATAAATTTGTGTTATAATTTGGATAACATCATTTTTTAGATAGCTTATTATTTTTTGTGTGTTAATTTTGGTGTCTTAAAAAACTAATATCAATATTACTAAGAAAAACAAAACTGGTAGATTTTTGCATAAATTAGTTTTTGTGAATGCAATATACTTAAACGAAAAAAAAAATGCTTACAATTGGTTTATGCTACTTGCGGAATTTTTAAAGGCATAATTAAAAGTCTTTAGAGAATAAGTTAAATAAATTCAAACTATTATGATTTTATTGCTTTTTGGTCTTATAGCCGAATTCCGTGTTTACTATACATAAATAGCTAATATTGCCCTCATACAGAGTACAGAGTTTCGAATTTGTGTCACCCTGATGAGAGTCCCGGATGCGTTAAGGTACCATTTCGGTAGCCACGTCAGGAGACAGGAGACCACTTAGACGACCAGTAGGACGACATATGCATAAATGTTACGCTCCGTACATTTCGGAAGCTAGAGAAGTGTCGAGCGACACTTGCAAATAACCATTCGAGGGAACGAACAACGTTGCCAGACCTACAGTTTTTACGTAGATCCAGTGTTTTTGTCTCTAGTAAATTTTGTTCTTAATTTATTAAGTTTGCCTCACTCTTCAGCAAATGGTTAAAGAATATTTTCTCTAGTAAAATTTCTGCAGTAAAAGCAGCGTAATAAGCATCCACTACTGTAGGTTGGCTCCATAAAAAAAACATCAAGATAATCAGTGTTTTTATTTAAAATGAAACAAAGAAATAATAGGGCATCATAAAAAGAACATGCATATGCGTCTTGACGACACTTCTCGTGTCGCGCCGTGCGAAATGTGTTTCATATAATTCTGTGTATTTTAGATGTGAAGCGACACTTCTCGGTCGCTTCGGCGGTCGTATGTCGCATCGGCGGTTGTCCGTCGCGCCTACCGAAATGGTACCTTTTGAGTTATCAAAATGAATCTTGAAAAATTTAAATACTCACATCCATCGGTGTTTATTTTTACTAGTGAGGTAAAAATAACAAAAAGAAAGCTGATGATCGCCAATGTAAACAAGAATCGTTTACGGACATCTATTTTGAGAGCAAATTTTGCTGACAAATATGCTGAAATCATACATGGAAATCCTTGGACTGCTAAACTTACAGACGTAAACATTTTTTGGTAGTAGGTTTTATCGCTTAAGTTGTAAGTTTCATATTCTGGATCTCTTAATTTATACATCCAATACTAAAATGTTTAATATAAATGAGTGCTTTGTTACAAAAGAATACTGGACAAAATAAAATAGTTTATTGTCTAAGATAGGTATCCCAAGATAATAAATCAAAAGATCAACTGCTACAAATGTATGTTGCTTTACAATTGTGTTTACCAAACTTTTAATAATAAATTACAGCTTAATGTACTCAATTCTGATTTCTCGAAGGCTTTTGATAAACTTAATCATAAAATTGAACTTATATTATGGTTTTGATGCAAGGTGGTAATTTAGCTCTATTTATAAATAATTTACTCCATATAATTAAAAGCAAAAACGTTCTTTTTAAAGGTGATTTTAAATTTTACAAAGTCGTAGAAGCAGTGTTAGACTACGCTGTCTTGCAAGACTTGACAACGCTGTAAAACTAGTGCGACTTAAATTACCCTTGAATATACAAAAATGTAAATGCGCAAATACTTAAAAAGGTGAGTACTACCTAACTGAATTTAATTGTACAATCAACAACACTCAACTTGAAATGGTAGATGAAGCAAATAATCTAGGGGTTTTCTTTGCCAGCAAATTAAGTTTTTTGTACATTTAATTAAAACTATAGCATCTGCAAAGAAATTATTAAGTTTTATTTTTGTAACTGAAAAGTCTTTATTACCACGATACACAGGCTCACGGTATGTTCTTGCGCATGCAGCTGACTGACGTTGACGTCACGTGGGATGTAGATTTGATGGAATATAGTGTTTGAAATTCGATATTTTGCTTCCGTTAGGTTTTATTCAGTTACTAAACCTTTCTGGTTTATTTTGTAATATATTTGTTTAAATGCCTACCCTAGTGATGTTCTGTACAGAATATAGATTAAAAATACTTTACTAAATTACTCCTACCGTCTCTTCTCTTACTACGTGAAATCAAATAGGTACACATGTGTACAGAAACAAAATATTTATTTGCAAAAAGTGTAAGCATAAGATAAATTACTTTTTAAAATTGCTAATTTTAAATATTACTATTTTATCACAAAACTAGAACAATTATGATAATACAAATAACAAATTATATTCATGTCTTATTCATGCATAAAATTACTTCAAAAAGGACATGAAGTTACAGTTTTATTTGCGAAAATTCAGTTTCCCATAATTCTTGTTCAGGGTTAATTAATTAACCTTTCGAAAGTGTTTGCAACCACTGAGGAGTCTCTAAAATATTTAGTGGCTTTGTGGGTACTCTCAAAGTTAGATGTTTATTTTTAAATTTAAAAGCTTCATATCCTTAAATTAACTTTAAGGCTTCTTAATGTACTTCTTCATATACTCTAAATTTGTCCATAGGATTAATAATTTTATCAGAAAATGTTTATTAATCATTATATCATTAGTATGTGTATCTAAATAATAGACGAACCATCGCCGTCAGACTGGTTTAACAGATTTTGGGTTCGAGTTTTTAGTTGGTTTGAATTCAGGACTACTGAAAACAGAGCAGTATCATCAGCATATTGAAGACAATGTGCGATGGGTTGTTTGGGAGAGGAAGGTCGTATGTGTAGATAATGTATAGGAGAGGGGATAGGACTGAGCCCTGTGGTACTCCTGCTAGAGGGGCAAACGGGTCGGACAGGGCGTCGCCCACTTTAACTGTAATGGTTCTGTTTTAGAAATAACAGTGAATAAGCTTGGCATTCTTGAGGGAGAAGACCTATGTTCATGAGTTCTTTGAGTCTGGTAAGCCAGGCTTGATTAAAAGCTTTTTGCACATCGAGAAGAACGACTGAGTAGAATTGTTTTAAATTGGTTCAGAGTGAAGTGAGGTCGTTGGGATCGAGGTATATTTCTTTCTTCACAAAATTCCTAGATTCATTCCTTGGGCAAAAGTTTAAGGATTTTACCTAGTACATATACACGCTCAACGGGACGGAGCTTTATGGGAAAACGACCAAAGATATAAAAAATTCGTTTGGGAGGAATACGTAGGTTATAGACGGCTACAATTTAAAATTTGTTAGATGTATACAGGATGTC
The DNA here is from genome assembly GCA_927349885.1 of Psylliodes chrysocephalus. NCBI lineage: Eukaryota > Metazoa > Arthropoda > Insecta > Coleoptera > Chrysomelidae > Psylliodes > Psylliodes chrysocephalus. The sequence continues at coordinate 70,911,563 of OV651813.1, forward strand.
CCACATAAGAGAAAATATACAAAGTTATATTATTTTTAATGGAACACCCTGTTTTTTATTTTAGAATTAAAAACTACATCAAAAATAATGTCAGTTAACTAAAGGTTCCCTATTACTATTATTATTAGTTTTCGATTTATTTGAATTTTTAAGGAAAAAAAGTCTCCCAGAAATTAATTGTTTACTCTTGTTTGAATAATTTTTAATGAACTAATTTTTTTTCTTATGTGGGACATCCTGTATACATCAAACAAATTTTAAATTGTAGCCGTCTGTAACCTACGTATTCCTCCCAAACGAATTTTTTATATCTTTGGTCGTTTTCCCATAAAGCTCCGTCCCGTTGAGCGTGAGCCACCCTGTATAAGAGAAATAGGACTGTATGAGCCTATGGATTTGGGGTCTTTGGTTTAGGAATTTGAAGTGTGTTTAAAGACTTCGGCCTTGGGGCTGTGTTTGGACCTGATTTATAAGAATATTGGATATCTTGGGGGTGAATGGGGCTGTGAGTGGGTTTTCGAGATCCAATGGGGGGAGGGGGGGGTAGGAGTAGCTAGTGTCTAATGGTCTGGTCTGGTTTCGGAATTGTTCGTCAAAGTGGGGGTTGTTTGGGGTTCTGAATATGGATTCAAGGTAGGATTTGTGGATAATAATAATAATAATCTTTATTCAGCATTTTTGTTATTTGGTTACATCATAGTTGTAGGTACATTTAAATAATTTTAAATTAATAGAGTAATTGACAAGTACCTTGTACATTAAAAGTATTTGCTGCCCATTTATGACCATGTGGTTGCGCATGGGCTGCCGAATTTTTAACTTTTTTTTTAAATACAATATTAAAGCTTGACTTATACAGGGTGTTATTGAAATACACGTACATATTAAAACTGGGTATTGCACAGATCCCCACTGAATGTAGAAAAATATTATTTTTTAAAAATACCCCTTATTAAGGGAGTTATTAATTTTTGAAAATTAATTCTAAAACAAACGTACTTCACTGATATGTTGAGGATGACCTATATAAATTAGGTTTATTTACCTATTTTAAACATCAACAGTAATTAATATGCAAGTTTTTGTCAGATGATAAGAAAACTAGTCTTGTAAGAAATAACCATGTTGCCAAGATTTTCGAATTAATTTCTATTTCCGAAGACTGGTTTTTACTACCCTCGTTATCAAAAAACTAGAATATTTGATAAATGATTGTTTTTAAACTATACATTTTTGAAACTATAGATTATTAAAATTTTAGTTGATTTACGAATCTGGCTAACACGAGCGCGTCATTTCCAAGTTGGTAAAAAGTGTTGTTACGATTACTTTTAAATATTTTTTTACGATGCCACTATTTACGAATATTGAACTAGCGGATATAGTGCTGGTTTATGGGGCAGCTGGAGAAAATTCTCGGCAAGCACAAATCCTGTATCGCGAACGGTTTCCAAATCGGAGAATTCCGGACTGTCGTACGTTTATTTCAACTGTTCAGCATCTAAGAGACCATGGAAAATTTGAGAGTGTCAATGCAGATCGAGGGAGAACAAGAACACAAAGAACATTGGCGGCCGAAGAAGAAATATTGGAAGCTGTTGAAAACCGGCCTCAATTAAGTTGTAGAAGACTAGGTCTTGAAATTGGAGTGTCCTCATTTGTTGTGTGGCGGACACTTAAAGAACAAGGTTTACATCCTTATCACATCCAAAAAGTCCAGGCCTTATATCCAGGTGATGAAGAAAAGAGAGTGGAGTTTTGTGAATGGATGATTCAAAAATGTGTTGATATTCCTGATTTTCTAAAAATATTATTGTATACTGACGAGGCTTCATTCACTCGTGATGGCGTGTTCAATATGCACAATACGCATATTTGGAGTGATGAAAATCCTCACGCCATTAGGGAAACTGGGCATCAAAGAAAATTTTCAATAAATGTTTGGGCTGACATAATAGATCAGTATTTAATCGGGCCTTATGTTCTCCCGAACAGATTAAATGGGCCAGGATATCTCCACTTTTTAGAAGATATTTTGTCAGTACTCCTAGAAGAGATACCGTTACAATTAAGGCAACGGATGTGGTACCTACTAGATGGCGCTTCTCCTCACTTTGATTTAAACGTACGGCAGTTTTTGAACATTTGATTTCCTCAAAAGTGGATAGGCAGAAATGGACCTACTAAGTGGCCTCCGAGATCTCCGGACTTAAATCCATGCGATTTCTTTTTGTGGGGTCACATAAAACAACTGGTTTATAATGAACCTATTAATAGTGTTGAACAATTAACCAATAAAGTTAATGCGGTAGCCGAGGAACTACGACAAAATCCAAGACTAATTTCTAATGTTCAAAGTTCTTTGGAAAGACGATTGCAAGTGTGTGTAAATAATAATGGACGGCATTTTGAACAATTACTGTAATAAACTTTATTTTGAATTAATTGGTTTTGCTACGGCAACAGTGCAATTTCTATGGGTAAGTTCAATTTCGATTTATTTTACTTCTTTAAATATGGAAACTAGTAGGTCGGAAAAGGGGACTCTTCCCCAATATTTAAATTTTAGAATTTGAAGTTAAAATTGGTGCCAATCGTTTTTGGTCATTACATACTATTCCCCATTTTAATATGTACGTGTATTTCAATAACACCCTGTATAAGTTCATAAAATCTAATTTACATTAATTAAATAATACATATTAAATTATAATTACTGAATAATAATAACAATATAAAATTAGCTAAAAATCACATCATCTAAAATACATACAGTGAGCTTCATAAGTCTTACCCCCCCTATCTAACTCGTTACTGGAGTCTTGTTAGGAAAATCGCCAAGACACATCGATTTTTGATTTCTACAATGTACATTTTTGTATAAATAGTTTACCCTTAATTTCATCCCTTACTGGAGGGGAGCAACCCTTTCGAAAAATTTAAATGGCATGTGGTGGTGAGTGATAGCTCATTTAAAAGAGGGTTTTATTCTCTATTTAACCGTGTAAAAAAAATGAAATTTGCTTCATTAATTCTCGACTAATTGTTGTTTCAGAATAACGGAAATTAACGTAGCGCACTCATCCTTAGAATTAAAATTCGGCCCTGCATGATTTCGGTTTTGGTTCAGACGTGAAGTAAGACTTTTTGCCATTAGAAGGTGTTAGTCTAGTTGCTTTCCTATTTTGTGAGGTTTTGTTATTTTTAAACATTAATAAATCAACACGTAATGAAGCAAATTTTAAAATTTTTTACACGGTTAAATAGAGAATAAAACCCCCTTTCAAATAAGCTATCACTCACCACCCCATGCCTTTTAAATTTTTCGAAAGGGTTGCTACCCTCCAGTAAGGGATGAAATTAAGGGTAAACTAATCATGCAAAAATGTACATAGTAGAAATCAAAAATCGACCTGTCTCGGCGATTTTCCTAACAACACCCCAGTAACGAGTTAGTTAGGGGGGGCAAGACTTATGATGCTCACTGTATATGAAATATAAATAATAAAGATATACAAAATAAAAATATCACGTAAAAAGTATACAATTACAACTAAATTATAATATATAAGTTCGAACACTTGTATATTTAATCAATTATTTCTCATTGGGTTTTTCTAATCGAATTAATAAGAAATTTGTTGATAGATTTAAAGAGTTCAACGGAATTTATGATTTGTAAATATGCCTTGTACATATCCGGAAGATAATTAAAGATTTTTGCACTTAAATAAATATAAAAACGTTGTGCTATTGTTTTATTTACAAGATGGGTACCAACTTTACCTTTATCCTTGTTTCTTGTATCATAGTTATGGGTAATTTTATTTTAATAATTGTTTATTTTTGTAGATTAGAATTATAACTGAGTACATGTATAATTGTCGTATATCCATTATTTTTACTTCCTCGAACAGTGCATCTGTTGAGTATCTAACTTTTTCGTTGTGTATTATTTCTAGAATTCTCTTTTGTAATATTTCAAGTTTGGATATGTGATTTTTGGTTGTAGCACCCCAACAGACGATTGCGTATTGTACACGACTTTGGACTAAAGCATAATAAATAGTTCTTAGGTGAGTAACTTGTAAAATATTTTTGAGGTATTTAAATTTAAATAAAAGAAGTCTTAAGGTATTTGTTAAGTTATTTATATGTGCGTCTCAACCTAAATGACAATCTAGGGTAACTCCTAAATATTTTTATTTTATTTTTTTTTTCCAATGTTATTTTCTTTTTAATATAAGTTAAGCTAATGTTACTATATTGAGGTAGATTATTAGAGTAGCTGACAAATGGTAAAACGAAAGATTTTTTGTAGTTTTAGATCGTCCCAAGTTTCTCCTTCATAAAAAATCGCAGTGTCGTCTGCAAAACTTACTATTTCTCCTGTGGTCTGTAAATTATATAAATTGTTTACATATAATGTAAATAAAGTGGGACCTAATATAGTTCCTTGAGGAACACCGCTTTCTATTGGCCTCTCGTCACTGATTTCATTATTGATTTTAACTCTTTGAAATCTATTGTTCAGATAACTATTAAAAAGGTCAAAAGTTTTCCCACGTATCCCTATATCTTCCAATGTCTCTAACAACTGTCTATGATCTACAGTGTCGAAGGCCTTGGCAAAATCCAGGAAAACTGCTAGACATGGTTTTTTGCAGTCAACAGAACTATAAATTTTTTTTAACAACTCACAGATCGCATCTGTTGTTGAGAGCCCGTCTCGAAACCCGAATTGTTTGTTTGAGATTATTTTATATTTATTGAGGTAATCTTTTAAACGTAAATTTAAGGCTTTTTCTGCTATTTTTGTAAAAGTTGTTATTAAGCTAATAGGTCTGTAGTTTGTAAACATACTCTTTTTTTCCTTTTTTAAAGACTGGAACTACTAAAGATTTTTTTAATTCGGCTGGGAACTCACCTTTATCAAACATTTTATTAATTAGATCCATCAAAAGTGGTGCTAATGTATAAGAATTTTCTTTTACTAATTCTGAGGAAATATTATCTATTCCAGGCGATTTTTTGTTCAAAAGTGAATTAATGATATTATTTATTTCTTTTTCAGTTACTGGTAGTAGCACAAAAGAGTTTTTGTGAATATTTCTGACCGGAGGTGGTGTGTTTGGGTCATCTATTTTATTTGCAAGTGATGTGCCTATTTCTGAAAAAAATTGATTAAATCTTTCTGCTATATCTTTTGCGTCTGTAATATGTTTCCCTTCATCTGTAGTTATTTCACGTATTTCTCTATTGCTTCTACTATCTCCTTGTATTTATTTTAAAGTGTCCCATAACCTTTTTGAACTATTTTTATTTTCATTTATTTGTTTGGTGTAAAAATCTTTTTTAACTTGTTTAATTAATTTATCTGTAAGTGTTCTATAATTTAAACATCGCATTTTTTTTAACATCGATGGGAGATGATCGGAGGTTACTGTCTCACATCTGGAACATCTATTAGCCATTAGTCCTGGACAGGAGTCTGTTAGAAGGATATGATCAATGATCGAGTTACCCAGGTGGGTCACGAAGGTAGAGAGTATGTGGCTCTGAAGATTTAAAAGGTTTTTAATGAGGGGACTCTTCCGAGCGAGATACTATCATAAATCCCATCATAAATAAAATAATACTGCTGAATAATGACATTAATAATAAATCCGTGATAACGAATGTTGTCATAGAAGTGAGTTCAACCTTCACCAAGACTGCCAGATTATGAAGGTGGTTTAAAAGGTGACAAGTGTGTGAAGTTCTAAGGTAGGAATGTATGTGGTGCAACCGAGGCACTACAGGCTCCCCTGAATATTTTTCTACGGACGCCCATGTATATAACAATAAAGAATGTTGAAACTATTTTTAAAACTAACACGAAAAAACATGAGGGATATTTCCTAATATCTCTCTGGTATTTTATAGAGTAAAATATACGTTCAGGCCACCAGTACCTATAATAAAATCTTGAATCATATATAGACCAATTTTATCCTTCTTCTGTTGATTATATAATTTCAATAAGGACCTTTATATACTTACATCATTTGCTACTAAAAAAAAATGTAATGGTAAGGCTCCTGCTAACCCCGTGAAAAAGAATAGTAAGCTAGCTATAAAATAGCTATCGTTTGGTGGTTCTTTTCGGCTATCAGTCTTTTCTATTTTGATTTCATGTTTATCAAAATTATGCATTTGGCTTACACCCATAGGAGCTGCAAAAAATATTTCTCCGTTAGGTCCAAGTTCAATGAGAATATATGACGTATTCAAATACAACCGATGAGTCAGGAGCGTGCGATGAAATTATAGAGAAAAAAAGCATATGTCAAAAACTCATTTTTTCCGCAAACGTCAAAAAAAGTAGACATTATTAACGTCAATTCATGATGTTGAAGTATGATTTCACAGACGCCACTTTTTTGTACGGCTGTGAGCGGACAAAAAAGTATTTTTTTGTACGCTGACGGCCGTACAAAAAAGTAGAATTTTTAACAGGGAAAATAATTATTAGTTGAACTTTTAAACTTTATTAACGATAATAATTATTAATAGTAAAATTACAGTTATTTAAGGTTGCACCGCACATATTTAATGCACTACCTGATTTATTCACTTCCAATTCAAGCGAATTTTGTGCAGAGTTGAAAGAGTTCATCGACAAAATTTCCCGTGACTCCTTACTTGTTGTTGCTTCTGTTACATCAACGTCGACATAATTTCGCTCATGAGAAGCTGCATTCAGGTACAGTGAAGAAGAATTCGACATCAAGATTTTTTCTACAGTTTGTTTTTTATTAGACAAAGAGTCTTCAATGTATCCTTCAGCGACAGTGCTCGACCTCCAACCTCCATGCCGTTTCAAACAAGTAATATCAGCTCCTCCATCCACAAGCAAAGTAGCTGAAGTTCTTCTTAATGCATGGCTGGTGTAATCTTTTGAATTCGGTAGTTTTAAATAAGTTGCTACTGTTTTGGGTACGTTACTAATTGTATGAATTCCCATGACCATGCGATAACATTTTCCCTTTTGAAATTTCAAAAAAAAGCGTCGGCTTTCCATAGCTTGTGGACGTAAAGAAGTATATTTTCTGTAAAGATTTATATATTTTTCTCCAATAATTGTGAACGATCGTGGCTTTTTAGATTTACTATCAGGAATCTTTATATGAATAACAGATCCTAAATCTTTTATTTCGTCTATTGTCATGTTCACCATTTCATCGCATCTACATGCTCCAGATACGCCCATTATTAGAACAACCTAAAAGTAGTATGTATTTAAAAACTTGATTGTATTTATGCAGGTTAGAATATTATAACTAACCTTAATTCCTAGATATTGCTCATTAAGTGCATTATTTAAAAAATCTTCAAACTGATCTTTTGTGAATACCTTTGTCTTTTTGGGAGTATACCCTTCATTCTGCTTCTTCAGATAAGCACGTAGTTTCATATATTTGCTAATATCTAATCCATGTTTAATATTCAGTAATGATTTTATCATGGAATACTGAGACCACATTGTTGAACTCTTCATTTTTAATTTAGTTGTCATTTCAAAAAAATAAGCTAGTAGCACATTTTCCGAATAGTTTGAAATGTTTTTATCATTGCACCATGTGAGAAATCTTTCGTAAGCATGATTATAAACTCTACTTGACTTAGTTGGAATTAAATCATTCGTAGCTGCCTTAGCAATGTCAACAACGTCGGGCGGTGTACAGTTGGGTTCTGAATCCGACATAATATAATCTAAAAGAAAATTTCAGTACACTTTACTACAACAAACGAAATTTTGATGCTCAAGTACTTACCAAAAATGCACAGTCCAATTGTTGCTTTAAATCACTTACAATCTTTCTGACATTATAAAATATTATTGAACTGTCAAATTTGTTTTTGACTTGGCAATCACAAAACCAGTAACCACGGAAATGTAGTGCGCAGTTTTATAATTATTATTCTCTGAATTTATCAACTTCGTTGCAATCGTTTTGAATTTTTATTTAAATAATAATTAGTTCTATAGTCTGGATGCCGTTTGCGGAAAAAATAGCATGTTTCATTCAGAGCAAAAGCACTTTTTGTGGCTCGTCTCAAATTGTCGGCCTCATTAACGTTCGGCCATCAAACATTCAGACTCGCCACAAAAAGTTATACTTTTACTCCTAATAAAACAATATACTATTTAACGTTACTTAGAATGAACTCAAGAGTGACTATTAGGCATTTCAACGACTTGTCAAACTGCTGACAAGTGGAAACTGACATTTAGATATGGCAACCCTGTGACTGTTGTTATTGAAAGGATCAATGATATATACATAGTTATATAGATTGATCAAAGCGGGTCGTTTACGAGCGGCCGTATTGCCACCCAAGTGCTCATTAATCAGAGTCGATTTTGCAAAATTAATTACCTACATTTATACTTCAAGGCATAAGCTTATGTTTATTTTGAAAAATATGGATGACCAATCTATTCATTGACATTGTCAAATCACCAGGCCTACAGGGTTGCCATAATTTTGCCATATCATAACCTGTCAAAACCCACTGGTAGCCATTTTGTTTGGAATGCCTAATAGTATGGAGGCTTAACCTATATTTAGATAAGATGAATTTATTTTATTACAAAGTTTAGAATTAAAGAAATTATGAGCATCGATTTTAACTTTATTTAATCCTGCTTGTTTTAGGAGAAGCAATGCTTCCCTTGCTTCCATAAACCGCATACCCACGAAATCAAAAGATTTAAAACTTACATTTTTTAATATTAGGATTAATGGTCATCACAAATAAATTTTAATTCACTCGTAAATTATTTAACTAAACTGCTCATTGGAATTTGAAATTATACTACCTAATTAATTATTAAGTATATTTTTAATTTAATTATCTTGATTTTATCTAATGAAATATATTTAAACTTAAAATCAAATGAATAACTTTATTTGAGATAATGGATAATCTTGCGTAGGTACTCTTATTTTATCTCTCAAATATTAATTTGTATTATTATTATGAGATTTTGTAAATTATGTATTTTAGTTTTTTAAAACACCCTTTATCAAACAAAATAAGGAAAAAAGGAAAATAAAAAATAATCTATTTAAAACATATTTTTTTGAGTAGCAGTGCCTAGTCTATTGAAGGGCTAAGGTTGAAAGGTACAAGATATATTAAACTATTCAAAACCATAGATATATAACCAATTCAAAACTCACTAAAGCATTTTAGATGATCCAATCATAATGTAGCAGGTCGTCCCTGGCTGACAAAATACTTTTATTTAGCACACTTTAACTTGAGTATTGTGATCTACTACTTTTTCATTTTAAACAAAAATCAACATAATAAAGTTTTTATACCTTACCGGACACACACTTTCCTAAGGGTCCTCACTGTTGTATTCATGCCGATGAAAACATTTTCCTATCCCCACTTTCTAATACTTTTATCCAGGTTTCTGATCATTCTAAGGCCCGAAAATGCAAAAAATGTATCTGGTTTTCTGTACGTATGTATGTATGCACGATAACTTTGGAAAGAAAATGTCGATCAATCTGGGGTTTTAGTTTTCTTGGATAATCTTAGACTATTGATTTTCAGAAGTTAAATCCATTTTATTTCTTATGAATCTTATTCTATATTGTTGCCACTCTTAAAACGTCCATTCAAAGATTTTATTTGAGTAGTTTTTTTATTGTAAATGAAAGTGGATGAGTAAAAATAAAGATTTTTTATTCTATTGTGCCCTATTTAAATTACAAATTAAATTCTTTCATGTAAATAGTCATCAAAATAGTAGGGCCTCACTAACTGTATTCCTATCATGTCACAATAAACGTTTAACGACCATCGGTTTTGTCGATCTACACTTCAAAATTCATGTTTATTTTCGGTGCTGTAATAATGAAAATTATGTCTATTGACAAATGCGTTATTAAAAGAAGTCGATTCATCAGTAAATAGTATTTGATAAAAGTTAATATTTGGAATTGCACTACACGCCACTGGTAAAAATTTCGTTTTTGGCAATTCTAATATTATTACTTGCTTAAAAATTAATAAAAAACAAAATAAACAAACTTGGTAACATTTATTACTCATGTACAATATATAAATACCAAGCTGTATAATAACCAAATAATAGGAAAATTATAAAAATATAAAGTAGAGGAAAAGGTGCAAATATAGAATATGCATGTAATATGGAATACCTCGGTTTTGACTAAACCAAATGATGTCCCCTATCGAAAACCGGCTAAAATTATGCTTGTTTGCCATCTTTACTGTAGACGATCTACCCCGCGCCGTTTTAGTATGGTTTTGGTTCTTGAGGTGTGCACATGTGAATTTCGCGTCCTTTAAAGTTTAACACGTAAGTGAATATGCAAGCCTAATTTTTTTTTATTTGCATGTTTTCATTTAAATATTTGTTACGATGCCACTGTATATAAACTAAAATTTAAGATGATGTTGCATTTGTTTAGTTTTTTGTTATGATAGCCTAGATCTAACCTGAAATATTGGTGACATGGGTTGTTGATAATATGGAATACCAGTATTCCATATTTAAACCACGTTTTAATTTTTTTTAGGATGCCACGAAAAACTGAACATCCGTCTTGCAATAATAAAAGAAAGCAATACAAGAAAGACAACATGGCCTAGGGCCATCCAGGCAGTGAGAGAAAAAACAATGGGATATCTCAAGGCATCCAAAAAAAACGCTCTTTCGTCTGAGTCAAATTAACACAGTTCCACCAGATAAGGCTGCAGCAACCAAGCTTGAAAGAAAATGTGTTTTGGGACCAGAGCTAGAGAAGCTACTAGTTGATTACATTTTAAAAATGGAGTCCAAATAAGGAATAAAATCAAACCCCCATTTTCTACATCTGGATTAGGAGACAGAGCCTGGATTGATTTGTTTTTAAAGCGACATCCAAAATTGTCAATAAGGAAGCCAACGGGAACATCATTTGCCAGAGCTGCAGGTTTTTGTAAAGAAAGAGTTGCGGCTTTTTTGATCTTCTTGAAAAGCAAATGCCCTATTCCCCGAATTACGTTTATAATGTAGACGAATCAGGATTAACAATTGTCCAAAGTAAAGTATCGTCAGTAACAGGGCTGAAAGGCAAACGTCAAGTTGCTTCATTAACATCAGCAGAGAAAGGGGCTCTGATTACAGTTATTTTTTGTATGAGTGCGGCTGGAAACTTTGTTCCTCCCTTGGTTATTTTTCCTAGGAAAAATATGAACATTCAGCTCATGAAGGGAGCTTCTCCTGGGTCCGTAGGAATTGCACATTCATCCGGTTGGATACAGTCCCATATTTTCACCCAGTGACTTTAGTCAGTCACTTTATCCAGTACAATAAACCAACTGAAGAAACCCACCTCCTTTTAATCCTTGACGGCCATTACAGCTACACTCACAATATCGACGTTATCGACCTTACAAGGGAAAACCATGTTAACATTTTATGTCTGCCTCCTCACTCGACGCACAAGCTTCAGCCTTTGGATAAGTCATTTATGGGGCCATTAAAAGTTTATTATAGTGAAGAAATTCGTATTTGGATCCGTCAAAACCAACGGGTTCTTAGTCCTTTTGATATAATGGAGTTATTTTGTAGAGTTTACGAAAAAGTTCAGATATACACAATAGCGGCTAATGGTTTTCGCACCACTAGTATTTACCCTTTTAACAGGAATATTTTTTCCGAAGCTGACTTCATTGCTGCGGAACAAGAAGCAGCGAAAAGAGGAATTACCATTAACATTCAAGAAGTCAGAACAACAAAAGCTTCTACTACCCCTATCGATAAACCTTCATGCTCTAAAACGTCATGCAAAGACAATGCACCTGGCCGAATTCAAGCTGTTGACCAAGATCAAGATGAAGATGACCAAGACCAAGATGAAGATGACCAAGGCCAAGATGAAGACGTAGATTCAACCCAGAAGTTTGTTTCACCGTTCGAAATATCTCCAGTCCCAAACACATTTCCCAAAAAACCAACAGAGGACGCAAGACAATTGGATCTATTGTAATTACCTCCCCACCTTACACAGACGAACTAAATGAAACAATAAATAAAAAAAATGAAAAGGAGGCACAATCGCGTGGCGTTAAAAGACACTTGTCTTCAGGAAAATCCTTGAAACAAAAAAAAAAATTCTCAAAAACAGGAGAAGTGAAAGTACAAAATAAAACTCAAAAGAATGTAGTTCCTGCTGATGAATCTGAGGATTCAAGCGAAGATGTAAAAATTGACCATTCTGACAATGATTTGGAAGATATGCCGGGACAACTGAAACCGAATGAGGACGATGCTTATTGCATGTTTTGCGATAATTCGTGCTAATAAGAAAGGAGAACTATGGGTCCAATGTTTAATGTGATTGAAATGGGCTTATAATGAGTGTGGAGGCGCCAAAAAAGACGAATATATTTGTGACTCGTGCAAATAATATGTAGATATATAAAGTATTCCATATTTCCTCCACCTTTTCTAAGGTGGGAATTTTGTAGTTTTTTTTTCCAACTTGTTTTTTGAAAAAGTGTTTAAGATAATTACACATTTGCTTTTATATTTTGGTGTTTACTTGTCTAAAGTACCTTTTCCCTAAATTTGTCTTAAATCTATTTACTAACAAAACTTTTTATATATACCAAACGAAACGGTATTCCATATTTGCACCTTTTCCTCTATAAATGATTGATGTTTATCATTTACCTGTCAATTTCTAGTTATTTCTTGTCGCTACGACTTTTACACTGATATAAATAATATTATAACAAACTAATTATCAAATGTTTAATTTAAAAAATACAAATAAACACGATTAAAAGGCTTTGGTGTCTTCGAAATGCTAAGCACCAAAGTGATGGCGGCCAACCGATAATCGGCACAGAATACTACGAGTGCTTGATATACTTGTTACGCGTCCTCTCTCTTTCTTTGTCTAAAGAGTCCGCCTTGGGTGTTTTCATAGATATAGAAGGTGCTTTTGATAAGTCTACCTTTTCCAAGATAGTACACTTACTAAATAACAAGAATGTTGCACAGTTGGTTACTGGATGGATACACAACATCTTTAGAAAACGAGCAGTAAACATAAATGTAGAAAATGTGAATGTAAGAAAGTTGGTTCCAAGGGGACACAGTAGCGTATGCAGATGATCTGGTTATTCTACAAACAGGGAATTTTGAGAACATACTTTGCGAAAGAATGCAAGTAGCTCTAAATATTATAGAACACGAATTTATTCAGGGTTAGTACTAGAATGACACGAAGCTTTGAGGGAAGTATCCGTCAACAATGTGGTCAACTTAAGATGGATCAATGGTCATGCCACATCGAGGCTGATTCACTTGCCAAGAAGGCAGCCAACCAAATACTTTTTGAACCTGGTCCCTCTATTGGACTGGCAATATCCGTAGTGACAAACCAAATTTAAGATCATTCTCTTGTGAAATTCAAGAAAAGCTGCAGACTTGAAAGAGAGCTTCTAAGTTATCCTGACAACACTACAGCAAACAAATACTTGACAATGACTAGACAGAATCTGCGCCTGCTCACAGGCATTCTGACTGGACATTTCCAATTATAGAAGCATCTCCATATCATAGGGATAGCAGAATTCGAACTCTATAGGGGATGCGAACAAGAAGATGATATAAGGGAAGCATCTCTTGACGACGTTGTCAATTACATTAAATCTGTAGGCTGGCTCACGAGCCAGGAGGTGCCTATCTACACAATGGACCTAGTGAGGCCTAAGTGCCGTGGGTTAATCCATCCTCCACACGTTACAGATACAGAGTTAGATAAGTCCTCCAAGAGCTAAAGAAAGACACAGTTAACAGAAGTACTAACAATAGATCTATTTTTTTGCATCAAAAGCTTAGCACTGAGTTACACCATTTCTGAAAATATCGTTCCATCCATACAAGTTGTATAAATGGAACGATATTTTGATGCAAAGGAATATACCTAATATATGATTGGCACGTGGAGAATTCACCCACGGTTCGTAAACGGAAAGGTTGCCTCGTCTGCTTGCTATGGACGGGGATGTGACGTCATAGAGTGAAAAGGTGAGTTGGCGAAAAGTAATCATTTGCATCAAATTTAAAATAAATTATTTTTATTTGAATTATAAAGACAAACATTATTTTGTGAAATGTATATTTTAATTATTTTTTGTTAAAATACTACGGAAGCGTAGAAGAGCCACTAAATATGTATTTTTTATTTTTCCGACTAATATCTCGGAAAAATGGATGATTACGACTTACAACTCGGAAAAATGGACTTGCTCCCCTCTTAGGGAATGAGTTGTGTAAGTTGTTTTCATTCACTGAAAAAAAAAAAAGAAAAAAAAAACACGAAAGAAGTTCGTCAAGTTAAAAATAGCTAAAGTTATTATTGGTAAATATTTTCACTTAATTTCAATTGTTTGTATTGTCATTTAATTGGATCCATATTTTTTAAATCGGCTCAGAAAATTACTAAACAAGAAGAAATGGATATTAAAATTGGTGACTGTCTGCGGGGGAGAGCTCCCGAAAGAAAAAGACGCAATGAATCAAATCGTAATAATTAATATTTTTTATTTTTATGTTTTAAATACTACCTATATTTTTCCAAAAAATTAATAAAAAAATAATAGATTTGATTATTCTACTAAAAAAAAGTTGTCATTTCTGGAACGTTGAGTAAAACTTATAGTATGTATAAAAAAACTCACCTAAAACATTTGAGCAACATCACAGGATGTTCTACAAACGTCTCTGTGAAACTTTTCTAATATGTTACAAATGATGACATGGTCGTTGCTAGAAACATCCCAGTTATGTTTAAAGGAGAACGAGAAACATGACAAGGACGTTTCTCATGTCTCAAGTGCATGTTTCTGGAACATTCGTGTAACGATAGATATTGTGCTATTAGGGAAAGAGGTCGAATTGCTAATGTTTTTTAACTAATTTAGCTGGCTTCTGACAAGCAACCCATTCCCTAGAGTAGGTACACAAATGTTTTTCGAGTTTTTCAAACAGGTCGATTTTTTGCCTTTGCGGTACCTACATATTCTATAAATGACTTATTGATTAATACAACTATACCTACACAAAAGTTGGCAACCCTTGATCTAGTGAATCGAGAATCGAGAATCGAGAATCGAGAATCGAGAATCGAGAATCGAGAATCGAGAATCGAGAATCGAGAATCGAGAATCGAGAATCGAGAATCGAGAATCGAGAATCGAGAATCGAGAATCGAGAATCGAGAATCGAGAATCGAGAATCGAGAATCGAGAATCGAGAATCGAGAATCGAGAATCGAGAATCGAGAATCGAGAATCGAGAATCGAGAATCGAGAATCGAGAATCGAGAATCGAGAATCGAGAATCGAGAATCGAGAATCGAGAATCGAGAATCGAGAATCGAGAATCGAGAATCGAGAATCGAGAATCGAGAATCGAGAATCGAGAATCGAGAATCGAGAATCGAGAATCGAGAATCGAGAATCGAGAATCGAGAATCGAGAATCGAGAATCGAGAATCGAGAATCGAGAATCGAGAATCGAGAATCGAGAATCGAGAATCGAGAATCGAGAATCGAGAATCGAGAATCGAGAATCGAGAATCGAGAATCGAGAATCGAGAATCGAGAATCGAGAATCGAGAATCGAGAATCGAGAATCGAGAATCGAGAATCGAGAATCGAGAATCGAGAATCGAGAATCGAGAATCGAGAATCGAGAATCGAGAATCGAGAATCGAGAATCGAGAATCGAGAATCGAGAATCGAGAATCGAGAATCGAGAATCGAGAATCGAGAATCGAGAATCGAGAATCGAGAATCGAGAATCGAGAATCGAGAATCGAGAATCGAGAATCGAGAATCGAGAATCGAGAATCGAGAATCGAGAATCGAGAATCGAGAATCGAGAATCGAGAATCGAGAATCGAGAATCGAGAATCGAGAATCGAGAATCGAGAATCGAGAATCGAGAATCGAGAATCGAGAATCGAGAATCGAGAATCGAGAATCGAGAATCGAGAATCGAGAATCGAGAATCGAGAATCGAGAATCGAGAATCGAGAATCGAGAATCGAGAATCGAGAATCGAGAATCGAGAATCGAGAATCGAGAATCGAGAATCGAGAATCGAGAATCGAGAATCGAGAATCGAGAATCGAGAATCGAGAATCGAGAATCGAGAATCGAGAATCGAGAATCGAGAATCGAGAATCGAGAATCGAGAATCGAGAATCGAGAATCGAGAATCGAGAATCGAGAATCGAGAATCGAGAATCGAGAATCGAGAATCGAGAATCGAGAATCGAGAATCGAGAATCGAGAATCGAGAATCGAGAATCGAGAATCGAGAATCGAGAATCGAGAATCGAGAATCGAGAATCGAGAATCGAGAATCGAGAATCGAGAATCGAGAATCGAGAATCGAGAATCGAGAATCGAGAATCGAGAATCGAGAATCGAGAATCGAGAATCGAGAATCGAGAATCGAGAATCGAGAATCGAGAATCGAGAATCGAGAATCGAGAATCGAGAATCGAGAATCGAGAATCGAGAATCGAGAATCGAGAATCGAGAATCGAGAATCGAGAATCGAGAATCGAGAATCGAGAATCGAGAATCGAGAATCGAGAATCGAGAATCGAGAATCGAGAATCGAGAATCGAGAATCGAGAATCGAGAATCGAGAATCGAGAATCGAGAATCGAGAATCGAGAATCGAGAATCGAGAATCGAGAATCGAGAATCGAGAATCGAGAATCGAGAATCGAGAATCGAGAATCGAGAATCGAGAATCGAGAATCGAGAATCGAGAATCGAGAATCGAGAATCGAGAATCGAGAATCGAGAATCGAGAATCGAGAATCGAGAATCGAGAATCGAGAATCGAGAATCGAGAATCGAGAATCGAGAATCGAGAATCGAGAATCGAGAATCGAGAATCGAGAATCGAGAATCGAGAATCGAGAATCGAGAATCGAGAATCGAGAATCGAGAATCGAGAATCGAGAATCGAGAATCGAGAATCGAGAATCGAGAATCGAGAATCGAGAATCGAGAATCGAGAATCGAGAATCGAGAATCGAGAATCGAGAATCGAGAATCGAGAATCGAGAATCGAGAATCGAGAATCGAGAATCGAGAATCGAGAATCGAGAATCGAGAATCGAGAATCGAGAATCGAGAATCGAGAATCGAGAATCGAGAATCGAGAATCGAGAATCGAGAATCGAGAATCGAGAATCGAGAATCGAGAATCGAGAATCGAGAATCGAGAATCGAGAATCGAGAATCGAGAATCGAGAATCGAGAATCGAGAATCGAGAATCGAGAATCGAGAATCGAGAATCGAGAATCGAGAATCGAGAATCGAGAATCGAGAATCGAGAATCGAGAATCGAGAATCGAGAATCGAGAATCGAGAATCGAGAATCGAGAATCGAGAATCGAGAATCGAGAATCGAGAATCGAGAATCGAGAATCGAGAATCGAGAATCGAGAATCGAGAATCGAGAATCGAGAATCGAGAATCGAGAATCGAGAATCGAGAATCGAGAATCGAGAATCGAGAATCGAGAATCGAGAATCGAGAATCGAGAATCGATAATCGAGAATCGAGAATCGAGAATCGAGAATCGATAATCGATAATCGATAATCGATAATCGATAATCGATTATCGATAATCGATAATCGATAATCGATAATCGATAATCGATAATCGATAATCGATAATCGATAATCGATAATCGATAATCGATAATCGATAATCGAGAATCGATAATCGAGAATCGAGAATCGAGAATCGAGAATCGAGAATCGAGAATCGAGAATCGAGAATCGAGAATCGAGAATCGATAATCGATAATCGATAATCGAGAATAGAGAATCGAGAATCGATAATCGAGACTTATTTAGGTACCCGTGCCTGAACTTTGCTTTAGAAAATAACCACTTATTCTATCAAAAAGTAACTATATATATTTATCGTAATATTTCTGTTTTCAAATATAAGCCATTCGTTTAGGCAAATACTCTACCTCAAGCCGGCACACCATACGGCCCATCATTGTAGTTTTCTTTGCCCTTTGTCCCTTTACCAATTTGGCCCGCCTACGTCAAACTATACATTTTACTGAGGCCTTTTCTATAGGGCCTCAGTATTGCATTCGTGCAGACGAAAAAATTTTGTGTGTAGGTATTTATGCCGGCACTATAACTATAGAACGAAAGTTCTGATTGACTTGCGGTTTTGATTTTCCTAAATAATTGCTTCTAGAACCCTATTGATTTTCAGAATTTTCGGTTCATCCTAACTACTTAAATATCAATGTTCTTAAAATCCGCCCATGCATTTCTTATGTCACTTATTTTACGCAATCCTATCATTTCTAACGTCTAACATTTCTAACATTCCATACATTCAAAACATTCATTAGAATTTAGATTTATATCTGTCATGCTCTGTCAATACAAATTAGCGCGGTTTTGCCAAGTGTCCAATTAAAATCAACAAAAAAGAAATATAAGTAAATACCTTATTTTTGATATAACATTTCCATACTCTTTAAAAAGCAGTTCTATGAATTTATTTTCGGTCACACCCGATGATTCATTTATCCATTTTGATTGAATTGTTAGTACATAATTTTTAAATATTAATATTACGTCATCTATAAAGTAATAAACAATGTACTTTTCGAAAACTTTGAAACATAATTACTTTGTGTTATCCAAAAGTTTTTAAAACTTTTTTGAATCAAGTGAATTTATTTGTTTAAATTACCTAGCCAGCCAGCCAAGTTAAAAGATTACTATGAACAAGAAGATAGCTGAATTAGTTCAATTTTTGCTGGGTTAACTGTGACGTTACTCGGTGGATATTAAAGCACTTCTTTATAAGCTTACCACAACATACTTGGTTACAGTATTGTGTTTACTGTGGTGACGTCACACATATCGTAGTAATCTTTTGTATAATGTCATATGTCAAATTTATTTTAAGTTTGGGGATTTTTAAATGGAATTTGAGGCCAAATTTCGTTTAGCCGGCGTGCAGTTTTTTACCACCCACATTATAAGATCACGCTACGCTCCTCCCACCCACCACCTAACCAGTACAGAGGAGGGAGAGCGAAGCAAGCGCCCGGCCGGCGTTTCGATATTCGCGCGAATTTGAATAATTTCATTTTATAAAATTTTATTCAAAATTGTTTTGCAAACCTATCAGGAATCTAAATATTAGTATGATACGATACTTTTTGTACACTCTGTATATAAATTTCGACTTATACCTTAACATTTCAAATTTCTCAATATTTTTTAATTAAAAAAAGGTGTTTAGAAAACATGGCCATAGTATTTAAATGTATTACCTACTACTTGCCTATTTATTTACTCCTATAATTTTTAAATGTGATTAGTTATCTCTCTGGGTCAAAATGGTCTTTTGAATTTAAAAATGTTTGAACGTCGTAATTTAAAAAAGGGTGTATCGAGGTACGTTTTCAATAGGATGACTTTTAAAGTATTCACCGAGTGACGTCACAGTTAACCCAACACAAATTGAACTAATTCAGCTATGCTTTTGTTGTCTTTAAATTTGGCTAGCTGACGTCATTTTGTCAACCAAATAAATTCACTTGTTCTAAACTTTTGGATAATACAAAGTAATAATAAAATTATGTTTAAAAGTTTGCTTTGTTTATTACTTTATAGATGATGTAATATTAATATTTAATTATTATTTACTACAACAATTCAATCAAAATGGATAAATAAATTGTCAGAGATGTGACTGGAAATAAATTATAGAAGTGCTTTTTAAAGTTTATGGAAATGTTATGTCAAAAATAGGGTATTTTTTTAAATTTCTTTTTCGTTGATTTTAATTAGACTCTTGGCAACACCGCTCATATTTTAATTAACAGAGCATGACAGATATGATTTCAAATTCTAATAAATAAATACATACCTAAATGATCCTCATATGCTTTTAATATGTAATTTTTTAAAAACTTTAATTTATGGGGTTTCCAGTTATATATTTGAAAAATACTCTCCTTCCTAAAGTCTAAAATGTAAGTTTTGTAAAAAAATGTATTTAAGAAAGGACGTCTTCGCAATATTCACTAAAATCCTACTTACAGAACGGTGCAAGATTGGTATCATTTATGAAAAAATTTAAACTTGGGACCAAGGTCAGGAAAAGGGTTGATCGAGGTATATGTAAAAAATACATCAGTAGTCGTCCAACACTACTATTTTTAAACTATGAGAACGATAAATGCACTGCTCAAAGAATTGGTATTAATAAATTTACACGGAAAAAATGTGACTAGAAAATTTTACTACAATGTTGTAGTAGTAGACTTGTAGAAAAATACTTAACAATTTGTAGAAAATTTTACTACAATTTATAGTTAAAAACTATTAATTATTGTAGCAATTGAATTGTCGAATAAAATGCTACAACAATAGGAAAGAAGTCCACAATGTTTAGTATATTTTACTATTGTTTGTAGAAGTAGAAATTTATTACAATTATCGTAATTACTACTACTAACTTCTGTAAAAATTTGTACAAATATTAATAATTATCTCTACAAAAAATAGTAATTTTCTCTACATAAATGGTAATACTTTACATCCCTTCTTATGAAAAAAATTCAATTTTGTTCAAAAATATTCTATAATATTGTAGAAATTCTAAGTCATGTGAACAAAACAGAATTCTGCTATTGGCCAACGTTTTCTGACGTCGATCATAAACGGCCAGACAGCAGTAGGCGTTCGCCATGTTCACATAACAAAGCATGGTACATATACGAGTACCTATAACACATTATTATATTATAAGCACCGATGCGTTTGAGAAAATTTTAATAACTATTGGTGGTAAGTACATTTATTATTGTTTCTGAATAATTTACCTTTAGATAACTAATTTAAATAACCTTAGTAGATTATTTTAAAAAAATAGTTGTGGCCAACGATCGAATGTTGTGCCCAACGATCGAATTTTGTGCCAAGTTCAATGATGTTTTTTTGTCTTAATTGTGACATACCTACTTTCTCATTTTTGGTAGTTATCTGACTTAGTCATTTAATATCCAAATCAGTGTAAAGGTGATAAATATCCCCGTTTTAAAGGTATAAACAGTTCAATTGGTATTAATTTTTATTTCATATTTTTCAGGTGCAGAAAAGCCAACTGAGACTGAGGGCGCTATTATTACTGTTATTTATTACATAATGTAATTAAGAATTTGTATCTTTTATATTATGACAATAAATTGAATATTTTATTAAGGAACATTTTTTTCTAGGTTATAATTATGATAATTATGGAATACTACTACAAATTTTATTAAAAATTACTACAATTTGTATGAATTTTTACTATTTATTGTGTAAAATTTTCGTATTTAGTTTCATAAAACGCAATACATTTTTAATATAAATTCATACAATGAATAGCAAAAATTAATACAATTTGTAGAACAATTCTTATGATGCATTTGGATATTTTTACTAAATATTGTAGATAACTCAACAATACATTCTCCACAAATATTTGGAAATTTTTACTACAAATTGTCCCTGTCCCTATATGTACTATTTATTGTAGAGAAAAAATCTACAATTGTAGAAATTTGTTCTACAATTTTTTTTCCGTGTATCAAAATGAAAACCATTTTAAATTTTTATACGTAGATAGGCTTAAGAGTTATTGCTCTGGACGCTCGAATTTCGTTTCAGGGGAAATTTGCATCAGGTATCTCCTTTAATACTCCCACTTCAAAATATAGAAACCATTGTCAGATATATTTATTCACTTGCATCCGTAACTACTGTGTAGGACACGGGATAAACAAATATTGTTTTGGGATGGACTCAGTATAATTTGAAAGATTTCTTATGCGGTGCATTGTGTTAGTGTTATTAAAAATTTGTATTTTAAATATTGTAGAGGGTGGTCTTTTAGATATTAAACGCGAGGGAGATATAAATTTTTCTCACCTTTATTTTTGACAAACCTCGTATACTACTGATAAAATTTGGTTTCAGATTTTAATTTTAGGTTTTTAGTCACCTAGAACCATTTATGAAAAATAACTTTTTTTCCTAAAATTAATAACAAAAAAAGTTATGCAGACAGTTAGCAGTATACAGAAAATTTTCTTATTATTAATTTTGGGAAACAATGTATTCCTTGTAAACAAATGTACATGGTCTAAAACCTAAAAAACAGTCATCATATATAAAAATTTATTAGTCGTATACGAGGTTTGTCAAAAATAAAAGCAAGTATACGGCCAAAAAAAAATTATATTTAATGGTTGTATTTTGAGATTTAGACCATGAATAATTTGTTGTGAAAAATATTTTTTTTTTGCCAAAACTAATAATAAAAAAATAATTGCTATATAAGTTTGCTACTTATGTAGACACTGTGTATTATTACATATCTAAAAATTTATTAACATTTGAATATAATTTATGTATATTAGGAGAATTTGCAACATTTTGAAGCAATGTTTAATGGTTTGTTTGGTGCAAACTTGACTTAAGTAATAGCACCCCTACGGAACTTATCACTGTAAGTCAGATCTGATTGGATTTGCTGATGCACGTGACTGAAAATAAACGATTTTACTTGGTTTTCTATTGATATCAGAAATTTTCATAGAAATCGGATAACGTGGTAAAGAATTATCTCTGAAAATACATTAAAAACTGAAGAATTTGATGATTTTCTCATGGACCCCATTAGGATATCTTTCTAACAAAAAAAGAATCACGTAGCAAAATATTATCGCTAAACATACATAAAAAAACATATTTTGACGAATTGAGAACCTCCTCCTTTTTTGAAGTCGGTTAAAAAAATTGGGGAAAATGTAGAAAATACAGGACACCAATGGTACCAACTACAAGGCCAGTTTACATATTACTGGCTGGAAAGGATGTATCTTTGGTGTTTGGACAGACCATAAATATCCACTTAAGATAGAGTACATACTAAAGAGAAATTATTTCTATCAAAACAAAATAGAACAAAAATTAAAAAGCTTCTTTATGAATTGTATATTTCCAGAACTGGTAGATCCAACACGAAAAAAAATGTGACTAGAAAATTTTACTACAATGTTGTAGTAGTAGACTTGTAGAAAAATACTTAATTTTTTGTAGAAAATTTTACTACAATTTATAGTTAAAAACTATTCATTATTGTAGCAATTGAATTGTCGAATAAAATGCTACAACAATAGGAAAGAAGTCTACAATGTTTAGTATATTTTACTATTGTTTGTGGAAGTAGAAATTTATTAGAATTATCGTAATTACTAATTTAAATAACCTTAGTAGATTAATTAAAAAAAAATAGTTGTGGTCAACGATCGAATGTTGTGCCCAACGAACAAATGTGCCAAGTTCAATGATGTTTTTTTTGTCTTAATTGTGACATACCTACTTCTCATTTTTGTTAGTTATCTGACAGTCATTTAATATCCAAATCAGTGTAAAGGTGATAAATATCCCCGTTTTAAGGGTATGAACAGTTTAATAGGTATTAATTTTTATTTCATAATTTTCAGGTGCAGAAAAGTCAACTGAGACTGAGGGCGCTATTATTACTATTATTATTATTATTATTATTACATATTGTAATTGAGACTATATATCTTTTATAGTAAAACAATAAATTGAATATTTTATTAAGGAACATTTTTTAAGGTTATAATTATAATAATTATAAAATACTTCTACAAATTTTATTAAAAATTTCTACAATTTGTATGAATTTTTACTATTTATTGTGTAAAATTTTCGTATTTATTTTCATAAAACGCAATACATTTTTAATATAAATTTATAAAATGAATAGCAAAAATTATAACAATTTGTAGAACAATTCTTATGATGCATTTGGCAGCGGCGGCGCGTGGTTCAATACTCTGGGGGTGCACAACGTAAGATACAAAAAAAATTGGGTGCCACACAACCACGTCCAAAAATATTCTTTAAGCGCTATCAAACCGTCAATCTGGGTTAGCAAATTAAAGGATCTTATTAAAAAATTAAAAATTAATAACTTACCCTGCTGTCTCTGATGAATACTTCGGCCTTGCCAAAACAATTGTCTTTATAGATATAGGAATAATAGTTTTTATACTTCACAAACACGTTTTGAATTGAAAATCAATACGTCTGTCCTTTTTCGAGATAAATGCATCAATAACTAATTCATTAAAATTTGGGATCTCTTGAATCATTTGTTTCTCAATAGATAACATTGCGAGGGCAGTTAACCTATTTTCACCCATTGTACTTCTAAGAAAAGTTTTTATTCGTTTTAATGTGGAGAAACAACGTTCTGCTTCTGCGGTTGTCATGGGCATCGTAACAATTGCTTGTAGCACTAAAAACGTCTCTGAAAAATCTACTTGCAAATTATTTTCAATTAAAAATTTAAGTAGGTGGACTGCTCCTGAAACTTCTCTAAAATCTGATCTTCTGTATATTATTTCCAGTTCTGTCTTCAATTTATGCTTGTTCAAAAAAGGAAAATTCATAATCGCTGAATTTAGGTTAGTATGGGAAAATTCGTTGAAAATGTATCAAAATTATCAACTGAAAATAAGTGCGCTATTTCCAGATGGCCAGTGAATGAAAATCTTCTTTTGATTTCTGCAATTATAGTGTCACATACCTCCTTGGCTTGCACCACCGTAGAAACATAAGAATGTCTATCTTCTGTCTTTCTTCTTTTCCTAGCTTGATTGTCATCAATGTTTGCTAACTCAGTTTCTTTAATAGTATGTATATTATCTCGTTCTTTCTGAATATTTTGCTCAAACTCAGTAATGCATCTTTTTACGGTTACTGAATCAGTAGCTCTTTTTTGCAGCTGTGAATATAAAATGTTGACGTGGGGCATTATACGATGAAAAACTGACAACCAAAAAATAAACTTAGGATCATGCAATAATCTTAAAAGTGCGCCTGCCTTCGTGATGGTATCAGATTGTCTGGATGTAGATTGTATTTTTTCCATACACGCTATAAGGGACTCCCGGTTTTCATATACTGTATTAACGGTTCTAATTTTGAAGTTCCACCTGGTAGCAGATGCTCTTGGAACTCTATTTCCAACCACTTCATCCAATATGGCAACTCTTTGTGGAGAGTTGGAAAAAAAATTGGTAATGTCACTCAGTTCGGCAAAAAAAATACGTGCATTCGTATTTATGCTTGTTGCCTGAGACATTATCAAGTTTAATTGGTGAGCATAGCAATGAATATAATGGGCGTATTTAAATTTATCTTTAATAAGTTTTTGTACACCACCATGAGCGCCACTCATGACGCTTGCTCCGTCATAACTTTGGGAAATCAACTGATCAGGATTTCTTAAAACATAATTTTACGCTTCTTCTATGCAGCTAGCTAAAGCAACAGCATCATGTTCATTCGGTTTTACAAAAGTCCAAAATCGTTCAACGGGGCTGCCGTTCGGTAAAGTATAACGGTAAACTATAACCATTTGGAAAATATTGGAAATATCACTTGTTTCGTCACTCATAATGGACACAAATTTCGAGGCGGCAATTTCTTTTTTGATATGTGCCTGACACACGAAAAGAATACATTCCAATAAATCGTTTTGAATGTCTTTTGATGTACCTTTAAACACAGTAGCTTGCTGCAAATGATCCCTCAGTGCTAAATCCAGTTCGGCAGAAAAATTTATAAGTCCTCTAAATATACCAGGGTTCACAGAATCTTCTTGTTCATCATGTCCACGGAGAGCAAGCTCAAAAGCACCACAAAATTTTATACAGTTTATAATTTTAGATAAAACATACCTATTTTTCTTTACTTGGTCATTATGTTTTTGAATGCTTGATCGATATGCACTATTTAATTGTTGTCGAATATCTTGTTTACCTAATAAATTATATCCTAATTTAGCAGATAAATGTGACTTTGAATTTTGATGTTTTTTAATTTTTTCGGATAAATGTATTAAATCTCTAACGCCAGATTTTGTCCATTCTGATGCCTCGTCGCTTCCAAATAATAAACAAGGAAAGCAGTAAAGACTGTTACTCACATCACACCCGCACAACCAGTCAGTTTTTTCATAAGTATCTGTTTTAAAAGTACGTTTATATTCACGACTTTTGCATTTAGTTACATTCGTAATTAATACACTTGGTTTCGGACGCCCAACACTTTTAATTTTTATTTTTTCTTCTAAAGGAAGGGAAGAAAAATTAATTGTCTTTAAATATTGCACGCTAATGTCCGTCATTTTAACAAAATTCCTGTTTCGACAGCGCGACACCGATTATTACGCTCCCCACGCAAGCTACAAGTGCACAAATTTTATGTGCACGCGTGCCAGTAGAAACATCGAACGTCACACTAGACTGCCGCGGTGAGGGAGGGAGAAGATTGACCAATCGGATCGAATATTCCGATGTGCAGTGTACGAAGATATCGTGGCGGGCGTCGTGCAAAGCGAACGGCTGTATTTTTTTTTCTCGGCTGGATTTCTCACGTTACGCATAGCGTCTTGCGATTTGGAGTTTTGTTTACGAAATAATTGATCGTTTTTTAAATAAAAATAATTATTAAAATAATGACAGGACAGAATCACAGGATTTAACTAGTGTTTTTTTTTTCAAGAGGCATTAAATTTGGGGGTGCACGTGCACATGTGCACTTATTGAGGAACCGCCGCTGGCATTTGGATATTTTTACTAAATATTGTAGATAATATCTCTACAATACATTCTCTACAAATATTTGGAAATTTTTACTACAAATTGTCCCTGTCCCTATATGTACTATTTATTGTAGAGAAAAAATGTATAATTGTAGCAATTTGTTCGACATTTTTTTTTTTTTTTTTTTTCGTGAAGACACGTACGAGATATGTCATTATGGGAACCAGCTTATATTTTAGAAGCAATCGAAAACAAAAAAAAAGATTCATAAATAAAACAAAACTAGTTTGTTTTTAATTTATTAACGTCGGTTTAAAATATGGTGTAACTCTTTTTCTTCCTTATATCGTGGAGAGAAGGGAGTCACAATATTTAGTTTTATAGGTATTTCTGGGAATAACAACCTTTCCGTATTTATATTACTACATCTTTATTTCAAATCCAATTTTAATTATTATTTTTTTATTCTCTGGAGAAAAAATGAAATTACATTTACATCGTTGTATTTGAAAAACAATGTATTTTTAATATAATAATTTGTCTGGTAAAGTTAGGTTCTTTTTAACAATTTTATTAAACTTATAGATTTTTTCTGGTTGAACCGTTTATATTTTAACAAAAGCGTCTGTAGGATGATAGTCCAAGCCTTTATCTTTTTGCAAAAAAAAAATAATAAAATATATTCATTATTGTGCCGTCTAGAATGAAAACCAAATACTCGAAATTCACACATTTTGGTTGCATTTGTGAGGAGCAGTGCAATAGCTCTTAAGCAACAATGGGTGCAAATATTTTTACATGAACAGATCTAAGGGAGTAAAGGGATCATACAATTTTACATGGACATATTTAAAAGAGACCTAATATTTTTAGATAAATAGGCGAAATAAGGAGCCCAAATATTTTACATGAGCAGGCATAAGAGGTAAAGGGGCCAATTATTATTGGATAAATTGCTCGAACAAGTTTGTAAACCCTATCAAAAGGCGATATAGAATGGTTTTTCAAAATCATCACATGATTTGACCTAAGTAATGCCAATGCTTCACAAACCAGAAAATTCAACGTCAATACTACCATTGGCTTTCGGTCTTTCGTTCCAAGTTAAATTATTTCTCGTTTTTTTTTACGCTACGAGTTTACCCTTGTGGGCCTCAGTCTCGATAAGGTGGAAACCACCATTTTATAGTCTCTCAAATTTCAGTAACAAAATTGCATTTAGATATTAATTGCCTTTTTTAAGAGCTCGATAGAAGGACCTGGTACATTATAACTTGACTATCTTTTTTTTAAAAGCTCAACAGAAGACCTCGAAAATCCCCCCTGCCAAAAAAAAAATTTACATCCGTTCTTGGCCCTCGTACACCTACGGTTTGTTTGAACTGGCCCTTTGAAAATCTCAGTTGTGCCGTTTGCTCTACCTACTTACCTAACTATTTTTTGAGACAAAATGATAATAACGGCATATATTTTTCAAGTAATATTATTTGCATCCTATACTTATTATTAATACATTTTCTTTTTACTCGAAATTGTTATATGAAATCATGTGTAGTTAAATATAGAAGTGAAATACATACTCCGCCATCTATACGTCGGCAGCTAAAATATGTGATCCAGAATAGTAGTTTACTGTGTAATTTTATAATATTTATTGAAGAGTTCTGTCCAGGCTTCTTAACTTGATTATAATAGAACAGTAGTATGTTAATAGATGTCGCTAAAGTAACTTCTTTTAAAATATAATTATGAAACAAAAATCGTGCAATAATATTATTTATTGGCATTGTTTGACTATAATTTGTAGACTGTTATTGGTTTTAGACAGAAATAATTTATGGAACATTGTATAACGATCAGATAAACTTTATTATCCGTAGGGAATTATTTCTGTGGAGCCCTCTCTACACGCTAAAAGGAAACTTAAACTTTATTGGAATTTTGGGATTACAGTGATCTATTTCAGTAAACAAATCTATTTTTAACCCACTTGAGAAAAGGAGGAGGTTCTCAATTCGTCTGAATATTCTTTTGTATCCCTTCTTCAGAGAAAACAACACGGATTTGGGTTTGTTTTCTGTTTTATCTTCTTCGGGTTTCTGTGTGGGTTGTTTTTTCATTTCTTTTATGTAGTACCATGAAGTACAATCAGGATTATTAATACCAGATTAAATAAATTTCAAACGGCTGGATAAACTTGTTGATTAGTATTCGGCGAGGTTAATATCTAGACTAGAGTTGCATTTATTTAATTGATTGGAGGTCAATTGCATGCAACTGTATGGGTTCTTATGTATTTTCGGAGTTTCTTCGAAGATTCCACTCAAATTTTGGCAATAGCTATAAGTGGATTTGCATTATTTCTTCAGTGCTTTGGAAGGTCGAATTTTCGATTTCGGGCGTAAGGCTACAGGTAGGTTAAATAACCTTCACAACTCGGGCGTTCAAGGATCGGTACCAATATTATAAGTACCTAATATATTGAAAGTCAACTCTTTAGTTTAACCTGAGAAGGTGCTTTCGGCTTAAAATTAAAATTATATAGGTACGGTGTACCTACCGTACAAGAGGAGCTTGCCAGTTTTTAAATATTATGTAACTTTCATAAAACACGATTTTTTATTTGTCTTTCTCTGCGAAAATAGTCTTTACATTATATTGTTATGACATTTGAAATTGCCGTTTTTATTGAAAAAAGTATAGGTACTAATTTGTTTTTTATATAGGTAATACTTATATTGATAAATAATAGTGTACCTACCTCGGCTAGGTATTTAATTTTTATTTTAATACATTTTTTATGTATTTCATATGAAAAACATTTTTTTTATTAGTTTTATCAAAAAAACTTATTCAGCATAAAAAGTTGTGCATGGTTTAAAACCTAAATTGCAACCATCAGATATCACATTTTTTAAGTCGTATACGAGGATAGTTGGCGGCATATGGAAACTTTTTTTATTAATAATTTTATGAGAATAATGTCCTCATGAAAAATTGTGCGTGATCTGATACCTTAAATACAAGCATCATATATCAAATTATATAAGTCGTATACGAGGTTTGTCAAAAATGAATGTACTTTACTCTTGCATGGCCAAAAATAATTTTTTGACAAACGTCGTATACGACTCATAAAAATTGATATCTAATGGGTGTATTTTAGGTTTTAGACCATGCATAATTTTTGATAAAACCAGTTGATTGGCACTTAAAAAAAATTTGGTGTGATCATTATTTCAATTAATATCCGTTTTAGGTTAAAGGGTATTTTATCCTTTTTTACTTTCCCGTATGTATGATAAGGAAAGTATAGGAATCATGATTGTTTTGGCCTCAGGTTTTCGAATGATTTTTACGTTTTGGTGGTCCCCTGAACCCATTTTAACTATTTTCGTGATGATTTCTGTGTATCTGTATTCATGATAACTCTAAAACGGGTAAAGAGAAAAACACTAAATTAAGCTTTAATCCATCCTCTAATGGGTTGATTAGATTTTGGACATATTTCCCATACACCACTCCAATGAACACACACATTTTTTTTTAGCGTAAATATAACGTTGTCTAGTATAAAAACGTTATTGGTTGAAAATTCAACGTTAAAATTTTAGTTGAAAAATTAAACGTTTATAAAATACTATTTTCTAACGTATTTTTCTATTTTTGAGTGAATGTTGAACATTTGATAAAATAATACGTTTTTTTATAATAATATTTTCTTGTTTATGTTACGGTCAGAGTCGTGAATCCAAGAAATGACGTCAATGACCGGCCAAAGACGTCACAGCCTATGCAAGTTGTTCATTCACATCATTGGCCGGGCTTTCACGTCAATAATCATTTAATTTGGCCATTCATGATAATGTCGTCTTTGTCCGACCATTGTCGTCAATGTATACAAACAATCGGCCAATGCTGAGAACTTAGGTTAAAATTTAGTTTACTTTAGTTTGAGAGCAGGTGCAGTAAACAAAGTGCGCGCCAGTGTTTTTTTTATTTGTGCTATTTATCAACAATGGAACTAACGAGGGATCGATTTGAGCAGACATTAACTATATTACTTATTAGTAAAATGGATGACAATAAATTTTTTCTAAGTCAAAATGAATATGAATCCAAAATTCAAGAAGTAAAGGCGGCCACACTATTCAAACGCCTTTATCAAAAAAAACTCAAACTCATTATAGACTAGTAAATAGATATGACATTTTAACATTATATGGCAAAGATCGTTTGATACGGCCGGTAGAGGAAAACACTAATAAAATATTATATTACGTGACAAATGAGGAGCTATAAGATATTTTACAATTTTACTGAAATAGGCCATGGAGGGCGAAACAGGATGGTTGCCGAGTTGAAAAACAAATACTCTAATGTGACAAAAGAAATTATAATGGTATTTTTAAAACTTTGCATTCAGTGTCAAAAAAAATCGGCTACTCCCAAGAAAGGATTGGTTTCTAAACCCATTTTGCACTCCAATTTTAATTCTAGAGCTCAACTGGATTTAATTGACATGCAGACACAAGCATATACTGACTACCGATTCATTTTCGTTTATCAAGATCACCTTACAAAGTTCACATTACTTAAAGCACTGAAATCCAAAAGGGTCATTGAAGTTGCAAGTCACTTGTTGGAGATTTATACCACGTTTGGGGCACCTGTAATATTCCACTCGGACAACGGACGCGAATTTGTGAATTCTGTAATAATTGAATTACATAAAGAGTGGAAAGATGTAAGAATCATTCATGGCAAACCTCGTCATAGCCAGAGTCAAGGTTCTGCAGAAAGAGCAAACAGAGATGTAGAAGAAATGCTTGCCGCTTGGATGGCCGACAATTAATCTTTAGATTGGCCCAAGGCTCTTAAATATATTCAATTCCAGAAGAACCGCGCTTTTCATAGTGGTAAGTAACAATAAAAATATTTATTTTAAAATAAAAAAATTGACTTGTTGGTAGGAATTGGTAGATCGCCCTATGAAGCCATTTTCGGATGTCCCGCTAGAGTTGGATTGGCATCAACAAGTTTACCATAAGATGAGACAGCCAATTTAACTTCAGAAGAAGACATTGAGGAATTACTAAATGAACAAAATGAATTTTGTCGAACAGAAGAACAAAATACTTCGGCAATACTTAATGTTGAATTTGAAAATCAACCTAATCTACAATCCTATATAACTGATAATAATACAGAATTCGAAAATCGATTCAATCTAAGTCAATCCGCTTTAATTGATAATAATATAGAATTCGACAATCAACCCAATCTAAGTCAATCCGCTGTAACTGATAATAATACAGAATTCGAAAATCAACCCAATCTAAGTCAATCCGCCATAACTGATGTTAATACAGGTAAAAGAATTTATTAACAAATTAATTAACTAACCCACAGAATGTTTATTATTATCGATTATTTTTAGAAGCTATATCGATCTATAATGTATGTTCAGAGTGCTCTACATTATTTTCTTCTAAGCAAGGTTGTAATTCCAATGAAGCATGCGTTAATTGCACCATGAAGTCGAAAATTTTCCTTGAACGGAAGAGATCAAAAGAACGTTTGGAAAAACAAGCAAAGAAAATGATGAAACTATCAAACGAGAAGTTTTCTGAAGTGGACGTAGGTAGAACTGTACGCGTTCCTATACCTGATGTTGACAGGGCAAGGTGTGCTCCTCGCAATATGTTAGCAGTGGTGACAAATAAGAATGAAGCATTTTACACGCTTGGTAAGAAAATAATACATTTTTTTTTGCAATAAAATGGATAAAAGAGATAGGTACGAAATATGACAGTTAAATACGTTTTCTATTTTATTTTAGGGACAAATTCTGGTATTTTAAAACAAAAATTTACGAGATCCGAATTTAATCCCTGTGGAAAAAATTTGCTGGAATCTGACGATGTTTTAGGAGACAAAGAAATAAGCTTGAGAGAAGCAGCGGGAACTAGTAACATCTTGGGAGCACAAGGATATAAAAAATGTCATTGCAAAACAGCTTGTAAATCAAATAAATGCAGCTGCTGCGCAAAAGGAAGATTGTACAACTCTGTCATGGAAGCCTCAATTGCACAAACAAGCAGGAATAAATTTCTTAATTTTATATGAAAGAAATCAAATTTATTAATTTTACCAATTTTATTTTTGTAAGCTAAAATAAAGAAAGTTTCCGTTTTTTCAATACGTAGGTAATACCTATTATATTTTATAATAATAAACGTTTTTTTCAAAATAGTGTTTTTTGTGTCTCCAGTATAATTAACTAACTATTTTTATGTTAAACCACATTTTCGAAGAAGCTTAATTAAACCTAGTGATCATTAAGAACAATGTCTAAATAAAACTGATCATTCACGACAATGGCCGGTCAAAGATGTAATTATTCATATTAAAAATGATACACTCATACATTGGCCACGTTAAACGGGAATTCTCATCATTGGCCGGCTAATGACGTCAATGGAGATGAAACGTGAAAATGACATCAATGGCCGGCAGTTAACGTCTTTTCCCAGTTAACGTCTTTGACCGTAACATTTATAATTAACGTTTAATATTTAGCTCGGTTGATAAGTACTATAAATAAACCGAAAGTTAATTTTTTTTGTAAATAATACGTATCATATCAACGTATTAAAAACGTTGTTATATCGAGACATTTTAACATTTAGTTTATTTTTTAAACTAAATATATACGTTATTTAAATATTAATTATTTAACTATATTTTAATATTATATTGATTATACGTGGGATATTAACGTTGGTTTTAACTAAAAATCAAGTCGTATAAAAAACGTTATTGTATTCGAACCTTTTAATGTTTTTTTTACTACGGTGTGCTCATTGGGACACATTATTTTAGAAATTTTTCAAACGTTTTAAACATATAACATTTCAAGCACAAGTTTTTGAAATATTTTTGTTAAATATTTCTCTGAAAATGTTTTATAAATGTCACAAAAGTTTACAAAATGGCCAAGACTTGAAAAGTTTGCGTCTGTTATCGGATACATTTCTGAAATATAAGTATGCTATATTTCTGAATGGTTTCAAATTATTATTTATGAAATATATAAAATATTACATTTACAGGATATTTTTACATTTTAAGAACGTTTCAGAAATGTATCTGGGGCGTTTCGTAATATTTATGTATTACAAATATTTCAGTGTTACATTTTTGAAATATTTACTGTTTTTGTGCTGTATGGGTTTATAGAGGGTTGTTTTTCTATTTTAAGAAATGTATCTGTAATTTACGTTTGGAAAAGAAGATTGTTCAAATAAAAGTTGCTTACGACGTAATTCTCTAGAATTTTTGTTTCATACATTTTTCTCATTATTTTATTTATCACGCTCTATAATTTTTGTTTTATATATGATTTCTCTAAAATGAACCGTAATGGAAAAATCTTTAATTTTTTTACATCGGCTAACTTTTTAATGCTCGCTATATGTTAAAAACAAAGCTTGTTCTGCGATATCATTCACGTCTCTTAAATTCTCAATAATTCATTACGATGTCATTACTACTTGAATCAGAATCAGGGTACATAAACTATGGTCAAATTTCATATCCCGTCGACGCTCGATTTGCGAACTCACATGTAAACAATTTTGGAGGGTGCCCGAGTTGCGACGAATTCAGGTAGTTTTTACCACGCCCGAGTTGCTAACGCACGAGTTGATAAAGTACCGAATTTTATGTACGAATTTCGCAGCCTTGGAATATTTTTAGCAAAGTGTTGTGTTTTATTATTAGGATTCTCTTCTTTTCGCAATTTGTTTCTATTTTAATTGGTGTATTGGCAGGAAAAACGAAAATAATTTGGTCATTAATTTCTTTAATTATATTGTGAGGATTGCAGGACTATCAGGGCATCTTAGTTCTTCAGCTTTGATAAGAGTAATGATACAATTTTCATCCATTATTTTTTCATGGTATTGGTATAGATAAACGTCGTTTAATTTTGGACATGGAATTTCTTGATATTGCTGACGAGTGTAAAACAGGAAAACATAATTGAAATTAGTCAAATAAGTTATTTGGAAAATATCCTTAAAAGATTCGGCATGATAGATTGTAAACCTGTTCAATTTCCAATAGATCCAAACACGCAAATCCCGGATGAAAGTTCCAATGACATGTGTCTAGAAAAAGAATTCAGAAAACTGATTGGGTAATTAATGTATGCAGCTTTGAGAACAAGATCAGTTTTGTGTTCCTCGGTGTGTCATTTAAGCAGGTTTCAGAGTAAAGCGAACACAGGCTTAAGAGGGTGTTAATATATAATAAAAGTACAATAAATTTTAAGTTAATTTATCAAAAAAATTAACAAAAGAGTAGCCTATCTTAATTGGCGTTGCAGATGCTGACTTAGCTGGAGATCGGAAAGACCGAAAATCATTTTCAGGTTATGTATTCAAGCTTTATGGATCAATCTTGTGCCACACGAAAACAACAAACAGTGATACTATCGTCAACTGAAGAAAAATACATGTCCCTTAGTTTATGTTACACTGAGGCGTGCTGGATTAAGAATATTACAACTGTACATCTGATTCAGACTTACACTAGTGCTGTATATTGTCACGCTTAACGGTTAGGGGGTGGTGATGATCTTTTTTTATGTGTATAGGGGTCGTCGCTTGGCTTCGAGAGGTAAAGATAGATAATCACCCACTTCCGCTAAGCGCGCTCTAGCCGATGTTAATTTCAAAAAGCTCAGATTAACTTCTTGGTTTAGAAGGAATCTACGCCACTTAAGATGGACCTAGGGTGACTTAAATTACCGTATAGTGAACTAGACTAGTAATAAGAGAAACATCATGTATAAAAAACTAATAAACACTTTATTAACTGTCCGTATTTAAAGGACTCAATTAATATATAATAAAAAATAGATATAATAAAAATAGACATGATAATAAATAATAAAATTTGAGGCCCTTACCTCATTTTCAGGATACAGTCACAGTTGTATTTAACTTTATTTATCTTCAGAAATATCTGTTTATTTTATAAACCCGAATGATTTCCCCAGTGATTGATCGCGACCACTTTTTTCGCTGTCCGCAAAACTCTCTTAACTCACTAAAAAAACTGACTAGGTTCGATTTCGCAAGACATCCAAAATCCTCGAGTCAGCACAAAGTTCATTAGTTTTTAACATAATTGTTTTGTAACTATGAAATGCATTCTCTACGATTTAAAAGTATTTCGAAATCGACCTACTATTCAGAAATAATTTAACATACAGGATGTTAAATTATTTACTGAGCCGAATGAAAATAATTTAATTTAATTAACAGAATAATTGTGACAATATTAAAGATTGCCAATTTTTACTAGATTCATATGATAATATTCGCAACGTAGTTCTACATAATTATATTTTTACAGTGATTCGTTCAAAATTAGTAGGTAGTGCACGTCAATTAAATAGTAGGAGAACAGAATTAAATAATTGGATTTTATTAAAGAACGCTCTAAAACAAAGTTTTGGAGACAAGAGGACTTTGGAATGCCTAGAGTAGGATTTGTTAATGGTTACACCATTAAAGCATGAACCTGCTCTATAATTCGCAAAAAGAATACAAGTTTTAAGAAACCAATTGATAAGAGTAAATAGTTTTTCAGAACAAGAAATGAATGCTCATATTAAAGAAATATATCGTAGACACTACGACCAACTGTGACTTAGAATTTTAATTAGAAATTTGACTGGATTTTTACAACATTCTCTTAGAATTAAAAACCCTAATTCTATAGAAACCATTATTGCTCATATTGTTGAGAAAGAAAATTTATATTATGCTTAAAATAACATTAAAACTGAAAATAATCCTACACATAACACAACATATTGTTACGCAGGTTTTTGGTAACTCAATTTATTGGAAACTCAACTTTTTACAATTCAACTATACAACTCATAATATGAACGTATACCGTTATTCTGAAAGTAAAAACTGACGTCAGGATTCTCGACCCTTCTCGAATTGTCAAGATTTTTCTTGACAAGGAATGATATTTCCAGACATTTCTGGACTATTCTATCTTCTTTTCTTTTACTCTTACTTTTACTGATGACCGCAGCACACTGTAGGGTGATGGGTGACATTGCACTTCTTTTTGTATTCGTACGTTTCCTATAACAGCCGCAGGCTACTGCAGGTGAAGTGTAACAATATCAAAGACAATTTAATAATCATAGTGCACAAAATCAACGTTAAAACTTATGCATTGCCTGATAATAATTA
Source organism: Psylliodes chrysocephalus (assembly GCA_927349885.1). Lineage (NCBI taxonomy): Eukaryota > Metazoa > Arthropoda > Insecta > Coleoptera > Chrysomelidae > Psylliodes > Psylliodes chrysocephalus. The sequence goes on from OV651813.1 coordinate 70,948,648, forward strand.
TCAAAACATGGTTTATTCAGCTAACCCTCAATACTCAAAAATCAATTTACCAGTACCTAAACAAAATTTTCATACAATTCCCCAAAATTAAGTTCTCCATCTTTTGATGCAAATCAAAACCAAAATTTTAATCAATATTTGAAACAACCTATCCAAGTTCAAATACCACAAATTAATAGATAATCCCCAACGAACAAACGAGTATTTAGACCACCTAAATTTGCACCCACAGGTAGAATTCCTCAAAATGACCGAAACTATGTCAACAACTTAGAAATACTTATAGAAACAATTTTAGAAACAATCATAGTCACGTAACAATTATTTTAAACCAAACGTTCCCCGAATTTTTAATTTTCAACAATTACACCAAATTGAAACTAAAGTTAATACAGAAAATAATATTCAAAATCCAAATGAATCGAACCTTCTTGGAAATGGTAAATTATATTGAATAAATAGTAAATTTATGAACTGACAAAATTTTATTATTTGACAATTACTATCAAACATCAAAAAACAAAAACATCATAACACAAATTATTTCAACATATACAGGATGTCTTTTTTTATCTTCATTGTCCTTCATCACCTCCTTCTAATGAAATACAAAAAATAATCCTATCATCGTAATCCTATATTGTGTCTTAGTTTTTCGAATAAGATTTTTCCAAGCGCTTTAGTGAAAATGTCTGCTTCGTTTGTAGGTACTTCAATTAGACGTTCAGAGACTTTGTCTATAATAAAATGAAATTTAATGTCCACATGCTTCAATCTCTTATGATTTTCAGGAATCTTTGCTTCTTTTATCGCTGACTGAATATCTTCGTACATAGTAATGGGATCATTGATTTTAACTACTAGATCTAAAGTATTCCTAATCCAGCACGCCTCATAGACACATAAACTAAGGGACATGTATTATGCTTCAGTTGACGACAGGGCCACTGTTTGCTGTGTAGCCCAAGAAATTGTTGATCCATAACCTGAAGTTGATTTTCGGTCTTTCCGATCTCCAGCCCAGTTAGTATCTGCAAAGCCAATTAAGATAGGCTGCTTTTTTGTTAATTTTTGATAAACTACTTCAAATTTATTGTACCTTTAATATATCCTAACACCCTCTTAAGTGCTGCATACATTAATAACCCAATCAGTTCTCTGCATTCATTTTTTAGACACATATCGTTGGAACTTTCATTAGGGATTTGCGTATTTGGATCTATTGGAATTTGAACAGGTTTACAATCTGTCATGCCGAATCTTTTAAGGATATTTTCCAAATAACTTATTTGACTAATTTCAATTATGTTTTCCTGTTGTACTATATCTATTACTAATTAATTTAAAGCTCTCCTTAAATCTTTCATTTTAGTTTTTTTCAAGTTCGGTTTTAAATCTTTAACTCCTTTCTCTTCATTTTCCAGAATTATTATCTCTGCATTAGTAAATAAAATTCTCTTAAGAATATTTGAAATACAAGCAATAATCCGATTTTGATCTGCTGAAATCCATTTTTCTATGAAACTTTTAAATTTTTCGTTCCAATAACGTGGGGATTTTTTTAAGCCATATAAAGTTTTATTCAGTTTTAATACATTATTTGGTAGATCTATTTCTTTAGGCCTTTTCATCTCCATATAAAAAGGCACTTTTAACATCTAGCTGGTATATAGGAAGATTTTTTTGTGCTGCTATTGATAAAAGAATTCTCAAAGTAGTTATTTTAGCAACAGGTGCATATATTTCAGCAAAATCAAATTCTTGTTGTTGATGAAAGCCTCTAACTACTAATCTGGTCTTATATTCTATCACGTCACCTATTTCGTTTTCCTTCTTCTTATAGACCCACTTAGTGTCGATAGCCTTTTTATCCGATGGTAACTCTACCTACGACCATGTGCTGTTTTCTTCAAGTGCAGAAAATTATTTTGTAATTGCTTCCTGCCAAAAATCCCTTTTTTCTATAATTATTGTTTCTTGATATCCTATCGTACTTTTACAATCGTGAACGTTCAGAAAATACGCCTCGTCAGCTTCGTAGCCTAATGGTTTAGGTTTTTTAATTTAATTTTTATCTCTTAACTGATAAGTATCTCTAATTTAAATAAGTTTATCGCTTTCATCGTTTTTTTCTTGGCTTTGAAGCGGCTCGTCTTCACAATTTTCGTCTCTGGAGTTACTTTCTTCGTAATTTTGTATATCTTTAAAATTTTCAGAATTTATTTCTAACGTATCAGGTATATCATTATTATACTCAGGATTTGAGGAAAAATTAACATCTTTTAATATATGAGTGAATATTACGTCCCGAGATACAACAATTTTTCGTCCCTCCTGTAATAAAATTCGAAAAGCTTTAGTATTTTCTTCATAACCAACAAATATACCCTTTTTACTCTTTGTATCTCACATTTTACGTTTTATTTTTGGAATATGGATGTATGATTCAGTTCCAAATATATGAAAACGACAGATATCATGTTGTTTTTCAAACCACAACTCATATGGAGTTTGGTTTTGACAGAGCTCGTTCCAGTTCGGTTTAATACATGAACTGCTGTATTAACAGCCTCTGCCCAGCAATTTTTATTTAAGTTACTTGCCCGTAGCATTGTTCTTGTCGTTTCTACAATGGTTCGCATTTCTATTTCTATTTTTCCATTCTGTTCGGGGCAATACGGTGCAGACTTTTGATGGCGAATTCCAAGATGTTCTAGATATTTTTTTACTTCATTGTTATCTATTTCTGTTCCGTTATCACTTCTTATTGTATTTATTTCACAACCAGTGTTATTTTCGGCACTTTCAATAAACATTTTTAATTTATATGAAACTTTTGACTTGTGTGTAATAAATTACACAGTATAATTTGAATTATCATCCTTTATTAATAATAAATATCTGGAACCACCTAAACTCGTACATTCCATAGGCCCACATACTTCTAAGTGTACAATCGAACAATGTTAAGTTGTTTTAGATAAACTATTTTTAAACGAAAATATGTGCATTTTCCTTTCAATGCACATTTCACAGAAACTGTCATTCGAATCAATATATTCTACACAATACTTTTGTAATATGTTTGTAACGTGGTTAAAATTTTGGTGGGCAAATCTTTCATGTCAAACATTTAAAGAATATATTGAGCTGCATCCTTGTAAATTCGATTTTGGCATAATTCCTTGTTTTGACATTGATTTTATTGAATTTTTTTAAGGCAATACAATCAACATTTGACTCTGATAAACTTGCTGAAGACTAATTTGCATAGTCAATTTTTAGCTTGATAATGAAAACTTTGTCGTTTCCTTCTGCTATTTCGATAACCTTGCCATTTCGTTCAAAATGACATTATTCTGAATTTCCACTTAATTTATAGCCTTTATCTAAAGCGCTTGCAACAGGAAAAAGATTTAACTAAAATTTTGGTACCAATAAAACATTGTTTAACACAGTGCATTGTTTTTAGTTAGTTTCCATTAATACATTGATATTTCCAATTCCCACAGCTTTCAGTAAAATGCCATCGCCAATTTTAACTTATTTGTTGATGGGATTAATTTCTTCAAACCAATCTTCCTGCCAGCTCACGTGTTCACTAGAACCACTATCTAGGTACCAACATTCTTTATTCAGCAAATTATTGTTGTATGAATGCATTCTTATAGTTATTTCTTTCAGGACTCCTGTTTTCTTCTGAAATTCTTCTTCTGTAATTCCTAATAAAATGATCCTGTTTTTTACAGTAATGAAAAGTAATTTTAATGTAATTGGGTCATTTGTTTTATTTTTAAAATACTGACTTGCAGAATGACCAAATTTTCCGCAATCTTTACATGATTTGGCTGCTGATATGCTAGTTACTATGTCGTTACCATGTAGTTTGTAAGTTATTGTCTTATCATTATTTTGTTAATGTCATTATATTTGTCAGTTGTATTTTAAGTTAAATAAAGCCTTTATTCTTGGTATAGTGTTTAGAACAGCTGCTACGCCACAATTCTCTTCATGTAGATCATGCCCTTCTTACTGCATTATTTCATCTTCAATTAAGAGTTTTGAGGTTACAGTATTTAATTGTTGATCTATAATATACTTTTTATACAGGGTGACTCATGCAGCCATCTACTAAAAATTAATGTTTTGAAATTATTAAAACGAGACATTTCATTTCTTTAGTGACTTATGAGTAAATTCATAATATTACATTAGGTGTGTAACCAAAAGATTTTAAAATATTCGAGGTAATCTAACTATTTTATAATTAAGTACCTACAAAAAAATTAGTAAACGTATTATTTGCTATATTGGTGACACGTTTTCATACAATTAAATACTGGCTACCTATTTTGTACAGGCAAGTACTTCCCAATATACGTGTTGAGCGAGTTACATTAAAAATTATAAACTTATACCGGTTATTATTTACCATATTATTTTCAGTAGAAAAATATGTTAATTTAGTATGTAATGCGTCCTATAAATTCCTTATTTTATAGAACCTTATGTTTAATTTCAGCAAAAAAAGATTCTTCTTAATTTACGTGGATTAGGCCCACTGGGAAAAGTACTATAAAAAATGCACCAAAACCTCTATCTCTGGAAATAGCGTAAGAGTTTAATTTATATATTCTTGTATTTGATACAACATACGTTCGTAGTGTCTGTACGAAATAGATACTCAGTATTTAAACTACACCTACATTAAAAATTGGACAATTATCAAATTTATTGTCCCGTGTATAAAAATTTGTCACTAATATCGGATAATGATATATTTTGAAGGAAATTATAAAACAGTTAGATTAACCTGTTTATTTTAAAATCTTATGTTTACATACCTATAATGTAACTTACTCAAGTCACTAAAAAAATACAAGGTCTCTTTTTAATAATTTCAGAACATAATTATTTTTTGGTTATGGGCAGGATGACTCAACCTGTATAAAAAGTACACATAGCTAAATCTTTTGTCCTCAAAATTGTAAAAGGGTAGATATTAACTTAATAAAGTAATTTCTCTGTGTTTTTTCTCAAGCTTTTTCAGGAAAACTAGACATAACTAACAAAAGACACATCTTCCATGAGTTAAGTTCAATTGCCGACGCACACAAAATAGTAAAAATTGCCATATAATAATATATGTAATAAGGAGATGGCACCTTAAATCCACATTTTTAAACCTCTGCATGCGTGATTGATGGTACGAGACGACGCCCATACTTCTCCAGCCCAGGCCGGAGGATTGAGGCGAAGATTTTCGACGAAACACATGCTTTTGTAGATGTAAATATTTGTATATAATTCTGTAAATAAATTTCTTCATTCATTCATTCTCTGTTGCGCAACTGTAGATTTATTGAGTCTTTTCAAAAATATATTGTGATTTATTCGTGCCTCACCTTGTAACAAATATTTCAAACTCTCCGCTCATCCGCTCATATGTATAATGGACATCTCACCAAAACTTATATTAAATGCAGATGTGTCCGGCTTGGATATCACTTGAGGTTCAATCAACATAATTTTAGCCCAACAAAAAACTCCAAATTATTAGTCAACTTGAACACAAAAAATTTCAACTTATTAGATTTCCATGAAGATGTTGAAATTACCCTTGAAAGAGACAACAATATCCTCTGTCTCAACACTCAAGTGAAACTTAACAGACATTTCATACCACTCCATAGACAACTCAGTTAACCCTCTATGATGATGTAAGTCCAAGTCGCTCAATATAAGCCTTTGAGAGCCATCTCCTCCTAAATTCGATTTCACCCATCAGAGCCTACCTTTGGAACCATGGTACTTGTTTGATATTTTTTTTAATTTATTTGTCTCACTTCAACCATAAGTACGCTTGTTGAGAGATTTGGAATTTTTAAGACTAAACATCAGATTCACCTCTAGGGACCGCGGGTTCAGTTGTGCCATCTTGGGTTCTCTGAAAAAAGTTCTGCAGAGCCCAGGCTGGCACAGCAGAATCACGTGAGTGATATTTCTGTTTTGTCTTGACATTAAAAGGATCATTAAAAAGATCAATTCATATTAAACATTTATTTTAATTAAAATTTAACTAACAAATAAATCAAATTTCAGAAAAATTTTCTTTAAAATCAATACTAACAAATTTTGATTTCCTTTAACCACCTCCAATCACTCGAACCACACTTGGAGAAACTTGTTCCACACTGAGGTGAACATAGATAAATTAATATTAAAAGATAAACCGTTTAAATGCACGGCACTGGTAACAAGTGGTAGTTCCCAGCCATACTACTTGGAGCCACCGTCGCAAATAAGATGACAGCGATGTTGTCAGTTTCCATAAACTTTCATGAGATTAGAGTTAATTCAAACGCATAAGCTGCACCTTATTTTGTTTTTGTCGTGCTCGATACCATCCATACAATGGCCATACTATTGCTGAGATATTTTAAAGAGAGGTTTGGCAACTGTGTTGATAACCTCGTTAAAAATAAAGAACGGAATGGCGGAAGACGAAATAGTCGAAAAATGCACAAAAACCGTCATAAAATAAAAGTTATTATGATGTTGTTGATATAATTATCCTTCGATAGGTAAGTTATTATTAGGTTAAGAAGATTGATAAGTGCTGATTTGATGAAATTAGTAAATATTAACAGTGTAATTTAATAAGGTGTTAGATTTGTTTAAGGACTTTGTTTATCGTTTTCTTATAGCCTTAACGAAGTATAATTTCATTTTGGATCGATTTTCAATTCTTTTTTAATATACCTATTTGTAACAAAACATGTCTGGCCCTGGTAAAACTAAGTAATCTTATTCAGCCCCTTAATTTAAATAAGTATTATTCTAATATTCAGCAGGCTGGTTATTCAAATAAAACCTTTTTTCATTATCTTTCCGATATTAAAATTCGTGAAAACTGTTTTAAGAATTTACATTTATCTTTAGATAATAAAATTCGCTATCTTTTTGAAGATCATTTTTGGCCAGATTCTTTTAGTAAAATTGCTTCAAAACATAAACGACTAATTGCAAATTCTGTACCAATTTTATTAGTTAATAGTACATGCAGTTCAACTATACTCAATACTCAACCCAAACAGTCAGATTTTAGAAAATGTTGAGGCTGAAGCACATACACAGTAGCATAAGATAGATTTGCTAATCTGCAACGAAAAACAAGAAATGATTTGCAAACGTAAACTTAGTATTAGTGATAAACAATTTGAACAACCCTCTGTTAAAAATGAAAAGTAATTTTCAAACTCAAATTTGTTAGATCAACTAGAACAGATTAGTTAAAATATAATTCAAATCGACCATTGCACTATGAGAAATATACTGAAAGTTTTTTCTATAAACTAATTTTAGACAAATTAAAAATATTTTTTTTTATAAGAAAAGGCAACATTTTGATAAGAAAAATTGTTTAATAAGATGTAAGTATGTACACCTGCATCAAAATTTGGTCCAGTTTTTCAAGAACAAGAGGAGAATACTATTAATTCCACTTACAGTTGTTATTTGTACATGTTCTGTATGTAATAAATGTTTTAATGCACCTTACTTTTATTAAATGATTAAACTATACGTATATACCTATTGTTTCAAATATTTTCATTTATATTTTTTGGAGTTTTATTACTTAAAAAACTAATATTTATGTTAAATACAGTATTTTAATGTAAATATTAGTTTTTTTTTAAAGTAATGAATGCCAAAAAATGTAAATAAATAATAAAGGACATTTGAATGAGCCGCGTTTAGGCTTGACATTCTTCTTTTTAATTTTCTTCTTTTATGTTGCTCTAACTGTTAAGTTAATCAGCCAAATGTGTAGCGTGCGACGGTGGCTCCAAGTAGTATGGCTGGGAACTACCACTTGTTACCAGTGTCGTGCATTTAAACGGTTTATCTTTTAATATTAATTTATCTATGGAGGTGAACGCACCTTCTCTCTTGACATTTGACCGGCCAACGTCTTTAAGTGTCGCTTGTCACCACATGGGAACAGTCGGTTAAACAATATTAATAAAAATGAATGTATAAATCAATTTAAATTTTAAAATATTACTAATAGAAATATTTAATTTTGGAGCGAGGATGACTAAGAACTTGGTGGATATGCTTGTTTGTGGACAGTAGGTAGACTTTTTTACAATTATAATGTAAATAGAGAAAAAACCTTCAGTTTTTTCTTTTGGCCTTTTGCCTTTAACCTTTTTCATATTAACTATTGTATTCTAAATTTAAATTTTAATATATTTTCTATAGTCACCCTCTATTTGTAATTTTTTTAAATTTTTAACTAATTTGTTAACTTGTTTTCAACTGTACTCAATGCGTATAGTGAAGGTGGTATAATTCCTTAGTTCCACACAAGCTTACTCGCTTCTGGAGATCAGATATGATTTTTTAGGGGCTTATTCCACACTCACTATTTCCAACACTGGATTACGTCACTCTGTTTGTTATCTTTTAATTGTTAATTTGTTCAGAATTACCTTATATATATTTTTAACTTTTGACTTAAAAGTCTTACTCAGATTTTATTTTTACATATATTTATTAATTGTAAGTTTACATCCACAATTTTTGTAGATAAGCATTGATGATGGCATCATGCCGAAAGCGCTTTGCATTTAATAATTAAAAAATTTTTGCACGAAATACAAGTCTTTCCTTTTGAATCTAAACTAAGTGCACACGGCTATCAACCTTATTTGGTTATTTCAATAAATTCACAAGTTTTTAACTTTAACACCCGGTGTATCGAGCAAACACGAATTATCCTACGTCTGGCAACATTGCTCTCACCGCTCAAATGATGCTTTATAATTTTAGGCGAGGGACATGACTACTCATACAGTTACTGAATATGGGTCCAGCTAGTTTCCTTTTTCTATAGCCTTTTCATTGTCTTAATTAAAGGGCAAATGCTAAGTGCAACCAACAATCTAAACATAATTTGGAATATTTATAATTTAAGTATAACATAATAGCTGAGTTCAGGAAGTGAACCGTTTTTACTTTTTTCCCTCCAAATCTATCTTCACATCACAGGGTTATAATGATTTAGTATGAACTGAAGTTAAATAATAGGGAGTAAACGAGAAAAAAGAGTATCGTACTTTCTTTTATTACGGGTGTTTCAGTGTTTCATTAAAACAATAATTAAGAATAGATTACTGTTTTTGTATTTCATACGAAACAACTCGACAGATCGAAGACAACTGGACTGGTCCAAGATCTCAGTAATTGCAACCTAGAAATTGTATGAACGGTATTTTGTGAGTAGATATTTATTTAATAGACCAAACTCTTAGAGAATACTAACTCTTTTCCTTGAGGGTACGTAATCATCACCTCGCGTAACAATTCTCGCTAGCAGAGTGACATGCATAATTCGAGCCACCTATATGCATCCTTTAATTAAGGTTATCGCCCTGGCTATTCTCAGTATCATTTAGATATATACACCCTTCAATTTCTCGGTCTACCTGCCACATCAATATTCATGTTTTTAAAGTAACACGACTACTTGAAGTTACTAAAAACAAAGTAAAAGCGTAATATTAAATATGCTTTTTATAACAACAGAAAAGAAATTAATATTTCCAAATCTATACAGTGTGTCTACGTAAGTTGGCGGCATATGGAAAGCTTTTTTTATTATTTACTTTAAGAAAAAAGAATTATTTCCCATAAAAGGTAGTGTATGGTCTAAAACCTAAAATGCAACCATCTACTATTAAATTTTTTCATTCGTATACGTGGTTTTTTAAAAAAAATATGAGTGTATTCAAGAGTAAAAATTTGATGTGTCCAACACATGACTTTCCTATCTAGTTATTATAGGCTTTTTCCGGTTATTTTGTACAACCTATTGCAGCTCCTCTATAAATGTTTAGAAAAGGATTAAATATATACATTTTCCACATACATCTACTTTGAAATATTTTTCTATAGATATTCATTGGAAACGAAAATACTGAAAAATTTAAATTTAGCACTTTTCCTACAATTTTTCCATTACGGTCAATTTTAGAAAAATCATGTATAAACAAAAAATATAGAGATCGATATCGCAAACAACTTTTATTTCAACAATTTTTATAAAAATCAGAATTTTGCACATTTTGTCTTTCTCGAATACGGAGCATTTCGGGAAATTTTTACATAAACCAAAAATTAAATATAATAATATTAGAAGTAACTTTTACTTGAACAATTTTTTTCTCCAAACCTAAATAACAGATATATTCCATAAAATATAAAAACGACCTCCCATAAAGTACCCTCCAGATGTTCCGACTTTGTCCAAAATCTAATCATTTCCCGTCAGGCTGAAGTGAAACTTAAGTTTAAAATTTAATGTTTTTTTCTTTATCCGTTTTTGAGTTTTCTTCAAATTTCGAAATTTATACATTTTCTCAAATATCTCAAATACGGTCCATTTTAGAGAAATTATGTATGGAATAAAAATTACAGAGAATTATATTACAAACAACTTTTGTTTAAACAATTTTTATAAATTTTTTTTTTTTATATTTTGTCAATTTTTTTTGAATACCGACCATTTTGTATTTTGTGTAGAACAAAAATTATAGATAATAATATAAGAAGTAACTTTTATTTGAACCATTTTCTTTCCCAAACGTAAATAACAGATATATTCCATAAAATATAAAAATGACCGCCCATAAAGTACCTCCCCCCAGATGTTCCAACTCTGCCCAAAATCTAATCAGCTCATTATACGCTGGAAAAAAGCTTAAGTTTAAAATTTGGTGTTTTTATGTGTATGTTCATGAGTTATGCGACACACACACACACACACACACACACACACACACACACACACACACACACACACACACACACACACACAAACACACACACACACACACACAAACACACACACACACACACACACACACACACACACACACACACACACACACACACAAACACACACACACACACAAACACACACACACACACAGACAGACATCATCGCGAAAATAGCCAAAACGGATTCAGGAAACCTCAAACATAAAAATCCATCAAAAACTCGAGTCCCTCTTTGTCCTATTAAGGCTTCTTACAACCTCCACTTTTGTGATAATCAAAAATATTCGACAAAATAGAAAACACTGGTAATATGCTTATGCTTGGTCATAGCTAGTCTTAGTAAACCATTTATTCTAGAATGTACTGGCAGGAAGACGAAAGCGCATAGACAACGATCTTGGTGAATGTATATTCTAGAAACTGCCAAAGAACCAGTCTAACAAATGCTGGTTCTGCCACCGTTTGTTTTGGTTCTAGTAGCATGACTTCTATAGTTTTCGTAGCAAGTTCTGGTGAATGCGAGAACATTCGGAGCGTATAATATGTTGGATAGGAGGTAGAACATTCGGAGCGTATGTTATGTTGGATATGAGGTATGATATTAATACACTGCGACAAAAAATATCTATTTTGCTCTCGTCTGTCGCTAATGCAGCAAGGAAATAGTTTTGATGCCTATGAAAACCTCTCTAATCCTATCTTAATAGGGAAGTGTTGAATTTGCAGTAGCTTTAAATTAGGTACATTGCCCTCTTAGAATGTGAATGGAGGTTTGATCCTCCTCTTCAAAGAATCTTAAGTCACTATCTTCTACTACTGTCAGTTTACTAAGGTTTTCCTTGAGGCGACATGCCCGGTGAGGATCCTTGTTACAATGGGTAGCCTGTTCTTGCTCAGGCAGATCAACTCTCCGATCTTTTCTGGTTATATTCATCCACAAGTAATTTAGTCTGTATCTTAACCTGTCCCCAAGAGATTCGGCCCTGAAGCTGATAGACTTTCGTCTAATTACTCCGTTCCTGATCATTCTACGTTTTATCCTTTTTGCCACGTTTTCTATCAGTGGCGTGCGGTGACATTTTTGGAAGGGGAAGCGATTGTATAAAAATACAGCAGGCCAGTAAGCACAGCGCTGCAGGCGAAAATTTTTCGCGACGCTTTCACCATTTTGTCAAATTCTTGCTTTTTTTCCTCAGTACTACGGATAATCGAGATTGAGATTTTTGAAATGTTAATATTAATTTATTACCTAGTTTAGTACTAGAAGCTATAAAAAACTTACCATTGAAAAGCTTCCTTGGTTTATTTAAACGTAAAAAAACTGAAGTTTTTTTTATTTTTTCCAGCATTTTTCGCACAGTTGACACAGCAGTTGACATTTATTTATACTTAAGATCTATTCGCCTATCCAAAATGGCTGCAAATTTGTCTATAACATCGTCACAAAATTTTGAATTTTCTGATAACTGTTTAACAAGCTGTTTTTTAATGGATATTAGGGCTAAATTAGAGAGTCGGTCTTCACTTGTTGAATTTTGTGTAAAATTTTAATACGCTTTAAAGTTGAAAACTTCGCTTAACTTGTGGCTGGGATGGTTAGTACTAATTCACACAACTTGACGACTTCACAAAGGGACTTATTTCAACCAGTTGTTATAAGAAAAATAAACACATTGATAGGCGTCTTTTTATTACTAATTTCAGTTGTTTCATAAACAACACTTAACTGGGACTTTAATGCCGGAATATCGAAAAAATTTCCATAATTTAATTTTAGTGAATTAAAAATTTCCGATGGAAATTTTGATTAATCGTAGTTACTAATATTAAAATTGCACAATTCAACAAATTTTAATTCGTTAAAGTTTTGAAATTGAGAGTTCATTTGTTGTAAAATATTATCAAAAATTTCGGCGTATAATCGACGACGCCAACATTATCAATTCTAATTCTCTTTCTTTCAGGTTCTAAGCCAATGTCTTGAGTCTTATTCCAAAAGTGTTCAAACTGATCTCGTTTTTTATTCATTTCATTTTTAAAATCATCAATTTGTTTAATGCAAAAGCCAATGTCATTTAACTTTGTCTGTAAAATGTCGAATAAAATGTCAGTAAAAGGGAAAATCTCTGCAAAAATGTTGAGCAAAAAATTGAAATCAAAGTTTTGTTTAAGCCAATGCAAATACCCTTTAGCAGCAGTAACAGTTTCAGCATCCCATGTTTCTTTATTATCCCAAACGTCTTGGAAAAAGTGTATCAAAGAATCACGGTATTGAAACACTGTTTGCACTAAACGTCCATTATAGTTCCATCGCGTGGGAGCAAACCTTTTTGAACGTGAATGTCCAAAGCGCGAGTTATTTTCGATGACTTTGAAAAGAAGAAAGCTGAGCGATAAAACCAAATTAAGTCTATGTGCTATACAGTGAACGAAAATTGCATGTTTAAACTTTTCTTTTACTTTAGCTTGAAGGCCTCCTAAATGGCCAGCCATTACGGCAGCACCATCTTAGCTCTGGGCAACAAGCTTAGACCCACATTCTAAACTTGAAATAATGTCACAAACAATAATTTTAAACAATGCATTTGAAGTTCGTTCGCTAGTGACGTCCAAAAATCCTAAGAATAGCTCTTGAGGAATGCCATCCAATACATATCGCACAGCAATGGATAATTGACTTAAGTTTGCTACATCTGTGGTTTAATCAAGCGCATTTGATACGAAAGGTGCTTTTTTAATTTCATGATCCATCACAACGTCGGCAGTGCATTTAATTAAATCATTTTGGATTCTGTTTGAGGTACCTCGGAAAGTCGTCGAATCAATAAAATGATTTTTTAGGGTATCATCGTATTTTGTTAAAAAACTTAGAAGGTCCATGTAATCTCCTCGATTGGCGGATTTACTTGCTTCATTGTGCCCCCTAAAACTTAGTTCATGCTCTTCCAGGAAACAAGTTACATCTATTAATCGTTGTAAGACGTCCCTATTTTGTTTACCCTTTCATTGTGAATTTTGTTGCTTATTTTTAAATGATTGTCCAAAATATGTTCAATGCGATAGGTCCCGAATGTTTTTTCTTTAATTGTAGCACTTATATGAGATTTGCTATCTACATGTCGTTTTACACTTTTGTGGAAATGATTCAAGTCTGTAATACCGACTGAGTTCCAATGTATTTTTTCGGCTATATTAAAAAGTAGGCAAGGCTAGCAAAACAATTTCTTCAAAGTTTTGGAGCCGATTAACCATTCATACTTTTCATAGAACCCTACGTGGAAATGCCTAGTAAATTTCTTTGCTGACTTTTTTACTTTCGTCTCTAAATTGATAGGATCCTTTAGTCTACTAAAATTAATAATGTCCGTTTTCTCTTCAAAATTTCTACTTGAAAATCCTTTTTTCAATAAAGAGCACACAATACAGACACAATTTACCACATTATTATTGTTCACATACAGAGTGCATAGTTCCTCCATTTTAAAAAAAGAAAAACAATTACGAAAAATCAACCGAAATCTAATTGAAGTCTACGATTTTCCTCACACGTCGATTCGCGTGGCGAATTGCAATATGCGTAAGGCGACGTAAAAATCGCTGCCTCTCGACCGTATTTCACAGACTGACTACTGTGTCGCGGCAAAGCAGGGTCAATAACACAAAGCGAAATCAATTGGAAGATGAGCCGGCTTTTTCAAGAGGCGCTTTTGCCGACGGACTTGAAGTACCTATATGGTGTGGGCGTTTACACAATAAATTTTCTCATGGGTGGTGCATGCGTTTACACATTACACCAATGAATTGTTAGTACATTTACGAAGTTTACGTAATGTTTTAGAAAAAATATAGTACCTAATTTAATTTTAATTTCTATGCATTTTAAACTGAAAAATATTTATTTTCAAATCTCAAAGTGTAGGGAAGCGGTGCCTCCCCCGCTTCCATGGACCGCACGCCCCTGTTCTCTATCATTAAATGAAAAGGGATGAGATGTAAGATCACCGCCATTGTGGCCGTAGGATGGGATAGTCTTTCCACTTTGATGTTATATTAGCTCTCGTAGAAGCTAAATTAGTTCTGTTACTTCACGCTACAGACCTGGAAGTAATGATTGGTCTCACTATTACTGTATATATTTATTTTAAAGTGTTTGGATTATATTTTAAATTCCAAAGAGTTGTTCCTGGTAAAATCTTAATTTTTGTATTATAACATGGGTCTGGCGGTCGGTGGATCTTAGTCTGTAATGTTTTCGGTATAAATCGTTTTCAAAATATTTGCTTATAACTTATATAATATATTTCTTTATGCATTCAAACCTATACAGGATTTTTTTTTCATTCTGAACAGAATGCAGTGTCAGCTAACATTTGTCGGTATCGGATGTACTTTATTTATTCGCATCTTCGATTAAAGTGGGTCAAGTTTAAATTGTGGTAAGGTGTACATAAAATAACAGCACTACAATAGAAAAAATGTCAATATTAAGGTGATTAATGATATTATAGTGGATAACGTCCAAAACTGTAATAAATAGTATGGTAAGACAAATCCCAAACTCCCAAATTAAATTCATCAACGACAATAATGTAAAAATTAACTTTCCGGAAGCACCAGAATATAGAATGCTTTCTGGACCATTAGAAGAACAATAGTACACTTGATACTCACATGAAGAGAAACAGAATAGACTAATTAAATTAATGGTATATAAACTGCACCACTGAACCAGAATAATTTGAAAAGTCGTGGCTTTAATATTATAGAAGGACTCCAAAACTAAAATATAGGACTAAACAACTATTGAATATGTTCATGCATTCATTTCAACACGACGAAAGTGTTAAACAAATACATGGAATCATAGAAATTATGGGAGTCTACGTAGAAATTGTACCTCTCAGAAAATACATTCTAGTACGTCAAAGCAAAAAGTGTCAGGCATTCAGACAAACTCAAAGGTACTGCGCTAAAAAGCCTCTGTGTAAGATCCATAGAGAAACATTTAATTATGTGAAACCGAAAGATGCTCCTCCCAAATGCATTCACTGTGGCAAAGGACATCCTGCTGGTTACAGGGAATGTGAAGTAGCCAAGGAAATGCCAAAAATAATAGCACAGCAAAAAATAAAACTTATCTAAATAGCTATAGCGAATAATCCAACACAAGCCTGTTCTTAGAAACAATATAATAGACACATCTGGATTATTCAGCCAGACGGTATCTGGTAAAAAGAAAGATAAAATAGATAACAATCAATCCATTATTAACACTCTCCACCAAATATTAGAGAAGCTGAACATAATGGATGAACTAATTACTAGGTTAGAATACAGTAGCAAAGGAGCTATACCTAAGAGACAATATAATGGGTAATAGCCTTATAATAATGGAATTGACTGTCAATGGACTGCTGCAGCACCAACAAGAATTGCAAGCAATCCTAGACATAGAAAACATAGACATATGCCCAATTTCGGAGACTCACTTTACCGATGAGTCCTTTATTAAATTTAAGGAATAAATTGTTTATCATACACCATTCATCCTCAACATACAGCATGAGGGGTTAACGAAGTAATAATTAGAGAAGCAATTAAGAATCATCAAGAAGCGGGATACGGGACTGAAGAATTTCATGCTACATCAGTAATGTTAAAATCGGAAACTTAAGATGTTATGGTCACTTGTCCATGTGGCCACTTGTCCTTTGCTCATATTGTCCTCCAAGACATACTGTTAAAGAACAATACCTAGGCTTCCTTAATAGTCAAGGACCTAGATTTATCATTGGAGGCGACTTCAATGCAAAACACACCCATTGGGTCTCAATACTAACAACAAATAAGGATAACACAGCAATGACAGAGCTAAAATATGAGTCGTATTCCACTGGCAAACCAACTTATCGGCCCACAGATAGAAATAAAAGACCCGACCTAATAGACTGTTTTAACAAACTACATCCAAGTTGATGAGGCTTGGGATATAAATTCAGATCATTAACCCATTCTTTTTACTCTTAGTGATACCATTATCCAAAATAAAAGAGCTCTTAGACTAATAAACAGGAGAACAGACTGGCAAGAATATACAGCAAGCAGCATGGGATAATGCCCCATATATTATTCAGGGAACAACAGAAAATAACTATCCTAAAGAAATAAGGTACATAATCTCTGCAAAAAGAAAACTAAGGAGGAAATGGCATCAGATCAGAGCTCCATCAGATAAACTTAACAACGCCACCCAGCAGTTACAAAAAAAAGATAAAATGAATCTGTTAGTGAGCACCTTAGTGAATTGAAAAACGATAAAGCCATTGATTATTTTCTATTAAAAGCCACAAAACGATTGAATGGGCCCAATGTGCAGAATGCTCCAACCAGAAATACAGCTGGCAGCTGGGCTAAAATAACATACAAAAAGTTAATATATTTACAGAGTACTAACAAAATACCTTCCAACCAAATGAATGAGAAGAATTACCGAACTGGGATCTTCCAAAGGGACTCAATCATCAAACCAACCTCTCCAAAGGAAATTTCAAAAGATATAAAAAAATACTGATCCTATAAAAGCTCCTGAGTATGATTTAATTAAAGGAGAAATTTTAAAACAAATTTCGAAGAAAGCTGTAATTAAACTCACACACATGTTTAATGCCTTATTCAAACTATGGCATGTCTCTAGGTTGTAGAAAGTAGCTGAAGGAAAATATCCATACGAAATTTCGTCATGCAGGCCAATATCTCTATTGCCAATATTACTGAAATTATTTGAAAAATACCAATGAAGAGACTGAAGCCCGTCATTGATAAAAGAAAACTAATTCCAGATTATCAGTTCGGCTTAAGAAAAAACAATTCAACTATAGATCAGGTTCATAGAATCCCAAATGCGATTAAAAAAGCATTTCAAAACAAAGAAGTATGTTTAGCCGTCTTTCTCGATGTTGATAGCTTAAAATATAAACTGAATATGCTACTTCCGCAGCCATAACCAGAGTTACTGGTTTTATACATGTCAGAAAGTATTTTAGAAATATGTAAACGTTGAGGCGATCCAGCTTCTTGACAACACAAACCTGACAATATTGTATGATACACGTTACGAAATGCCGTTATATTTAACTTGTTTATATAATAATCACTCATTACATAAAATAACATTTCGCTACTGGTACTAAAAAATAGGTTCATTAAAACATTCTATATAGGGTGTTTCCGAACTTGGCGTCCAAATTTGTAGGGGTGGTAGTTCGCATAATTTGAGAGCGATTGGCAGATTTAATTTTTCTAAAAAAATTATAATAAACAAAATAGAGCCATTATAAAAAAAATCAAAGAGCAGGTCCTACCCTAAGCGCGTAGCGCAATAATCCTCAAAAACAGATGCGATTTGCAATTTTGTCGATTCTAAGCGTATAGCGCGAGTCGAGGCGAGGTCCGTACCTGTTTTTAAATTTTAATTAATTTTTAATTATTTTTATTTTAAATTTTTTGGAAAAATGAAATCTGCGAATCGGTCTCAAATTATGCGACCTACCACCTCTACAAATTTGGACGCCAAGTTCGGAAACACCCTTCAACAACAACCGTTACCCACGAGATATGGGAAAATAAAAAATAAAATAAAGATAACCTCTTTTTAGTGACTTTTATTGCCAGTTCTGTCAAATATGTTGGCGGTATTATTTTGGGGTTACTGCTGAAGTCAGGAATTTAACTGTTAGCCAATTGTTGAATTCAATTCGACCACGTGGAATACGGAAATTGTTGAAAACTTTGTATAAAACTAATAAAACTACTAAGTTATCTAAAACTATTTATTTTTGTCATAATAAATTAACATATACTGGACTTAGAGGACTAGTTATGGTTAATGATATTGTTGATACACCCATTCCCAATATAAGAGCCTGTTCTGTTTTCTCTTCAGCGATACTAAAAAAAAACGAGATTTATTTTATGTTGTAAAAACTCACAGAGTATTGCATGGTTGCCATGACACTCGGTAGTATGTATTCATGAAGTCACCCTTGTATTTAAATTATATGAAATTGTATCTTCATTATTATTTTATTTTATTAATCTGAAACTCTATGGTAATTTTAATCTTGGGAATATTACAATATTTATGCAGGTACGGAAATTTGAATGCAGATCATCTATGCTAAGCCAAATCTATTAGAGACGAGATAAGTGGAGGTGAGGTGGATGTCGGACGTACCGTGTGCCAGACGCTTCGGGCTTCTTAGCGGTCTTTGTTTGGTTCACGTTTCCGCCTAATTCATGGTAAAACATAGTTTAAATTTTCGTACCTGTCTATAAGTACTTCATAGCTTCATAATTTCTATTTGTTATCAATTTTTAACTCCCAGCTCTTTTAAGTTCATCTTGATCGAGTCTAGCCATTTTTCTTTGGCCTTCCTTGTCCATCTACAATGCTTTCTTAACATGCTTGGCGTGATATTTTCTTTGGACATGTTTAACCTTTTTGCTCTCTGAGCTTTTATTACCCTGGTAAAAATTGGGCTATTCCATGTATCTATTACTTCTTTAGTTTCCATCTTTCGCCATTTCCTATTTTTATTTTTGACTCCCCCAAAAATCCTCCAATTTCTTTGTTTTATTTTGTTCATAGTCCAGTCTTATAATATTCATCACCCTAATTTTTGTTTTTCTTGTATAACCCCAGACTTTACCATTGCTATACTTTTTTTGATGATTAATTTTTCAATTTCTACTTTTTCCTGGAAACTTCTTGTTAGTACAACATCCAGATAATCGTATGTTTGACCTTTTTCAAAATTTAACCAGTTATAAAAATAGCCTCTGTTTTTTGTTTATATTTATTCTTGATTCGTTTTCTTTTATTCGTATTTCGAATTTTATCTTCCTTTTCTTTTATTTTTAATCCATAATCACTTGATTTCTGTTCAATCGTAATAAATACTTTCTTCAGCTTGTTCCTTTTTCTTGCTAGACATCAGTGTCATCAATTAACTAATGACTACTGGAGTACAAAACGTTAACTACCAATAATATCGATAGAGGATCTTCTTGGTTTAATTTTCTTATAATTTTAAAATATGTAGTCAGGTTTACAATTTTTTTTTGTATTTGAAAAGGTTTCATACAATTTTCTTTTATTCACTGAATCATAATATGCATGTTTGTATACAATAAAAAGTATCTATTTATAATCCTAAATATTGTGAGTAACTATTACGTATTCCAATGCATTTCCAGATCAGCTTCGACTTATTACATATTACTCTTGTTTTCTAATCCTCTGGCACCGTCTTCTTCCAGATGTTCGTTATTAGTTAGTATATTTGTTTGTTCCTCTCCTACCTATTTCAATGCGTCCACTATTATACCTTTTTCCCCTTCGCTTTTCGTGTTCTTTATATTACATATTTTTATATCATTTAGTTACATTTTCTTTAAATAAATACTTTTGACTTCGATTATTGCCTGGGTTGAAAATTGGAGGTTGATTGTATCTGAAATTTTATTTGAAAATGATAGGAGGGCTAGTTTAGCACCATTACTTTTAAGTCTTCTTTTTTTTCCTCCGATGTCTGAGGAAGATTGGAGACCGGTTAATTTAATTTAGTTTAAAACTTGAAAAAAAAATCATACTTCATATAGGTATATAAAAAGATGGCTCCATGAAATACGTTTTTCATAAAATACTTACAATGGTATACTTAAGAAGCATATGGCCAAAAACGCTGATCCTGTAAAACTATGAATAGCTAGGATTATCATGTACTGATAGTCATGAGGAAACAGTACAGGCAAATGACTCCTTGGTTGGGCATTGCAGAACCATAACAATGGTGTCAATACGAAACTTCTGAAGAGCGCAAACAGGATAAAATATATTGCAGTCTTTTTCTAATAAAAAAAAAATATATATATTTATCTACTTTCAATACCATGCAGATTATTTTCATTTCATTACAGATTATTAACATTTCCATTATGCAATTAGTAAATTGACAAACACGAGTAGAGAAGAGAAGGTTATGGTAGTATTTGATATAATAATGACTAAAAATGAAGGTAAGTTTTTACTAGCGGCCGTTTCTTTCTGCATAACAACTACTTCTTTGGCTAACAGCGGAACAAGCATTGCATTATAACCAAAAAAAAAACAGCAGAGAGAAAATTATTGTTTAACACTTAATTTTCGACATGTATACGCATGTTATACTTGTTTTGAGAAGCTAATATATGACTTATAGACAATATAAAGAAAATATGTTAAAAATGAAGTATTAAAAGGTCAATTATAAAGAATTGATTTATTTTGGTGTCAATTAAATCAGTTATTAATATACAAATCTGTAGTTTCATTAAAAGAAAATTAATTATTGAAAAAGAAATGCATTTTGTTTAATAATTTCGTAAGAACTTGAAAATAATCTATAAATTTAAAAACAGTTATCACGTATGATTTCAACAAATTCGATGAAATATTTATTGGTCAAATAAGAAATTAATGCTCTGACAGGTCAGTTTTATTTATGTGTGTTTATTTTCTTATACACCTAATGTCAATAATTCTCTACTATTTGTACAAACTACAAACTACAGAATGTATAATGTAGACGTTTTCTGAAACTTACTCTGGCCAGATTGGGCATAGTTTCGAATGCGCACCGTATGATTTTACAGAGTAAAAGGTCTATCCACATTAGCAGGACAAGGCACGGTCAAGTCACGGTCCGGTCACGATCAAATCTTTTTAAAAGCATTCACACTATCGGGTTATGTCATCGTCACATTCGACCAGTTTTTCCAACGTACTGTAGGCAATCGTTAATGAGTGTTTTTTTTTCAGACTATTTTTGCTTGTTGCATCGCGATCCGAAATCTTATAAAATATTTTCAACTTCATTCAAAAAATAAAAGAAAAATAAGATTTTGGGTACATCCAATGCTTAAAAAAAGAAAAATCGAAGGCAAATTTTTTACGTTGCATGAAAAACTTTCCGCAGCTCAAAAACTTTCAGTACGTTTAAGATCGTTTTCAGATAAAAAAAAAATTTACACTAGACGGTTTACGCGTCAACGGTCAAATATTGTTGTAAATGAGCGGCCCGTGACTTGACCGTGGCTTGCTTGTTCAATGACCAGTATGTGTGAGCAGTTTAAAAGAAATCTCATTCAAAAGCATTAAAATTATGACAAATCATTTTTGATCGGACCCTGACTGGACCGTGACTTCATCGGAGCTTGACCTATAGTGAGAATAGACCTTAATAATGCACCTTTTTTGGTGTCTGGTGTATGATAGTAGTAGTTTTGAAGTTTTTTATTTATTATTTCTGTTTAATTACTTGTAACTTGTAAATAAGAAAAGTGCCTAACTCCACTTTTTTGCGAAAATGGGATTTATATATCATCTATTAGAATAACAGTTAAGCCAAATTCTGACAAAATTTTAGTGTCAACTTAACCGGTTAATTTTAAATTGAAATAATAGAAATTTCCGTTTTGACAATTGCCAAAAAGAAATTTGCCTAGCCCCACACTTTTATTTAAAAGAAGAAAGCGTGGGAACCATTTTTTTGTGTTACATTCAAAGTTATATGTGTTAGATGTGAAGAAAAACAGTAATAATGTATTTGTTAAAAAATAACGTTTTTCTTTTTTCCTGTAAAATTTTTCAAAACGGAAATAGGCATTTTTCTTTTAGGGCGACGATATTGCGATTTTATTAGTCAGACTATAAATATAATAAAACATGAATCTTTTAATTAAAATGGTTTTTAAACAAATACGGGTTTATAATTAGGGATTTTAAACAAAACGGTTCCCCGTAACTAATGACTGGTCACTGTTCGTGGACTAAACGGTTGCCTCGCCACGTTACGTCACAGAATGAAAAAGTGAGTTAACAAAAAATCTTTTACTTGGGGTCGTACATTGAGTTTTTAAAAACCTAATATTTTATTATTAATATTTAGTGGTGTCTATATTTGTATTTTTTTACCATGTTCAAGTGTTAGAGTTTTAATAATATCGGTATTTAAAAGACAAGCTACAACACAGCAAGGATGTAATGATTTTCATCAAATTTCAAATTAATTACTTTTTATTTCATTTATAAAGAGAAACATTACTTTTTATTTCAATAATTATAAAGAGACATTATTGTGTGAATGGTTTATTTTAATCATTTTAGTTTAGGGTATGGCCTCCGAGCCGAATTTGGATCACATTTTGTTTAAATCCTGAATTATTTTGAAATTTTGGTAATCCTGGAACATTGTTGTTGGCTTGGAAAATAATTTTTAGTCATTTTTTACACACAATAAAAAACCATTGAGAGAAAATAACCGAGACCGAGCATACACTGAAATTAAAGGCTTATGGTAAGATTTTAGAGTATTATTCTGCAAATATCATTTACTATTATTAAATCAGGTGAGATAATTTCTTACAACCATTAAACCCAGCCAAGAGCAAGGAAAGTCAAAGGGTTTTACTAAAAGCACCCACATTATTGAGTTTGCTACAGTTAGTAAAAAGTAGTTACTAATAATTTTATAGACGAAAACAAAGGCCTGCTGGAGTTTAGAAGAAACAATGTAAATTTATATCGAAAATAAAAATATATTTTGTCAGTTTCTAGTATTCCTTTTAGTAAAATTTGGACATTGAACAAACTGTTATTAACTGCAATTCAGTCTTCGAAATTTCAAGACATGCCCATCACTTTCTAACGTCATCCAAAAACCCAAATCATAGAATTTCTGAGGCACCTTTTACTCAAATATCTTATCGTGAATGCTTTAGAAATTTTTCTCATTTTCTTCTTTAAAATGATTTTTAACTCATTTTTTAAAAAAAAATTCCTATAGAAAACATTCTTTGAATAATTTATGTTCTTTTAGTAAAAGCATTTTGACTTTTTCTGCTCTTGGTTGTTTTTAATGCTTGTAAGAAATCATCTCATTGGCTTTTAAATATAGGGTGGACAAAGCTACAATTAATTTAATAATACTAAATGATAATTGCTAATAATGCTCTAAAATCTTACCATTAGCCTTCCATTTCAGTTTAGGTTTAGTCCCTTTCTTCTAATGGCTTTTGTGTGTAAAAATATACCCTAACCAAAAATGTTTAAAATTAACTATGCACACAATAATATTGCTCTTTATAATTTAAATAAAATTTAATTCATTTGAAATTTGATGGAAATCATTACATGCTTTGAGCAATCTATACATATATGTATCATTGACCTTGCCAATGAGAACAGGCCCACAGAGTTGCTATGTCTAAAATATCAGTTCCCACGAGTATCGTTTTTTAATTTTTCCTTGAATTGCATATTTTTTATGTATTATTTTGTAAATTTTTAGAGCATTTTGATGTAATTTTTTGTAAAATTTAGAAGAATAATATTGAACTAAAATTATTGTACTCGGTTTTTCTATATCAGTACATGAGTATTTACTCTAGAATGTATATAACATCCTCCAATCACAGCTTCGCGACTCTGGTGGTAAATTTTTAAAAAATCGTGAAGTCGAAAAAGTTACTGGAATACGGAGGTTACTAGTAAGAATAATTTTGTATTACAGCACTGATAATGAAAATATTTAGAATTTTCTGATAAAACAATAGCTGTACGTTTACCGAAATAAGCTCATCTAAAAAGTAAAATCGAATATTAATTCCTTACTTGCCAATAAAGATTTTATCGAATTTGCGCATTGTATAAAAAGAATGCTTTAAGAATAAAAAATACAATTACATACCTTTAATACTGTACGCCCACATAATCTTCCAATTATTTGGAAAATGTCAAATAACAAATAAGTTGCTACGACGACAAAATATTTATCTGAAAAAGAAAACAAAATATTTTAGAGATGAGTTAGGAAGTTTCTCAAATTTTGTAAAAACTACAACTCATTTTAAAAAATATTGAAACAGCAGAGAAAAAATATTTTAATTATAAAATTTTACAGAATTACATATTTGTGAGAGACACCATATTGGTAGAAATAAAATTGAAATCAATATATTTTTATTGTCAGAAACTTCCTCAGTCAATAATAAATTAAAACTAGTTAATTCTAATTACTAATAGGAACCAGTTATAATTAAATTCTTTTCTGAATTATTTTTTTTTAGAATTAGAAGGACTCCGCAGTTTCCTTATGGTAAATGGCTTTCAGTCGAATCTCCTGAATTTTATATATTGGCGTGGAAATGCCTAAGCCGTCTCTGTAGAGAGCGACATTAAAGTCTGCCAAACGACTCATGGTCGAATCACCGGAATCTTCTGGGTATTCCGCTGACGTATAGAGATGGAATTTTCGGACATTCGAGGGCGTCTAGAAACTACCAGTACAGACAGACTGGCAGATTTGCCAAAGTATTATATAAATTAATTAGTACGTCCTATATAAATTGTAAATAGTGTTTTAAATAAATAAACTATAAATAAATTAAACAAACGTAACAATATGTAATATTTTGTTGCAGTTTTTGACATCCTATAATTAAAAGTATTCAAGGTTACAAAGATCTCCTATGACTGTTGAGCTTGCAAATTATCATAATTTTCAAAAATATTGTTACGCAGCACCCTGCAGCGTGTTGCGGTCGTCATAAGTAAAGGAACGAGTAAAAGAAGAAGGGGGAATATTCGAAAAATGTTATTCCACGTCAAGAAAAAGCTTAACAGTTCGAGAAGGTTCTAGAAGGTTAAATCAAGCAATATAAGTTCGTGGATCCTGACGTCAGTCAGTCAGTTTTATGATAGACGTTATACGGTAATGTTATCAGTTGATAACTTAGAGCAATATGCTCTAACGTAAATAGTTATTATAAAAGTTGTGTTGAAAAAAATTGAAATACCAAAAACCTGCGTAACACTGGTAACAGCTGTGGGATACAAAATACAAGTTCATGGTAAATACTAGATCCGCTGAGGAGATATGGATACTTTGGGCCCACCACCATGGTTTTTAAAGAAAAGGCTTAGAAAGGAGTAGAAAGGAAGAAGAGGAGGAAAAGGAATGGCGTATGAAGGAAGAAGAGGAGGAAAAAAGCGTAGGAAGAAAGGATAGGAGGAAAAGAAAAGACGAGAACAGGAGAAGAAAAGACGCAGGAAGGACGAAAAGGAAAGGCGAGAAGAAGAGAAGGAGAGACGCAGGGAGTAAGAAGAGGAGGAAAAGGAAGAGAGGCGTAGGACACCTGAGCTAGCAATTATGAATAGTTTGCTGCAAAGTTAAGAAAATCTTAAGCAAGAGGTAGGTCAGCTAAACAGCTGAGTAGATGTTTTAACCCAACAACAAGATAATCTAAAAGCCAATTTAGAACAGCAATAAGAAAATCTAAAAACTTATTTAGAGAGAACAGCAGAATTTAAAAACTAGTTTAAAACAATAAGAAACGGCTAGAATAGAGTTAGAAAGGCAAATTAGAACTAAACTAGTTGAATTAGAAAATATAATTCGTAGCCTAGCTTTGGCAAGTAACAGAGAAACTGCAAACACTATCTCGTCCTCATCTATAACCGAACCAAGTCATATTCAAAACCTAGTTTCACAAAGCCATACTAGCAAGACCTTTAATTCACCCACATTTGACGGTCAGACAACATAGAAAATGTATCGACTCCAATTTGAAGCTGTAGCTAGAGCCAATGGCTAGACCGAAAAAGAGATGGCGGCTTCATTGATAGTGTTGCTGCGAGGACAGGCAGCAACGGCTTTACAGTAACCTTGCCAAGGGGAACCCAGTTATTCATATCTCGTCCAAGCTTTGGAGACAAGGTATGGACAGCAAAATTTGAAACGGGTATTTCAAAATCAGCTAAAGGTTCGTAGTCAGAAACATAATAAGAGTATACAGGAATTCGAGGTCGACATAAGAAAATTGATTCATCTGGCCTATCCACAGGCGCCCCAAGATTTCCAAGAGAAAATCGGAATGCAGGCATTTATTGATGGACTACAGAATATGGAAATTCAGCAAGCCCTTTGTCTACAACATCACAAGATGCTGAGAGAGAAACTGATTGCAGTCCACGAATATCAAGCGGAAAAACTCCGATCTAGATCTTCTCGCTCAAGAGTAAGGTAAATTAAATTCAAGAAAAGTAAGGAGGCCAATACTAATACTGTTATTTAACCTACACTCTCACAAATCATAAACATGCTGTAAAATATGCAACGAAACAGCCAAAATGGAAGCAGGAGATGCTTTAATTGCGGAAGAATCGGGCACCTTTAAAAGACATGTAGAAGCAAGGCTCGCTCTATAAATCAAGAATCAGGGAATAAGGCCAGAAAGTCACATAGATCAATCTCTCGAAGCCCGTCAAGAAGTCTAACAAGAAATAATTACAGCAGCTAATCATCCCGAAGAAACCAATCACCCACACTTAGCCGGCTTTCTGGCAATAACCAGGAAGTAGAGCATCGAAGAGGCCATCTCCATAGCAACGTAGACATTCTCTCCAGGCGACCCTGATTAGAACGTGAATGCCGGTACAGTAAAGGACTCGGAGAACGAGAAGAACCGGTTGAAGTTACTCTTCGGACAACCACCATCAAGCCAGAGGGCGAAGAAGAAGAAATCACCCTTGAATGCCTTAGGAAAGGACAGAAGAAAGAGAATGACTTAAAGGTTGTCAGAGAATGTCTCAAAAATAAAGTAACACCTACTTGGCAAGAGATTTTCGAATACAGTGGAGCTATTAAAGGGTACTGAATTCAATGAGATTCACTATATCTTCACGATGACCTATTGCACCGGAAGTGGGAGAGCTTAGATGGAGTACATGTAGTCCTCCAAGTGGTACTGCCGAAATTACATGACACATGAGAGTTGAGGGATATTCATAGCAGCCATTCGAAAGAACATTTTAATACTAAAAGGACCTCGGCACGAGTTTAGAAAAGATTTTATTGGGTCAATTGCCGACGGGATGTAGCCGATTGGAGTAAAAAATGTAATGTATGCAATGGCAGGACAAAGGTCAACGGGAACGACTGAAAGCTACCAGCGATAAAGCAGAAGCTAGAATCAACATGCGAGCCACAGGGACACATTAAATCAAAGTCGTAGAAAATACAAAAAATACTTCTTAAGGTCTAATTTAAATTAACTTGTTTTCATTTGGGGGTTTAAAAATATTTTTCATTATTTCGTTGGGTAACTAAAATGTATTTGGAAATTTCCAAAAAATGTATACAAACTTTGTTTCCGGAACCTTAAACCGATCTGTCTAACATAAAAGGCGCGAAACTTGTAAACAATATTTGGTAACAACGCAAACGACGATACTTGTTGGTTGTCTGATTAGGACTAAGTCGAATTAGGTGATCTAGAATAAAATTATACATAACCTAGGGACACTTTAATGGCGTTTACCTGGTTTACCGCAAATTTTGGTTAATTTCAGTTATTTTTTGAAAATATTTTTTTTGCACACTCAAGAAAAGTCTAAATATTCATCTTTTTTAATATCTACATGTGTTACAATAAAACCCCGTATATTGGTGGCAGGTTTCTAGAGGCTGAAGGTGAATTTAAATGAAATATTGGAACAATTTACAACTTTGTCACTAAGAATTTACAAAAACGCCTTTCATTTTTAATTTATTGTTGATTTTTTATTTATAAACTATAACTCTCTTATCTCCACAATTACTCACCATTCCAAAGGCTTTGCCCAGTTCCTGTATATCCTTCAGAAACCACCAAATTGGTAATATTAGGATGCCCACTATTCATTGTGCCACTGTTGATAAATATTATTAACAAAATGAACCAAATCTTCTTTGCTACCTCCCAATACTCTTTTAACGTATAAATTTGATTACTACCTTCTTCCTTGCCATTTTCCAGATAGTACTGAATAGTTGCAGAGTATTTCATAATGTATATTAAAAACAATGTGAAGATTACAATTACCTAAAAATTAAGAATTACCGAAATAATAAATTTTACTTTACTAGGTATATAGGTATATTAATTTTATTGTAAAAACTCCTAATGTCTGTATCGCATGTAATTAATCTTGGTACATAGGTACATCCATAGGTACCTATCACCCTATATGTGAACCAGTGCCGTTGATATTTTAATACAAAGTATGGGTAAATTTGTTAAAAAAAAATTATACTTTTTCTAGACTCAATCCAACACGGCATAATAACCAACTAGAGCCTACTTCACAGGGACCGCACACATGGGCGTACCGTTTTTATTATTAAAATTAAATAAATTAAATTATTGATTGGGTATAGTTCTTCTATTATTAATTGCAGAACATTAAAACTCATTCCTTGCCCTTACCGACAATTTTGTTTGATCTGCCATAGGCGTAGATAACTCTTTTTATAAATTTATTATTTTTAATCGAATCATTATATAATGGATGGCATTATACGCCGTTATTTAGACAGATGTACCTAATTGTAGTCCTACTTGAAACTTAATATAGCTCGTTAACTTGCTACAACATGACGTGACTAACGCTGTTTTTCCAAACGTCAGTCAAAGACGGATCTTTAAAAACGCCAGTAATATTATCGAAAACAACATTTGTTAAGGTAGGTGCAAAATTATTACGCCTCACTTTTTGTTTAACTGAAGACCAAACTTATTCAATTGGATTAAGTATACAATAATAAGGTGATAACCTCAATACAGTATGACCACCATCTTTTGCAAAATGAACGATATAATACTGTATTGGAATATTCTTACTTTTAACAATTTGTAACAATTGTGGTTTTGTTTTTACGGAAGCAGGAATATCAATGTTATTATCTTTTAAATACTTTATTATATCTGATTTCTTAGAGTCACTATTTGGCTTCTTGTGAATTTGCCGGGAATGATATGGTGCATTGTCCATAACAATGACTGAATTAGGTGAAATATTCGGTAAAAGTTATTCAGCAAACCAGTTCTCAAAAACTGCTGCATTCATATCTTCATGATAATCCAGCAGAGCTTTATTGGTATTTTTTGCTGAAAGTAGCAAAGCGTTTGGTACAAAGCCATTTTAATTTCCAGCATGTAAAATTATGACTCGTTTCCCTTTCGAGCATGGTGCATTTAAAACACAATTTTGTGAACCGTCTGTCCAACCACGTTGAACGACAGCATGAGTGTTGAACCATGTTTCATCTAAGTAAACTATATTTATATTGCTATTTCTAAATTTAAAAATTTCCCTTAAATAAATTTTCCGTAATTTCACAATTCGACACGATTCCATAATGCACATTCGACAATCTAACTTTTTATATCTAAAACCACAAGTTATTAAAATTTGTCGAAGTGTATAAAGATTTGTATAAAGAATATCTAAGGTTGGGATTGGTTTGCTTTATACGTGTTTTAAACCGTTCGTCGAATCACATCCTTAGATGCATCATCTATCCGACGGCTAATGACACATTTTCTTTTTTTACTCTGTTCAATCACAACGCCTCGTTTAATAACAAAATAAATTGTGGAAAAGGGAATTTTTGTTCAATTACATCTGTTTGTGAAATATTTGGATTTTCTGATTTATGACAAGCAAACATTTAAAATGACCTATTAGTTGAATATATAAGTCCTGATTTTTGAATTCCCAAGATTGTGTTTCACCTTGATTGTCATTAGTATGAATTGCATTATTAATACAAAAAGTTCATCATTAATTTTTACGGCATTATTCTGAAATTCATTATTTATTGGAATTTCATTATTCATGAGAATATCATTATTAACCTGTAATTCATTAGCATCTACATTTACCTCAAAAGGTCTCCAGAAAGCCATATCGTACAACACAGATCAAAATTTATTAGAAACCCCGAAAAATAAAAACAAATTTATCAAACGCTTTCAGAAACCGCGAAAATTTTGCTGATCGTGCACGATACTTAACAAAGAGCAACTAAGGGGCAGCCAGGTACGCCAGCAATTTTAAGAAATCGGATGACCGCTCTGTGACTGTAGTTGCTTAAGTGGGCCACCCACATCAGTGCTGTACCAAGACAACTTACACATATTTGCAATGTGAGGGTACAGCATTCGTAGCATTCTCAGCACTTGTAACGCAAATTGTTACGCACCCCCGGTACCAACTCCAATGTTGAATTGAGTCTAGAAACATTATAAAGGTGGTATACATTATTTTATTTTCATATATTATATACAATTCGACACTTTAAGTTCGAGTTTATCGAATGTAAAATATCATCTTAAAAGTTTTAATGTTTAGAAAATCTTTTTTAATTTGATACCTCACCTTAAAAAACTGTATTGCTTCTTTTTGACGAAATGAATAATTAATAAGTAATAATAAAACAAATATTGAGAAATAAGGTTCGTTCTAATTCACTTTTATTTCTAATGGATAGTGTGATCAAAAATTAAGTAATTGCTTTTACTTAAAAATGAGTAAAAAATTTCTCGACCTTACGTAAAGTTCTTAGAGCCTTTATCATACAATTTTCTAATCTTAGTTAAAAATTTTATTTATTGTAAACCAAGCACGTTTTATTACCAACTTTCAAGTAAAAGCAAATGCTTAATTTTTATTCACAGTACCCATTATCTTAAATCAATTAATAATTATTATTAATCCTAAAAGAATCCCCGTTACATATTTGAAAGTAACATTAGTTGTCGTATAAGTTACCAACAAAAACTATTTAGATTCGTTTTCTCACATTACCAGACACATGGGACTCAGGTATTGTTAACGAAGTGGAATTCTGTTATATTGTAGTGGCTTATTGTTTAAAATATGCTTAATCCAAGCCAGAGATACACATGCCCATAGCTTGTACACTTGTATGCCCCAGCTACTTGAATGTTCAAGCTACTTGCATGTGTATCTGTTAACTTGCATACAAGTAGCTTGTATACAAGTAGATTGAACAAGATTTGATTTTTTGGCATGCAATGTGCAATTTGGATGGTGGGGGATACGAACAGCATGCCAAATTAAATGTGTGAATATAGACGACAGGTACTAGCATGCCAGTACTCGCATGCAAGTTGTGATCGTCATCACGACTAACTTCCTTTAGGAAGATGAAAAGACGATAAGGTTTATTCGTTTATATAAAGAGTACGAATTTTTGTAGAATTCTAGTAATTCATTTCTGTATATAAATAAAATGGCACGTGAAAATGCCTGTATCAATTCTGTTCCATTTAGGTTGTATAATTTTAAGTACGCAATCTGTTGCAAGTGACAATATTATACTTTTTTATTCACTTGGACCCTTTTCGAAATGCGCGTACTTGAAGGCTTGCATGCATTTTAACTGGCAAATATATCCTCCGTCTTCAAGCTACTGGCACATACGAACTACTAACATGCGATTTTACTTGCAAATATATCCTCAGTCTGCAAGCTACTGACACATGCAAGCTGCTGGCATGCAAGCCATATAAAGTTATAATAGAACAAATAGAAGAGCGGGAGGTGGCAGGTACGATTCATATCTACACTGACGGTTCTAAAACAAAACAAGGCTCAGGATGTGGAATATACTCCGGATTCTTAAACCTAAACATAAAATGGGCTGTGAGCAATAGTGCCAGTGTAGTTCAAACATAGCTTACGGGTATTCTCATAGCAGCAAAAGAAATAACCATAAACAATATCACTGGAAGGAACATGCTCATCTATACAGATAGCAGACAAGCACTACTCACCCTGAACAGACCACTAATTTACTCAGGGCTAGTACTAGAATGTCACGAAGCTTTGGGCGAAGTATCCATCAACAATGTGGTCACCTTAAAATGTATCAAAGATCACACCACATCGAAAGGTAACTGTCTTGCTGATTCACTAGCCAAGAAAGCAGCCAACCAAATACTTTTTGGACCTGGCACTTCTATTGGCCTGACAAAATCGGTAGTGACAGACCTAATCAAAGAACATTCCCTTGTGAAATTCAAGGAAAGATAGGATGAAACAAGATACTGCAGAGTTGCCAGGGAGCTCTTAAGTTATCCTGACAACACTGCAGCAAACAAATACTTGACTATAAGTAGACAGAATCTGCGCCTAGTCACAGGCATTCTGATTGGTCATTGCCAATTACGAAAGCATCTCCATATCATGGGGCTGTCAGAATCCGCACTCTGCAGAGGGTGCGAACAAGAAGATAAGACCATCGAGCATATGCTTTACGATTGTCCGACGCTCTTATTTATTAGAAGATTTGTGTTCGGCGGGTATCGGCTAACACCGGCCGATATAAGAGGAGCACCTCTTGGCGACGTTGTCAACTACATAAAATCTGTAGGCTGGCTCACCAGCTAGGAGGTGCCTATCATCTCAGGAGGATACCCATTGGGCCTAATGAGGCCTAAGTGCCGTGGGGGTAACCCACCCTCCACACGTTAAAGATACAGATGCAAGCTACTAATCCAACTTGATTGCATGTGTATCTCCGGCTAAAGTATAATTGTATCGTTTTATAGAGGGTAAGTTTAAAGTTTCAATATACCGAATCCAAAGTGCGACTGTATCATTTTATAGTGGGTAGCTCAAAGTTGAACTTAGAACAAAGTTAGATTCTGTCATTTTATAGTTTGTTATTACATAGTTGAAATAATTTCTTAAAGTGCAATTATATATACCTCATTATTAAATTGTTAAAAACTTAAAAGATGCATACATTAAAAAAACGTTGCACAAAATTTGTCATTACCGGCTAGTCTAATAGTAAATGTTCTGTAATGCCGGCCTTAGTTATTAAGTTTAAAATAGGCTTAAGTATAATTTTAATATTTGTAAATATAAATCATAATATTGTAACTAATTATTGTTAACGAAGAACTATGCAATTAAGTAGGTTACCTGTATTGACACCTAAGCAATATGAGGTAATTTGTTTAATGAGATAGTTTTTCCAATATAGACTGCAAGGTTCAATGAATGAACGAATGCAGTAATTCTTTGAAATGTAACCCATATTAAAGTTAAAAATAAATGATGATATATATATTCGATTCGACTTTGGTTTCATTAAATAAATAGAAGATAGTCTCTTGTCCTAACATTACAGTTCAATGTGTTTTCCTTCTTCATGTACACATTTATTAAAACGGACCAATATATTTAAAAAAAATCTTAATAATTCGTCAGGAGGAAAAGGGAGGAAATTACTAACTGACAATTTTAAAACATAAACTGTAATTCTAATTTTCAATAAGATTTTGAAACAAAGTACATCGATGTATAGAAAAAGGATGAGGTTTTTGAAAAATGTATTAT
Organism: Psylliodes chrysocephalus; assembly: GCA_927349885.1. Taxonomy (NCBI): domain Eukaryota; kingdom Metazoa; phylum Arthropoda; class Insecta; order Coleoptera; family Chrysomelidae; genus Psylliodes; species Psylliodes chrysocephalus. The sequence continues at coordinate 70,982,789 of OV651813.1, forward strand.
TATAAAGACTGTTCAATTTAAAGAAAATTAGATCATGAACTTTGAAATGGCGCCATTTTGCTTTTTCTAAGCGGAAGTTACAATTTCATTTCCGGTATACCCTAATAGAACTTATGACCTTACTTAAGTCTTTAGTAAAAACTGCGTCAGGATATCTTAGTTGTTTCGAAAATGTGGAAAAATACATTCGAGAAAAATTGTTAATTTAAGTTTACTTACAGCCGGTTGCAACATTTATTATTTTATCCAACACATGACAGTTATGACTGTCATTATTGATGTCATTTAGACAAGTAAACTATCAAATAACACACTAGTGTGTTATAATCCATAACTCACTAGTGAGTTATGGATTACAACGTTCATATTTAAAGTAGTATTCTATTTATTTATTACTATTACAAGCAGAATTCACATTGATATTGAAATTAAAGGAAAACGTTTTCTTCAAAAAAATTTCCGTTTCTGCAGGGAAAACTGACAAATGTCAAAATTTATTTATAAAAATGTATCATGCCCGTGGCAACCAAACAAACACTCTACTTTGACCAAAAAGTAAAAAAGTCACCGTCAAGTCATTCTGACATTTATAGGGTACTGAGACGCAAGTAGCTTTGATTTGATCACAAAACTTATTAATTATTATCTCATAAAAAAACGATTTCTTCCACTTGTTTGTTGGATAAAACATTGTATGCCACTCGTGTGTTATGTTTCCTAAGTCACTTGAGAATTTATAAATCTTTCTCGCGTGACATATTTTCATCATAAAACACTAGTACCATAAATAACTATAAATTTATGGGCTAGACAAACTTTTACAGAGCTAAAGAATGTGATTTGTCTAAATAAATAATTTAATAAATTACACCCAAGTTTAATAAAGTTATGGAATTGTTACTAGAGAATTAGGATTTATGGTGAAATAAATATTTTAATAAACAGTTAAACGACATTACTATTTATTTGGCTTAGCTTGATAGTAAAACATTTTAGTATCTATGACAAAAAAACCAAGTGGGCCGATTTTTCAGAAATTTTGCATTTTACCATAAAAATTCATTCTGAAAAATGTTATTAAAAAAAATTTTGTATACCTTCAAAAATAAAGGTAGGTGATATTAAATTATGTTTGGGACTGCATAGTTTCAAATGAATCAGAGTTAGGCTCTTATACAAATCAAAAATATTAATTTTCTTACCAAGCCACTACAGAAGTAGATCATAGCTATTTGGGTTGACGTATGCCCTACAGTTAATGACACAATTTGCAAAATTGTGCTAAATAAGCCACTAATGGCCGTTCCCAATATATTTAATTCCATATAAAATGTTGGGAATTTCGACAAATACGCAACGTTCGTCATGCCATAGAAGGGATGAAAACCTAAAAAGCACAAATACATAAAATAAACAATTTTGAATAATTAAACTTTTTAAAAAATAATATAGTTTTGAAGCAGTTTAAGAAAGGGAAAAATGTAAAATTACTCCATTGCAATTTCGCGCGAATTATAAATCGCGTGAAATCATGCGAACTCACGTATTTGACAGAAGGTTATTGTGGGACCATCGAAGCAAAGGATACCACAACCGTGAGAAATCGCGAAAATTTGGGAAAGACGATTTGCATATATTTCGTTAACTGTTGTCTAGTTCTTTTGTCAAATACAAATAGTTTCACTGGTGAATTCTCAAATACAAAAAATGTTTCTTCAATAACAGCGCTGGGATCATAGAGCTTAAATTAAACTGATAAATTTTCTTTCAATTGCGCAAACTCTAGAAACACCAGAAACCATTAGGTATTCGGGCGAATAAGGCTACGGTTATAGTGCAAGCGAATTCGTGCAAACCATAGTTCGTGCTTGTACGTCCGAATTCGGGCGAACAAACAAACAAACCGATGTAATGAAAATGTGTATGGTTACAGTACCAGCAAATTAGTCACTTGAATCGTTATTAGTCGCTAGATGTTCAAACGGGTTTGTTTTTTCGCGCGAACTGCATATAATGGCATGATTTTCTATACATGTATTTGCGGTAATTCACTATCCAAATTTTGATGCGCACTCCTAAATAATATGGATAATGAAAAATTAATCCTACTAGAGTTTGACAGAAGGGCACTGTGGGATCAAAAATTTAAAGAGTACCATAATAGGGATAAATCCAGAAAATTTCGTTAACCCAGAACGGTCTCTTTCTTTTTATAAATAAAGTTTCGGTATTACACTTTCTGCTAAATAAAATTCTTCTTTAACATTCATAATAGAACACACACCGCACTTGCGTTTGTTATTATGCATAAAATCGCTATAAATTTTGCTTAACGAATCTGAACCAGAAACCTCTCTTGTTCGCCCAAATTCGGACGTATACGCGCGAACTATAGTTTGCGCAAGTTCGTTTGCAGTGTAACCGTAGCTTTAGGGTATATACACGCGAATTATGATTCCCGCAAAATCGCTTACAGTGTAACCGTAGCATAAGATACTTAGAAAAGTAGCCTTTATTAAAAGTTAAAAAGTAATTGTCTGAAGCATATTCCAAAATTTTCAGCAACCGGCAGATAGTATGGATTCAGAAATCCTCCTCCCAAGTCCAGAACCTGGCCTAATTACAAACAAGTCACCAGGTTTTGAATTATCAAAAAAATTATATAAGGATACACTTCAAGCAGAATTAGCACGAACCATAGTAGTATTTGTGCACATTTCACAACCACTCCAGATTGCGGAGCTGCAAGGCAGAAGATGCAAAAGTGTAATCTCAGGACTTACAAAGCCTACCCCAAAGTCTGCATATTGGTGGTCACAAAAGAAGAAATTCAATTGAATGAATTAAATGTCAGTTTTCTCGTCTATTTGATTTTGTTATAGGTACTTATATTGTAATTTTTTTAAAATGCTTATATGAGGTATGCAAAAATAAAACTTTACAAAAAAATACTTACATGATGAAATGCCAAATAGGGTCATCGTTATAATAAAAAACATAGTTTGCCCTGTAATAACAAAACATATATTAAACTTTTCATATAATTATTCTTTCCTTTGGTCAGCAAACTACGCTATAAAATACTAATGATTAGTGATGTTATCGTAAATTCGGGAGTGGGAGCTGTCAAATTCAAAATAATGTTTCTTATCAATGGATTTTTTCGTTCTTTTGCTGGTAATAAAATAATTTGTTTCTCGACGTCTATAGCAATAAAAAAATCCCTTTGAAAGCATTTCCTGTCGTCCGGTTTTGCTACTTTTGGTGTAAGTGTAGGGATAACCCTACATCGGAAGAAGTAAAACCGCAAAACTTCATTGATAAGAAACATTATTTTGCATTTGACAGGTTACACGGCAGGTTTCACCACGGGGATATAGTACATGTTATTCACTTCCCTCCCAAACTTCAAATAGCAAGCAAAAACACAAGACGTGCCACTTTCTGCAGTCAGATGAGGGAATATAAGCAGGCAAGTGGACCTTTCTGAAATGGTAGCCCACCCAACTAACCGTACTTGATACTGTTACACTTATGACTAATTTCGTAATCAAAATGAAAAAAGCTTCAATATTGAAGGGACACATTAAAAATTATATCGATTTCATATTATATAGATTTATTGAAAAAGTACACTTTAAATCATTTAAGTGCCTACCTAATTTACGCTTTGAATTAAAGCGTTCTTTTAATGATTGATATTTGACGTTTCGACAACATCGCGCCATTGCTGTTGTTTGGTTTAATGTAAATAAATCATACCTCGATGGAATAAACGAATAAATATATCGAGTAAAAATTCAAATTTCACAAATATGACCAATTTAAAATAAAATAGAAGGAAAAGAGAAAACATCTTAAAGTCCACGTCACCGCAAAGTTGAGCAAAATGACGTACAGTGGCTGAAAAATTTACAAGAAATAAACCAAAATTTTTTTTTCTAATTTTGAAATATGTGATATTTTTGTAATCGTAGCAAGTGTCTACTTTACGCAACCAGTTGCATAATGTTAAACATTATAAAACTAATAGCGAAAAATTCATTAACCAATTGCGAAAACACAATACACGACAAAATAACCAACTTTCTTAAAAATTGAATAACCTTAACAAGCAATATAAGCACACTACATGTTGTTGGGAATAAACTAATATGATTTTCTATTTGTCAATAAAAAGACTGAAGGTATGCATCGGCAACTACCAATATAACTTGTTACATAAAATAAGGACATTTCGTAACTGCTTGCATAAATATCTACGAGTATTAAATAAAATGATATTGTTGATTCAGTAAGTTGAGACACTCAAACATTTAATGTATAAAAACACGATAATTGATATTATTGAAGACCTTTGACTGACAATAAGTACTGAAGACTGCGTAATACCAAAAGCGCTTTGCATTTTTGAAATAAAAGAATTTTTGCACGAGATACAAGTTTTTTTTGTTGAAATAAATATAAATGAGAATTTCTGATTCTCATTTATTTTACGTTTATTATGGTTGGTTAAAAACCAACTAACTGTATCATAAAAATGCAAAATTTTAAACTTTTCATGAATAAAAAAGTTCTGCACAGACCGAAAATTAAACAAGGAACAATCATACAGTTTTTATTTGGTTCTACGTTAAATTAGCGGTTTGGATTTACTCAACTACATATACTATATTCCACTCGTTAATTACGGACCTGAATGTGCAGCGCTTAAATAGTGTTATTTGTCATCTCAAGTCGTTTCTCACTTTAAAGAATAAAGTCAGATATACCAAGAGGTCCTTACTCCTCGTGCCTCGGACCGCTCCCCCCTAAATATGCAATTGTTTGGCTCGAGCGTTAGATGCCTGTTAATTGTCATATTAAAAATAGTTTCGCAGCCATAGTAAGCCGTGTACAATGTACAATACTAAAGGTCTGTTCCAACAACGATCCGAAACCAATTACTGACACCAGGATTCTGCGCAGTAGATTATTTAGACCGCCAAATTCATACTGCGCATAATCCTGGTGTCAATGACTGGTTGTTAAGATATTGTCACTTATTAATAACAAAATTTAGTAAACCCGATTGGTCCAAGCAGCATCATATGAAAAAGCAATAACATTCTCATTATAATACATACTTACATGTATCTGTGTTGACAACAATAAATATTGTAAAGAGCGAAAACATGATGCATAAAAAACAAAGCGATAGCAAAAATCTATTCCTTACATCCATTTTATGGCCACACCTGGCTGTCAAAAATACTGATATCACAGATGGAAA
>OV651813.1:70988560-71015839 GCA_927349885.1 Psylliodes chrysocephalus
ATTAATTTAATAACTTTTATAAATTTAGTAGTGTTTTAAAGTTTAAACCATTATAAAGTTTATTGCACACCATATCGGTTAGTATTTCATTATTTTTTTATCATTAGTTATGATTTTATCTTTAATAAGATACGCCACTGGTATCAACAGATATTTAGTTGCGTACAACAGCAGCGTTGCCAGACGAGATTTTCGATTACAGTCTGTCTTTTTCGATCCGCATAAAATATCTTCTTTCTCTTTTCCGATGATTGGGACCAAACAAAACATACTTTATGACTGAAATGCATCATCTGTTGTTTCTTTTATCTAAGATGCCACATTTAAATTTTTTTGGCTAGAGGGACAAAGGGGACAAACCTTAGATAATATAATAGCAGATAGGCCACCACTGCATAAAGTTATACAATATTAATCTCGCTATCATATAATCAGTATCTCTCTTTCTAATGAAGGCTTTCTCACTCGTTTTAGAATTCTCAGCAGTAGCGTACCGTAAAACAATTTCACTGGGTCATTTTAAATGCGAAAATGTTGACCAAATAGAATATAAAATAAAATGTTTTGAAAGGTAGGTAGGTCCATTTTTAATGAAGTGAAAACAAAATATGACTTTTTTGTTATGAATATAATATTAATAACAATTACTTTTAACACCACAACACGAACAAATTTAAATTAAACACTGGAATAATTGTATGAGAAAAGCTTTGTAAAACTGACAAATACTAACAAAGAGATAGAGATATTAATCTATTTCTCTCTAATTAGAATTCTCGACCATATTATCATGGCGACACAAACATTGTTTACTGTCCTCTCTTTACTACTTACTTACTCTGAGGGAGAAACCGAGAATAACGTATGATAGTTCAGAATATGACAAAGATTTTTCCTTTTAATAAAAAATTGACAGCCTCATACAATAATTATTTTACTTACCGGACTTATAACATATCTTCAACTATAAAACCATCTTTAATTTCAATGATTTTATGATCTTCAAACAAAATTGCCTAAAATAAATTAATAAAGCATAAAAAATATTTCAGGCCACTATTTATGATGTCATACCAGGAAAAGTTTACTTCACAGATATATTAATAATAATAATAATAATAATAATAATAATAATAATAATAATAATAATAATAATAATAATAATAATAATAATAATAATAATAATAATAATAATAATAATAATAATAATAATAATAATAATAATAATAATAATAATAATAATAATAATAATAATAATAATAATAATAATAATAATAATAATAATAATAATAATAATAATATTAATAATAATAATAATAATAATAATAATAATAATAATAATAATAATAATAAGGTAACACCTATCTTATACACAAGAAGGGAGACAAAGAAGATCCAAAAAACTACCGACCGATAACATGTCTATCAGTAATGTATAAGCTGCTAACATCGGTATTATATTGCAAAATCTACGAGCATTGCAACTACCATTCTATAATAGCCCCAGAACAGAAAGGATGCATAGTGGGTAGCTTAGGCTGCAAAGAACAGATTATACTTGACTCCATTATATCTAATCAAGCAAGGGTTAAAAAACGTAATCTAAGTGTGTGCTATATTGACTATGCCAAAGCCTTTGATTCTGTGCCTCATGATTGGCTCGAAAAAACCTTAGAAATATACAAAATTGATCCTAACATTAGATTATTACTAAGTTTCTTAATGAAACAGTGGAGAACCAATTTAAATGTTAACGGAGAAAAAGTAGGGCAAGTCCAAATAAATAGAGGGATATTTCAAGGTGATTCGCTTAGTCCATTATGGTTTATCTTGGCTCTAAATCCACTATCGTCCCTACTACGTAATACTAACTGTGGCTACCGCCCATCTATTCAGAGTAACACCAAGCTAAGCCACTTAATGTTCGTTGACGATATAAAACTGTATGCGGAAAATAAACAGCACCTAAATATATTAATCCAAACAGCTAAAAAGTTTAGTGATGATATTAAAATGACATTTGGATTAGAGAAAGGCGCTACATTGACATTTATCAAGGGTCACATACAGTATGAAAACGCAGCAAGAGAAATTCAACCTCTACCTCCAGAAGAAACGTACAAATACCTAGGAATAGAGCAACATGGCTCAATAGATCATAGCAATAGAAAAAAAGAATATAAAGAAAAATATAAAAAGAGACTTACCAAGCTACTTAACACTAAACTAAACTCTAAAAATCTTACTATAGCTGTCAATACCTGGGCAATATCTGTACTGACTTACTCTTTTGGGATTTTGAAATATACCACCACTGATTTGAAAGAGCTAGACCGTCTAACACGCAGACTTCTAACTAAATTTAGATATCATCATCCCAGATCTGCCGTTGAGCGAACACATCTACCCAGAAGCGAAGGAGGACGTGGGTTTATTTGTATAGAAAAGTTATGCAAAGAACAAGAGCAGAAAATGAAGGAATATTTTGGCAAAGCAGAGTGCCCATTATTAAGATCTATTGTGACACATGATAATAAAAATACACCTCTAAATCTATCGGAACAAGAAGAACATAGAGCACCAATTAGTAACCAATCGATAAGAACATCATGGAGAGAAAAAGTTTTACACGGAAAATACCCAGCTGCACTGACACAACAAAACATAAGTAAAGAACTTTCGCTAACTTGGCTAATAAAAGGACAACTATACCCGGATACCGAGGGATTTTTAATAGCAATTCAAGATCAGGTAATCCGTACCCGAAACTATGAAAAGCATATCTTGAAAGCAAATGTGGAAGATGTATGCAGAAAATGTCGTGTACCTAACGAAACAATAGAACAAATAACGGCTGGATGTTCTGCATTATCGAGTAGTGCCTACCTAGGAAGACATAATCAGGTAGCCAAAATAATACATTCCCAGTTAGCGCAAAAACTAAACCTAACTAAAAATCCTCCACCTTACTATCGCTATAATCCAGAGCCGATTTTAGAATCAAGGGAAAACATTTTATATTGGGATCGACCGATACTTACTGATCGAACAGTGGACTACAACCGACCTGATATCGTCATTATCGGGAAAGAAAATAAAGAAGCATTTATTATAGACATTGCTTGCCCACTGAGCCACAACGTTCTGAAAACAGAATTAGAAAAAACTACAAAATATGAAAATCTTGCCATAGAAATAAAACATGTTTGGGGCATGAAGAGGGTACAAATAATCCCAATAGTAGTTTCCGTTACAGGTATTGTCTCCGTTAACCTTTCAAAACAACTAGAAAAACTAAATATACCTCCCATTATACCACATCTACAAAAAGCAGCCATCCTACAGACCTGCCATATAGTGAGGAAATTTTTGGGCGTGTTGGAATAAGATGAATTTCTTCTTTAACTATGCCTATTGCAACCGGCAAATAGCTGAGAAAAATCAAAATAATAATAATAATAATAATAATAATAATAATAATAATAATAATAATAATAATAATAATAATAATAATAATAATAATAATAATAATAATAATAATAATAATAATAATAATAATAATAATAATAATAATAATAATAATAATAATAATAATAATAATAATAATAATAATAATAATAATAATAATAATAATAATAATAATAATAATAATAATAATAATAATAATAATAATAATAATAATAATAATAATAATAATAATAATAATAATAATAATAATAATAATAATAATATAATAATAAAAATAATAATAATAATAATAAAAGGGGGGTGGGTTGGCTCAGTGGTTAGAGTCATGACTTTGAGATCGGAAGGTCTCAGGTTCGAATCCCACCGTTGGCCGGGATTTTTTCATTTAATTTAATTATTTAAAATTAATTCTGATGCCTTGGTAGGATTCCCCACTCGACCATTCACTGTTGGGTTCTAATTAACAGTGCTGTTCCTAAAGTGGCGCTGGGAAACAGTAACAAAGCCTACACAGAACACGAGGCTAATGGCCGTAGTAGTCGACGCCGATAACACCAAATTAAAAAAAAAAAAAAAATAATAATAATAATAATAATAATAATAATAATAATAATAATAATAATAATAATAATAATAATAATAATAATAATAATAATAATAATAATAATAATAATAATAATAATAATAATAATAATAATAATAATATTAATATAATAATAAAAATAATAATAATAATAATACTCTTTCTAATTCACCGCCTTACGAGTAAATTTCAACCCCCGATGCCGACTGAGCGACTTGTGTAGTGGAAGGGATGACTATTATTTTTATTTGCCGGGGCGACTTAAAGATGACTGATGTCGCCATTTGACTTAGAGGTGAGAAAAACCCGGAAAATTCCACCAATCATATATATTAGAGGAGATAGAAAACGTCATTTTCATCAGGGGTAGGATTCTGTTCTGTGTCGAGTAACTCGATCTCGATACGACTCATAATTCGATCAAATTATGATATGTGATTCTATAGTCTCTATCTGTTTTGATTTCGGAAATATTCGACTTGAAATTGATATCAAAGTCCATAATTGCAATTCCGCCCAACGAAATTCAACAATAAACTCGATCAAATAACTCGACAGCTCTAGAGTAGTCGATTCGATGTCAAATCATTAAAGTTGAATTTTTTGACACTAGGTATGAACCTTTCAAATTAGGTGAATAATACAACTAAAAATAATTTTTTGCAGCAACGTGCCTTTTCTGAATAACCTCTCCTGCATTATTTTCTCTATTGAGTATATACGGGGTCCTTACTATCTCATAGGGACAGTATCTGTATCTGTAACGTATGGAAGGTGGGTTAACCCACGGCACTTAGGACTCACAAGGCCCATTGTGCATCCTCCTAAGTAGATACGCTCCTCCTTGCTCGTGAGCCAGGGATAGTATTGCTATTTCTTAAACGGTAACAGACATAAAGACTTATTAAAATGGTGTCAAAAAACATTTAATATCTACAACGAAATTTAAAATATCGTACAAAAAAACGAATGAATAATTTAAAGAAATTACAATTTTCATTTTTTGTCCGATATTTTGAATCTCCCTGTAAATATCAAAGGTTCCTTGGCACCATTTTATACGCAACTTTTGTCTAATTTTATCAACTTTCTGTTACCGTTTAAGAAATAGCAATACTGTTCCTACTGTTACACTGGCTTTTGGTATCACAATTTATTTCAATTCAACTTTACAATAACTCAATTCAACTTTAACAATAACGATACAACTGATAACATTAACATGTAACGTCTATCATAAAACTGAAACTCTGACGTCAGGTCGTCGACTTATATAGCTTGCTTGACCTTCTCAACCCTTCTCGCACTGTCATCTAGAATATTCTTGACGGGTAATGACATTTCTGGAATATTCTATCTAATTTTACTTGTACTTTTACTTATGACGACCGCAGCACACTGTAGAGCGATAAGTAACATTCCACTTCTTTTTCTATCTGTACATTTCCTATGATAGCCGCAGGCTACTGCAGGGTGCTGTGTAACACTACGAAATAGTAGGCACTCTGTATACAACTTGAAACATCAATAAAAGGATTTATTTATTACATAAAACGCTAAAAAATATAAATTATTAAAGGTAGGCAATCTTTATTCAGCCAAAAAAGCTATCCACAGTGATTTTCAAAGTGTTTGAAAGGATGGCTTCTTTCCCTTATGTCATTCTTTCTTAAACACAAAGCGCAATATTATTAAATAATAATTTTTTTACCCCGTTACGAGTGACCTCTGCAACTCTGAATGCATAGCTCCATGACGCTCCAATGCAGCTTACAGATGTTGTCATTTAACTTATAGATGAGAAAACCCAGGAAAAACCCCACCCATCATCATAAAAAATAAATAAATAATTAATCTTATTGCTAAACTAAATATAATTTAATTGTTTGTGTCGGAGAGGGACGACCATTATTATTTTCCATGGTACTCCGAGGCAACTTACAGATGTCATTTGAATTATAGATGAGAACACCCTGGAAAACCCGCACCCATAAGAATCAAAACTTATAAATAATTCACGTCAAGGCTAAAGAAATACAATTTAAGTTTTGTTGTTTGTCGTTTAAAAGTCAGAGTAGTTCGAATGCTTTATTAAGGCCGATTCTCACTGTATTCAGGTCACGCTTCGCTCACGCTCCACTAAAGGCGCGATGCAACATTGTGAGACGTTATTTAAATGGAAATATTCATTTTTAGCGTTTCGCTCGCGATAAGATCACGATTTTTGACCGCGGTCTTTCTCCGCGCGGATATTTTGATTGAACCGTGAGTGGACCTTTGCGTCAGTGTGTACAAACAACAATCAGACTAACCACAATTTTTCTATTCTCTAGCGGTGAAATTGCCTCCTGAAATGTAGTATTTTGCTTTATCAAATTTGCTGAATTTTTTTTCAAAATGTATTAAAATGTATGTTTAGTCATACGAAAATATTGTATCGTCTGCAAGGCCCTTATATAGAGTGGAAAATAATTGTTCTTCAATTTTTCGTTTTCTTAAAATATCGTTAACACATATGTTCCGATGTTTCTGTGTTGTTGTTCTTCATTATCTAAACATATTACAATTGCACCTAAATCAATTATTAAAAATTTGTTCATGTTACAACAGGCATGTGTCGATTATTTTCATAAAATTGATTAAAAATATTAAAATGAGCATCAGGTAAGTGTAATATGTGAATACTACCTCAAATCCTTGATTATGAGCGTAGTGCGACCAGGTACCCTATTCTCAAACTCAGGAGAGTACTCCTACACACACTGCTCCATCACCAGTGCTACCAGATAACCAAATTCAAATTGTACCATGATGTAGATTATTATTGTGTGAAGTTTTCGAAGGCTGGTTAATTTAAGAGTTTATGGGAAAATTGTGAACGGGTAGATATTTTCTTAATGAAATAATTTCTCTGTTGCCCAACTGTAGAGATATTGAATGTTTGCAAAAAATATATTGTGATTTATTCGTGAATCACCCTGTAACAAACATTTTAAACGGAATGGACATTTCACCAAAACTTATATTAAACTTATATATTCTACATAAAGACAATCTAGGAGAGACAAATAACTAAAATCAGCAATTCTCCACTTAAACGGCCTGTATTTCGACAACTGGTCATAGTATCGGATTTAAAATTATGTCTCTTAAAACGGTGTTAAATTATCATATACTAATGGTAATTCTATAATTCAATACGTTTATTTTTAACGGGTGTTAAATTTTACGATTTTAACATAAAGTGTAATTCTGTAAAATTAACGCATACGTTAAATTTTCAAATAAATTAACATACGTTAAAAGTAGTTCAAATTTCCAATTAAAGTATGGTTAAGTTTTAAGGTCTGTCAAATAAATGTTCTTGTTTTTGTTATATTTATTGTATCTGTCTGTTTTTGCACAAGAATATTGAAAAAAGTAGCGGCCGAATGTACTTTATACACTATTTGGTAGGCCATCAATTTTCAATAGAAACAGAACTAACCCCAGTAACCTTATAATAGTGCCCTTCTATGGTAAATTAATTACTAACTACAAAAAGTTAATATAGCCTATGAGAAAATATAATTTCTAAATAGAATTTGTGAAATTTCAACTGTTAAAATTACTTGAATACTTCATTTTCATTTTCTTGCATTATGAGTTGAATTAAACAATCAAAAATCATAATTTATTATATGTTAAGTTTTAAAGCTTACTAATTAGTACCTGTTAATATCCTCGATTTAACGCATAAAATTAACACATTTATGTTAAATTTTTAACATATTTCTGCTTATAGAATAGATTTTGGCGGCAAAAATAACCTATTATATTAATTATGACAAGTTAAAATTTTTCATGAATTTACAGAATTACTTTTCATATTTAACATACGTTATATTTTTAACATCCGTTAAATTTTAACATATTCGTTATAGAATTGCCACTACTGAGAAAATAATTACATTTGACTTGGGAAATTTTATACTACAAGGTGTTCGTAGTGTTTTTGTACTTTTATTAAAAAAAATATCTTCCAATAAGCCGACTTGTATATTTTAAAGCATAGAGATACACATATTTAAGTGGTATTACCTTTCCCAAAAATCAATTAATAAGTAGGTACAGGGTTTTGAATTAATCCTTAAAAAAATAATTAAATGTGGTTCACTACAAAACACCCTGTATAAGAAATGTGTACTGTGCAATATACCAAAATACCATATTGAGTAGTACTTTTTGAAAATATGCTTCCTGACGTCACAGATTTTGCAAAAAACTACCGTCACATCTTTCTTAATCACCATATAATTAAACATATTTTTAATTATACATATGTAATGATATATTACTAAAACATGTATTAAACGTGTGTATATAATAAAAATACAGTCTAGCTCGTAAGTTGGAAAATTGAAATTCCAAAAAACTGGGCAATTTTCAACTTTAACGTATATCGTCCAAATACGATAATTATCGTAGTCTGGCAACACTGCTCTAATTATTCATATGATTCCGGCCAAATAGTGAGCAAGTCAAAACAGATCGAGTTAGAATCGCTTTTTATAACTCGATCGAATTATGAATCGAAATCGAGTTACTTAATACAGAACGGAATCACACGACTTTTAAATGTCTAACAATAAAAATTAAATTGTATTTGACGTGAATTATTTATTAGTTTCTATGCTTATGGGTGGGGTTTTCCTCATCTATAATTTAAATGACATCTCTAAGTTGCCTCGGAACACCAAGGAAAATAATAATAGTCTTCCCTCACCGGCACAACCAACTCTACATTCAGGATCACCCTTAATGGGGTTAATTATAAAAATATTATATATTATTATTATTATTATTATTATTATTATTAATATTATTATTATTATTATTATTATTATTATTATTATTATTATTATTATTATTATTATTATTATTATTATTATTATTATTATTATTATTATTATTATTATTATTATTATTATTATTATTATTATTATTATTATTATTATTATTATTATTATTATTATTATTATTATTATTATTATTATTATTATTATTATTATTATTATTATTATTATTATTATTATTATTATTATTATTATTATTATTATTATTATTATTATTATTATTATTATTATTATTATTATTATTATTATTATTATTATTATTATTATTATTATTATTATTATTATTATTATTATTATTATTATTATTATTATTATTATTATTATTATTATTATTATTATTATTATTATTATTATTATTATTATTATTATTATTATTATTATTATTATTATTATTATTATTATTATTATTATTATTATTATTATTATTATTATTATTATTATTATTATTATTATTATTATTATTATTATTATTATTATTATTATTATTATTATTATTATTATTATTATTATTATTATTATTATTATTATTATTATTATTATTATTATTATTATTATTATTATTATTATTATTATTATTATTATTATTATTATTATTATTATTATTATTATTATTATTATTATTATTATTATTATTATTATTATTATTATTATTATTATTATTATTATTATTATTATTATTATTATTATTATTATTATTATTATTATTATTATTATTATTATTATTATTATTATTATTATTATTATTATGCTTAAGAAAAGATGTTGAAGAATATAAAAGACCTCTGTTGCACGATAGGTTATCCAGAAAAAGCATTGTCAAAGACATAGGGTATGCCCTGGAAACTAAACTCTTTTCTGCCCTAAAATTTTAAGCCACAGGCCTATTATTCGACCTTACTGACAGGTTATACCTAATGTCAAAATAATCCAACTTAAACATTTGACATTTGAAATCTTTATTTACAAAATAATAAAATAAAATATGTATAACATAACATAAAATAATACATTCAATTCCCAGGGGTTTTGGGTCAGCGAAGCAGTTTCCTGCCGAGCCTATGGCAATACTTTTGCCTATTTTATATCTTGCTGCTAAAAAGTATGGTTAGGCTAAACATAGCAGCCCTCACTCCTTGCCAGAGAGGCATTATTGAGGGGTTGTGATGGTTTTGTAGCCCTGGGGCTCCGCAAAGCCTTTGTGGGGGCTCGGCGAAGAAACTGATAGTCATAATCAAAACGAAAAAAAAAGCAGTACTATCGCCACAAAAGGGAGGGACCTGGCTTGAGCACTTTTTTCACTAAGAGGAAGGAGGATATGATTTTGCTTGAGAACCTTTTATTTTTTTTTTAGTTTAGTGCTTCGTCAAATATTTCGCTTTTCAAAAAGGTTCCGTCGCCAAAAAAGTTTGAGAAACACTGGCATAGATGAAGGCACAAATAGGGAATAAGGCTTGATTTATTTAACATTGTAAAGGAGTAAATAAAAATGGTCTAAAAAATAATTTATTTAATACTAATTTGCCATTAATATTCCTAAAATTAAGATTTGACCCTAAAAAATAAACTAAAAAGACTATCTTAAAGAATTAACTTATTTTAGTGAAAATATATAAGTTATCAGTTATAAGTTTAAAGAGTTTTCATTGCGTTATGAAGACAACTCTGAAAGTAGGTGTGACGTGCAACCCAAAGGGTATTTCTTGATGAGATCCTTTTTGTATATGTAAAGTTGTTTTATTGTTTATTATAACTTTTTTATTGCATAAAAAAGGTAGTCGTGACAATACCGTTGTGAACACTAGAATGAAGTTATATAATGCTTGGCATGCTCTTAAAATTAACCCTCGTTAAAAGCTTGATTTTTCTTGAAGATTTCAATTTGATATCGTTTTCTGTTTCTGATTTAAGGTTTTTTTCAATGTTGCAGCCCTTATCTCTTCATTTTTAATTATTTTAACTTATGGTGCGGAAAAAAACGTGACATCGGACGGATGGCCAAAGTAATGTGTGAAAAGCATTATAATAATAATAATAAATAGCTTTATATATTTATTTGCTTTTTTTTAGCAATGCTCGGTGAAGCGATTTTTAATTATAAAAAAAAAGAAATGGTGTATAGCGGGTTGCGAAAATAATGGTCTCAATGAAATATAATTCAGGAATTTTCCTTTTTTTAAAATATCCAGTTTTCAACGTTTAAATATAATCCAGAAAAGGACGTCCTCTGAATGGTCAGAAGTGTGCAATTTGTTTAATTCAGTGGGAGTCCATTGGATATCGAAAGTCCAGAAAAACAAATTTTTTGGACGTCCAGACACCCAAAATTGTATATCTAATGGACGTCCAATGGACCTATTTGTGCCGTCCTGGCAAAGCCGTAATATTTTTTATAGCAAATGAATCTGGAATCAAGTGAACTAAACAGAACTTTCATAATAAAAAAAAAATATATATATTTTATTTGTAAATTATTACATTGAAATATTGATTACTTAGATCTTTTATTTTATATAAAAACTATAAATCTAATAAATCCGAATTTATTTGACATATCATTCCACAGTACCATAAGGCATGCACTTAAGCGTACATTAAGAATCATTTATAAAAAAAATTAGCATATCCTTTAGTAAATTTAAAACTAAAAATAAATAATTCCAAACTTATATGTGACCAAAACGTAAAATTAGTGAAAACAAGAAATAATCTAAGCCATGTGATACAAAATAAAACGAACGACCGTTTCCTTTCGGAAAACAACTATTCCTTTGGCTAATTCCGCAACAGACATTGAATTGTATCCAAAGAAAAACAAGAAAGAAAAAATTTAACATTCAACATTCAAACTTTGATCTTACTTACCAAGGATAACGTTATTGTTGGATCGGTTTTGTCCTTATTCCAGGAAGGAATAGACATTCTCGATTCCGTTCACTAAAGGAATCTGCATTTGCACTTGCTTACATGGACGGAGGTTGTGAGGTTGCCAAGTAAAGAAAATGTTACTTTTATACCTTGTATAATTATAATAGTACAGTAAACATGTTAACCCTGTTATTAAACCTTAAACATTTATATTATATTAGAAAAGGGCAATAATAAATTTTAAATAAATAAAAAAAATTATAAAAGTTAATAAGGAACAAAAATATAAATTTAGTTTTTTAAATTTTCATTGGTGTTTGAACAATATCATCTTTGTTAAGGTTTTAATTAATCTTGATATGTGATTTTCCTCTAAGATTAGATACTCATAATTTAGATTATTAGTTTCTCGAAACCAATTTTTATTTTAAAATAATTGAGAATGAATATATTTTTAGCAGTAAATTGATTATCTGTGAATAAAAATACTTTATTCAAAGATAATTCGACAGTTTTACCCTCTGATATAGTATTTACAAACGAAACTGTCAAAGTACCCAGTTTAAAAAATAATAATTTTCAATAATTTTCATTAGCTATTGCACTTGATAGTGAATCCTGCCAAGCAGAAAATCATCTTATACATTCTTTTGCAACATAAGAAACAATGTTTTCTGAAATATCTAACAACTGTTACATTGTCTTTATAATTACTTTCTAACATACAATAATTTAACTCACTCGACCATTCACTGTTGGGTAATAATTAACAGTGCTGTTCCTAAAGTGGCGCTGGGAAACAGTAACAAAGCCTACACAGAACACGAGGCCAATAACCGTAGCAGTTGATGCCGATGACACAAATAAAAAAAAATAATTTTACTTTTCAATCCTGACTTAAGAAAAACGGTATACAACATAATTCCATTGAATAGAGAGAAATAAAATTATACAAATATCTCAATACTTGTCATCGAAAGAACGTCGTTAAATCAATTACTATCTTTATGGCTCTTATATCCAAATATAATTAAGCGTCTCATCTTTATTTTGCCTGATGCGTCGGCTTAACATACTGCATATGTTTTGACAATGTGGACATCACTATATTTCAATGGTACTGTTGTTGTACTTTTACTTTTTAAGTTTCCTAATGTCATGGTGCAGAAGATGGAATAATTGTATAGATGAAGGATTATTGTTCCATGCATAGCCAGCCCTAGAAATATAAGAAATGTAATAACATCAGATAATTAAACTAATACTATTAACTTTATCTTTGTCGGTTATAAGCAGGTGGGGTTAGGTTTGGCCCAGAACACTGCGGCCTCTTGGGTCTATTATGTTCTAAAAACTAAAAATATAAATAAAGCCAATGTCACATAAATTAAGAGCGACCGTTTCCCTTTAGAAAACAACTACCCCTTTGGTTTATACCGCAACAGGTATTGAATTATATCCAAAGAAAAGACGCCCGATAGAAAATTAAATTTCAACACTCTATCTACCTTTGAATTTGCTCACTACGGAGAACATCATTCTTGGACCGGTTTCGTCCTTATTAGAACTCCTCAGCAAGAAATAGATAGGTTCTCAACTCCAGTCTATAATGGAATTAACAAATGCTACACATTTCACCAGTATACAAAGTTAGTTAAGAAGAGTGTAAGAATTCAAGTAGTGAAATGGTGTCGCTATCTGTTCGTAGTAAGCAAAATCAAAGGCCGCTGTAGTACCCAGTTAGGAAACTAGGTGGAACAAAAAGGCCAAGCTGCAATTTGTAAAACGAGAAATATTTCAAACTCAAATGTGATCAATTCCCATATTAACCTATTAACAAACTTAATAAAATAAAATCTAGAAAAATGTATAACAATATTAACGTTAGATACCTACATACCTACAGTTTGTTATTGTGCTACAATATTTGGTTTACTAGAAAATATAGTCTAAAAAATGTGATAAATAAAGAATACGGTTCTGGCAGAAAAGATGTCTTACTTGTGGAATTAATGTTTTCTAAATCTTCGTTGTTTAAACAGCCAAAAACAAAAGCACTTCTTTCCTATTTTATTGTTTTTACTAAAAACTCTTAAAATTCTTTTAATTTCACTAAAATAGCGAATTTAGAAAAAAACCAAAACGAATTGACATAAATGCCATTCATGTCGAAATACTAGAGCTACTGCGCATGTGCGTGAGTCTTCTAAATTGTAAACATGACGATCTACATGGTATGGTTATTTAAAAACACCTGGGAAAATAGCATTTTCCTACGACCACTTAGGAAAGTGACACATATCACATTATATAGTCCTATGGAAAATGCCCTATATCACACGCGTATGAATAAGAATTTACTTTCCACCCGTGTACGAATGTGCTACTTTCCGCAGCAGCTGTCACAAAATGTCAAACACATCATTTCTATTTTGATCCATGTAATGGCCATATTAATACTAAAATCGATATGATTGTTAAATTATTAAAATTGTTGTAAATTAGATCCTAGATATTTATCTTTAACAATTATTATTAAAATAATTTTAAAATTACTAAGATATGTTTGCTTTTTATTCTGGTTAAGCATATAACCGATTAGATCATTCAATTGACGTAAGGCCTGTTAGCTCAGATGGTTACAGTGCCAAACGGCAAAAGGCAAGGCCAGAATTTGTTTATTTTTTTTTGTTTTATAATTTTTTTTTTATTTAGAAAATATGAAAATTGAATAAATACGATTATTGTTGATTATTTTTTTAAATACATTTTAATTATTATAATAATAACCTGGTTTTAAATTTTTTGATGAAATTATTTTGTGGTCGTAGGAAAAATATTGTACACCACTTGTGTGAAAAGTGATTTTCCACACTCGTGTGATAGTCGCACTCGGCTTGTGCCTCGTGCGACAATATTTTCCACTCGTGTGAAAAATGTCACTTTCCACACTCGTAATGTAATATACTATTTCCTATCTACTCTATCCATATCTATGGTTTACTTATTAATCACACAGCTAGGTGCTCTGAGAAAAGTAATATTTCAGTTGTCATAGCATACCTGTAAAATAAAACGCCTGGCTAGAAATGACAGATATACAATTTTCAACAAAATCAAATTGTCCGTACTATTCTTCAAGTATTCATTGTTTCTTTTTCCCGTCTTCCTTTACGCCAATGAGTCCAAACACAGATGGTACCCACTAATATGTTTTGCTGGAGCACAAAAGGTAATAACTGGTCGGAACGTTATTAGGTTTGCCTATAATTTTCTGTCATTTGAAGCAATAATCGAATGCTTTTTCATTTTACTCATTGATTTGTTGTGATATCTACTCGTATTATAGGTTGGTTCGTTCGATTTCTTATAAATGGTTGAAAATTTGTTACTACACTTTTTGAGACAACTTGACTTTTGGTTATGATGTACAAAATAGAATTATTATTGGCTCTAGCTAATTTGAAAGTGAATACATTGGAGAATATAATTTTTAATAAGATGTATTGTTTTTCCTCGCTGTTATCTTATTAGAACGAGTCTCTACCATACTATATCTAAATTTCCTTTGTTGGAAAAACTTTAGATACACCAAGAAAAGTATTGCGGGGAATAGAAAAGTGTATGTATTTTTTTTAAGCATTTACGATTATTACAATCTGTTGATTAAGATCAATTAGCAATTTTATTACAAGATTCTACTCACTAGTGTACCTTAGATTCTAATTATTTATTTACACTCCCAATAACGTATAACACTAACCGAAATATACTCTACTTTCATGACTGAACTAAGTTAAAAGACTTGATTAGTTTGAGTCTTCTTATTAGATTGGAATTATTAAGTAGCTAGATAATCCCAACGTTGCCATGTTGACGCAGTCGTTGTTGGTGACAATTGACAAATTTTTCTATTGTATTTTCAACATTCTCTAATTTAAGGTCCCTATAAAGATCAGTATTTCGGCGGTACCAGGGTGCATCAACAATGTTTCTTAATACTTTATTGTGGAAACGTTGAATAACTTGGATGTTACTTTTACTGACACAGCCCCAAAACTGGATACCATACGTCCATACGGTTTTCAATATCTGCATGTAGAGAAGCAGTTTGTTGTATATGGATAAATTTGAATTTTTTTCTAGCAAACAATGCATTCTTTTGTATTTTATACCAAGCTCTTCGCGTTTCTTTTTAATATGGATTTTCCAGCAAAGTTTAATATCAAGTACTTAGTTTATTCTAATATATTTTTTTTGTTGAGTCACTGGAAAAGCAAAACCATATAACGCATTAAAATGAATGAATGAAATAAAAAGCAACACCAAAATTTTGTTTTTCATTTAATTTTTTTTTTAAATCATCTTGTTGTATTTGAAAGAAGCATTTAATATAATTTTTATATTTTATGTTTAATAACTGAAATTTATTGATTTGAAAAATTACCCATAAGAAGGCTGAGACAATCATTGAAGAAATGAAGCTTATTCTAAATAATCAGTTTGGCTTTAGAGAAATCCATTCAACTAATGATCAGATTTATTAAAAATTAGATATAATTGAAAAATTGTTAGATAATAAAGATATTTGCTCAGCCATCTTCCTTGATGTTGGTCAAGCTTTTGATAAAGTATGGCATGAAGACTGGTGCTGCTTCTACACTCATATTCAGAACTATTGGATTCATACATTTCAGATAGAATTAGATAAGATTACGCATTCCTTGAATTGGAAGAAATTAAAGCAGGTGTACCACTGTGAAGAGTCCTGGGTTTTATTTCGTACTTGCTCTACACTCTACACCTGTGGCATACCTCAACTAGAATAAGATACAACAACTATATTTGCAGATGATCCTAACAACCTGGCGGTAGGCAATGATCATAAATAAAATGCAAAAATCAAATAAAAACCTGATCCGACACATAAATGTATTAAACTAACCGAAACCATATTAACTTTACTGACAAAAAATGGTCAACAAATACCAATTAACATAAAAATATCCATGGTACGTTCGATTTATATACGTATAATCATTTTTATTCTAAGCGAATCGGATGTCCGACCACTTGGCAACGTGGCATTGGCGGCTGGGGATAATATTGAATGTTGCTCTATTAGTGGGATGAAGAGGTCGAAGACGCAGAAAAGATATGCCAAACAATCGGAAGGTAAATTATACAGTTAAATGAAGTCCGTATATTATATAACTCAGGGCCGACTAGAGGGGGGGCAGCCGGGACTAATTCCCGGGGCCCGGGCTCAAATGGGGTCCCGGCAGCGGTTTAAGGGGGGCCCGGCAGCGATGGTTCGACAGAAGAGGGGGAAAATCTTTTTTTTACAGAGATTGAAGTAGAGGAGGAGAAATTTTTGCTTGAAGACCTTTTGTTATTTAATTTTTTATAAAATTGTCGCGGGACCCGATCTGGAGAATTGTCCTAGGGGCCGGTCTGGCTCTCGGCGGCCCTGATATAACTACCTCACAAGCAGATGAAGTCCAACTTCGGATGTAGATCCTGGTATTAAAAATAGTTAGATTGGAAATAAAATACTGTTTTTTTTTACATTTACAATAGACCTTATGTCTTGCGACCCACTTTCGACCAATCTGCTCCTGCTCTAATCCCTTAAGTCCCTCTCTGTCTTATTTAGGCAGATGGAATAAGTCACCCCTAAACCCCCTCTATAGGCACGTCTATGACGAGCAATCTAAAGGTTTGGGTGGAGTGTAAAAGATACCGAATGCACTATATTTGTCAGTGTAAAAAATGCAAGTTTGGAAATATAAGAATGAATAACCCACAATTGCACCTAAGAAATTATGAAAAATACAGTTCAAAGTGAAAACAAACCAAAACAAAAATTGAATGAAAGAAAAAAAGTATATTTGCCAGGGATCTAATCTGGAACCTTTGGACCGAAGTCGTCCATGCTTTTACCAGTTGAGCTATCGAGGCACATGGCTTTCGATATCTGAACTCCTAAATTTGAAGTAAATCGTATTCCGATACTCGCCGGAGCAAACACACATTCTAAACTCACCTTCCTCAATTACTCCTAAAACCACAGAAAGGACGACAATCTAATACTAGAATAAATTTGTTTCCTGGTTCACTTTCTTTCATTTTATTTTCACGTTTACTACAGATCGTATACGAATGAAGAATATTAAAAATTTATTCTAATTCAATTACATTGTCGTCCTGTCTTCACGATGCCACAAAGGTTGCTTTATGAAGAATTGAGTGAGCTGGGAAGAGATTAGAATTAGTGTTTGCGCCGACGAGAATCGGAATCTAATTGATTTTAAATTTACGAGTTCAGATGTCGAAATGTTACAGTCCGAAGGTTTTAAGTTTTAAATACTTATTTTCTTCTTTCTTTAATACTTTCAATTTTTCGTTGGTTTGTTCTCACTTTGAGGATTTCGGTGTGTATTTTTCATAATTTTGTAGGGGAAATTGGGGAGTTTTAATTTTAATATATTTCTAAAATTGCATTTCAGTTTATTTTTTTTACTTCACTTTCTTTCATTTTAGTGTAAGAAATGGTGACAGTGCCTTCTAGAAATTTCAAGAGAGGACTGGAGAAAATATCATTCAGGTATATAAGTAGGATTGTTTTACCATGAGAGTTAGTTAAAGTCGGGATATTGTTGTGGAAAGATGATAAATTGTCAATATATATAAATTAGTATAGGAGTATTTGAGATTTAAATAGTATTAGGTACAAATAAATAAGTTATAAAATGAATTAGTGTATTAAGTGAAAACACTGAATAATAAACTGTTTTAAATAAATAAACGTTTCATTAATTTACTACGCACCTTGTAGAGTGATTAAATCTTACCCCCTAGTCAAGACCGTTTATTTTAAAGAATAGATAAAAACACTTGGACACGTTAATTTTTATTTTATTCTAGAGACTTTATAACATAAAAAAATTGCATCCTCTTTCTTCACCCCTACGTGACAGTTAGCCCTCATATTTTTTTAAATAGCAAGGGGCATTTTAATGAAATAATATTTTGTTGAAAATGCAACATGGAGATAATTGGTGAATTGGATTACTAATAAAATTAGCTATCAAATAAAGTAATCCGAGTTCGATTTCTGTCGGTGAAGGGAATCTAATTAATTTAAATAATTTATAATTAATTCCAATGCATAGGTAGGATTTCCCACTCGACTATTCACTGTTAGGTTCCAATTAACAAAGCTGTTACTAAAGTAGCTCTTGGAAACAGTAAAAAATCTTGCACTGACCACGAGGCTGGTAACCTTGTTAGTTTATGCCGATAACACTGATTGGCACAATAATAATATTATAGCAATAAAATAATAAATTAAAATTAGTTCCTGAATACTTTGTCAATTTTCTTTAAAACTCACTATTTCTGCCAGTCCAGTTTTAAGAATAGATTGTCATCTTTAAAAACGTTTATGAACAATTAAAAAGGATCGACTGATACAGATATCGGTATCGGTATATCGGCCATAACAGTCATATCAGCCATGTAGGCCTAATAAAAATATTAGTTAAATATTTCGATTGCTAAGAATTTTTTAATAAAATTAAAAAAGAAGTTAAATTAAATTTTTAATTACAATTTAAAAAAAAAACCCTTTAAAATTTGATAGGAAAAGATTGAGTTAAAAAAACTATTTTTTAAATATTTTTCTGCTATTTTGAGGCTAGACGATTTCTTGTGCTTTCATTAAGGGTAGCGACCAGCCGTATCACAGAATATCTTGAAGTAGATTTTTTAAAAGAAATGCAAAAATAGGTTAGGTTTTATTTCAGTGGAAACACTTCTCTATAGTATGCTTAACTGTAATATGTCATTCCCTTTTATTTAACGCCCTCTAGCGGGATACTTTTCATTTTAACGCCTTCTAGCGGAATATAAAAAACTGTTACGCATTGTAAAGTATGACTATTCATTTAAAAACTAATTTTATTAGTAATTCAATTCAATGCAACTTTATTTTTAGCAAATACAATATGGAGACATGTAAGGTTATTGTTATGTGGTTTATTGGATTACTGATAAAATTAGCTTTCAAATGAAGTGTCACACTTTAAAATAAGTAAGTTTTTGTCTCGTTGGTGAGCGTTAAAATAAAAAAAAAATTACGCAATGATCAATCATTGCTGAATTTCCCATTAAATTACTTTTTCAAAGACGTGTTTTGCTTGATATTTCCCTATTTAAATTTAACTGATCAGAGTGGCGGAGGAAAGAGGAATGACATGACAGTTGTGAATATTATAGAAAGGTGCCTCCTTTAAAATTAAAATCGAATTATTTTAACGATCTACTTCAAGATATTCCGAGCTAGAGCAGGGACAGAGAGGTGGTAAACGTCGGACGACTTCGATAATTTCACGGTAATGTTTATGTACCAGTATTATATGATAAAATAAAAATTATAACAAACATTTTAAATAATTGGCGGCGGAATCGGACAATAAGTAATAATATCCGAATATCTGAAATCATAGGCCTACAAAATTTCAAAAGCTATTCACAATTTATTAAACTATTTACACGAAACTGTTATTAGCATTTAATGTTCAGCGTTCACT
Source organism: Psylliodes chrysocephalus (assembly GCA_927349885.1). NCBI lineage: Eukaryota > Metazoa > Arthropoda > Insecta > Coleoptera > Chrysomelidae > Psylliodes > Psylliodes chrysocephalus. The sequence continues at coordinate 71,008,966 of OV651813.1, forward strand.
TCGGTTAACTCTGCGGCGAAACTGTCAAATCCTGTGTATGAATTGGGAGAACATTGAAAAGTCTTTCCAATTTTGCCCCTGCTTTACGACTGGTCCCTGCCCTCAATAAATCGTCCTATACAATACTAGCTGAAGAGAATATATATGTTATATGAGAAAATAGTGACCCTCATCTCAATTAACGTTGCACACGCGTATCAGGTTACGAAACACAACTAAGGACGGTCGCGTGTGTCAGCAAGTTCTAGTGAACAAAGAAAACACTTACAGTGCAAAATAGACAGAGACTATAAATAGGAGTAAAATAGAAAAGTAGTTAGTTGTTAATTAGATTTAAAACAAAATCATGTATTTTATAAAAGTAAAAATAAATCTTTTTTAAAAAGTCCTTTGAAAAAGTAGTGATTTAACATTTGGCGCAGTCAGTAGGATTCATCAAATTCGTCAGAACAAGAAAATTCTCACCGATGACGGCGGATTCTAATCCCTCAACGAAGAAAGAACCAACAAGTCCCGACTAGTCGTGTCAGAAGGCGTCCTCACTCAATAGAAAACTACGGAAAGAACACCTGATGAAGCCCATGGTAGCTACTGTGGAAAACAAGACAACTCTAATGATCCGGCTAATGTAAGAACTATTGAATCATCTCGTTACTTTATTTTATTTTTTATTTTATTTTCGATTATACTGTTAATCGATTCTGTTCGATTGTCAGAACTTTCCTCCAATCCTTCAAATTTATTTATCCGATTATACTGTTAATTGGCATAATTTGTTTAATCGATTGATATTGTTTTAATAATATTTACCATTTAAAATAATATATTTGTCCGATATATCGAGTAAAAATGCCGAAAACACGCGCTCTAGCTCAAGCTCAGGCTCAAGCCCAAGCTCAGGCTCAAGCTGAACCTCAAGGTGATGTTGCCGGACTTCCTGATATTGAACCATATAAACTATCAGAAATATTTTCTATAGTTCCTGAATTCGAAGGTGATCAAATTTCAGTAGACACTTTCTTAAATGCGTTCGATTGTGCATTTAGAATGGCTACTAGAGATCAAAGACATCTTTTAATAATTCATATAAAAAATAAACAAAGGTAGGGCTGCTCAGCTCATTAATTCCAGAAATCCCCCTACTTACAATGAAATCAAACAACTCCTTAACCTTCATTTTGGAGATTCACGTGATTTGATTTCCTTGATACAGGACCTACAAAGACTTAAACAATTGCCGAACGAGTCAGCAATTACCTTTTTCGCCCGTCTTCAAGTCCTTAATGCAAAAATGCATGCAAGTATTTAAAAGTCTGGTGAATTATCACCAGAACAAAAAAATACGCAATGCGCTCTTATCGATACAATGGCCCTCAATACTCTTTTAACTGGCTTAGAACCTCGTTTAGGTCAAATAATTAGGGCATTTAACCCCGAAAATCTTATTGATGCTCATATTCGCATTCGAAGAGAATTGCAACTTTCCTATTATGAAATGCACAAATTAAATAAACCCGGTCCTTCAAAACCTTCTCAGCTACCTCAACCAATGAGGAAACCCCCTCATCAAATCCCAAAATGTTTTAATTGTGGTCTCCTTGGCCACACTTCAAATGAATGTCGTTCACAGCAAACGCAACGTCCCTATTATTCACAAAATAATAATCAACATTTTTCGAGACCAGCATATCAGAATCAAATGCCTAGCCCCTCCCAGCAGGATAGAAATGATAATTTCCAGCCAAATCAGCAACGACCTCAGAATACCCTAAATCAAAACCAAATGCAATTTCGCCCGTCTGTAATACACAAAAACCCCAATTATTCATCTAATCAACAAAGAGCCCATCATGTAAACTTTGATAATCAACTTTTCGAAGACCCCTCGTATTACCAAAACTCATATTATAACGAAAAATACCAAGATTATTCGTTTGATGAAGAAAGAGCTCATTTAGTAGCTTTTGATGATCAAGCATACGAAAATCCCCAATATTACGAAAACTTCTATGATGATAATAGTTAGGGAAATCAAGATTATTTTATTAATAATTAAAAATCCCAATAATTCTTTCGAACATATTGATATTCAAGAATATCAAAATTTTCACTTGCTTCCCCATCAAAACCACCCTCCGAACAGTCCGAAACAAGTAGAGAATACTACTTCGGATATCCAGAAATCAATTCAAACAATGAATCTGGACGATACGGTTCAGAATCTGAGCTTTCCAGAGCAAGCTTTCCTTTAAGCCCTTTATTAACAGTAAATTCTAAAAATCTCTATTACATTAAAGATGCTACCAATACTTTTAACCTTCTTATAGACACAGGTGCAGGTATTTCAATTTTTAAAGAAAACACAGTAAAACATTTTAATCGAAGATCCCCTGAAAAAGTAATAATACAGGGAATAACAGACCAAAAGCTTTCAATTAGACAGTCAACTTTAATTCCATTTACGGTTGATAATCCACACAAAGTTTATATTTACAATCTAGATATCGATTTTGACGGTATTTTAGGTCTTGATTTCTTAGAACATTATGAATGTATAATTGATATACAATCAAAACAATTAACCAATTTTAAAATAATTCCAATGCATAAAGTAGGGGCAAATATTAAAATAAACCCCAATAACATTAGCAAAAATCAAAAGATTAGTCACTCTAATAAAATTTCAATCGAAGGCCGAACTGAACAAATTTTTAAATTAAAGTGCGATTTGTCAAACACTGATGCTATACTGGTAGCTCAGGAAATAGACAGAGTTAAACTTCCTCACGCTCTCGTTCACGTAAACGAGAAAGGTGAATCTTTCTCATCTATTATAAACCCTAATGCGATGTCTAAAGTGGTTGAATTTTCAAATATTTTAATCGAACCTTATTTAGTATATGATGAACCCGTTTTAAATGTAAATGTTTCTGATAACCTCCAAACCGAAATTATTGATAGAATACAAACAACTAACAGTCTCTTAAGAACAGAACACTTAAATTTTGAAGAAAAAGAATTAATTACAAACCTTTGTCTGGAGTACGCAGACATATTTTATCTAGAAGGTGACAAATTAACTTTTACTAATGAAATAAAACACTCAATCGAAACCAATAATGCCAGACCAGTTTTTCATAAATCTTATAGATACCCGCAGGTACATAAAGAAGAGGTAAAAACTCAAAACAAAATGTTAGACCAAGTTTTTTAAGGTGAAGGGGGAGAAAAAGTCCTTTATATCTCACAAGGAAAGTCAATGTTTAATTATTTAACAAAACATTGAGTGCGACCGGTTTCGAAGTTCGCCTAGTGGAAAGGAGAATATGTGGTGTAAGGTGTGTTAACACTTAGAGCAAACGATATATAAAATAGTAAAAAAGAGAAAACTCACCCTTCACCTTAAAATTACCTCAACTCACACATGGCTACCCCCTTGTCAATGTTAGACCAAGGTATTATACAACCTTCGGTTTCTCCCTGGTCCTCTCCTGTATGGGTTCTGCCCAAGAAACTCGACGCTTCGGGTAAACCGAAGTGGCGCGTAGTTATCGACTACAGGAAATTAAACGAACTTTCAGTAGATGACAAATACCCACTTCCTAATATCTCTGACCTCTTAGATCAATTAGGCAAGTGTCAGTATTTTACGACATTGGATCTCGCTTCTGGTTTCCACCAAATTGAGATCGAACCTAAAGATATACCGAAAACCGCATTTTCCGTGAAAAATGGGCATTATCAATTTGTACGAATGCCTTTTGGGTTAAAAAATGCTCCCTCCACCTTCCAGCGCGTCATGGACAATATTCTTTTGGGAATACAAAATGAACGCTGCCTAGTATACATGGACGATATAATCGTTTATTCTGCAACAATACATGAACATATAGATCGTCTATCAGAAGTATTTAAACGCTTGCGAAAAGCAAATCTTAAAATACAACCAGACAAGTGCGAATTCCTCCGAAAGGAAGTCGCATATTTAGGTCATCTTTGTTACTCAAGATGGCGTAAAACCAAACCCATCAAAAATCGCTTGTATACAAAACGTTTCAAAGTCAAATAACCCCAAGGATATTAAATCCTTGCTAGGTTTAGCAGGCTATTACCGTCGATTCATCCCTAATTTTGCTAAGATATCGAAACCGCTTACTAAATTGTTGCAAAAGGATATTCCTTTCGTTTTCGATTCAGAATGTGATTCTTCTTTTAATGAGTTAAAACAAATACTGATATCAGATCCAATCCTTATTTACCCAAACTTTGAGGAACCTTTTATACTTACTAAGGACGCTAGTGCTTTCGCAATAGGAGCAGTCCTTTCACAAGGACCCGTAGGAAAAGACCTTCCAATAGCCTTTGCATCTCGAACCCTTTGCAGTGCTGAAACCAAATACTCCACTATTGAGAGAGAACTACTCGCAATAGTCTGGGCTGTAAAACATTTTCGACCTTACTTATTTGGTCGGAAATTCACACTAATAACAGATCATCGCCCACTGACGTGGCTCTTTTCAATTAAAGACCCCGGAAGTAGATTGGCAAGATGGCGCCTTAAACTCGAAGAGTACAATTACAAAATAGAGCATAAACCCGGGAAAATTAATAAAAACGCGGATGCTCTATCCAGAATCAAAATTAACTATTTTCAGCAATACGCTAACTTTAATTCAAAAGTCTCGATTTTCGTTTCTAACGAAGATGAAGATGAAGATCAACCTCAATCTGATACTAATGAAGATACTGAAGTTGACGATACAATTTTAACAGAGGAATTTAATAAATTCGTTAATTTATATAAAACTAAATCTATTATCGATTATTTAAAAATTGACATTTCCAGTTCACAATTACTAGACAAAAGTCATAAAACGATTGTCATTTTCTTTTGGCAAAACAAACTAGAAGGACTTCACGAGAAAATTATAGACGATATTTTTGAAGAAAATTATGATTTCCCTAGTTCAAAAATCAATATATTATCTAGTAAAACTGTTAAAGACCGCCAATACCTTATCATTTGTTTACCTTTCGACCCCGAAATTTGTTTTACGTCTTATACAAAGAACAAAACAAATTAAATATTTCTAAAACTTATTGCGTAGAAAATATTCTAGAACTGCCAATCCTTGAAATATTTTCGTTCGTATTCGCCGACATAGAAATAAAATTAAAAATATGTCAAAACATAACCAAAACACCTACTGAAGAGAAATACCCATAATCTTAGATCAATATCATAACGGGAAAAGTAATTTACATAGAGAAATAAATGAAACCATTAGACGCATCAAAGAAAAATATAATTGGCCTAATTTAACAAAAGACGTTGAAAAATTAATTAAAACTTGTGAGATATGTTAAAAGGTAAAAATATGCCGTAAAAATCTTAGCAATAATTTAGTGATAACTGAAACCCCGAAAACTCACTTTGAGAGAATTAATATTGATATATTTGAATACCCAACTAGAAATTATGCCCTTACTATCAGGGACGAACTTACAAAATTTACACAAGCCTACCCTTGGACAGATAAGAAAGCATCAACTGTAGTAAACACCCTTCTAGTATTTTTCCAGCACTATGGAACCCCACTAAGGATTCATTGTGACTATGGTCGCGAATTCGATAATACTTTACTAAAAGATCTCTGCGAACATTATGACATCAAACTCACTTTTTCTAGTGTAAATCACCCCCAATCGAATGGTTCTATAGAAAGATTTCATGCTACGCTTTCCGAAATTATCAGGTCTAACCAAGCTGAAAACCCTAACGAACACCCTTTTAATGTACTACCCTATGCTACCATTTGTTATAATAATACGAAAAATAAAACTCATGGTTTTACACCGTATGAACTGATTTTTGGGCATACATCTAATAGGCCACCAGAGACTATTTACAATCACAAGAATCTAATATCCAAATATGTTAGGGACCTTAGTAATAGAATGGAATACTATTACAAATTAGCTCGAGGAAGAACCGAACAACAAAAGGAAAAAGCAAAAATTAGATTTGATAAAAACATATCACACGATCCCCCGGACTATAAAGTCAATGATAAAGTGTATGTTAAAGGATCTCAAATTTCAAGTAAAGCCGGAAATAAATTCAACGGTCCTTTTGAAATTATAAAAATTCTTAGAAACAACTCAGCTATTTTATTAAACCCCGATACGAATCAAACCTCTAAAGTAAATTATGACAGACTTAAACCCTACCAATAGCATTTATTTTTATTTCCAGATTCTATTGGCTGTTTTCTGTCGCCGCATCCCAATTTTTAATAACTCCGATAAATAACACTATCGGAATATTTATTCATGAAGAAAGTAACATTAAAATATCAAATGAAAAGTGGACCCTTCTTGTTTATAAAGAACTCGGTCCTATAAAAGACGCTATCGTAAACAATGATGAAATTCTAGACAAATTATTAGATAACCTAATAGATACGGGAACACCGAGAATGCTCGCATTCAAGGCCGAAATCCAAATACATGTTAGCCTCCTACAACAAATTTCTGACTCAGTAAACCTGAAATACGAGGAAATATTTGCAGATACGAAAGATTATGTTAGGCAAAAACGCGGAATATTTAACGGAATTGGTACAATATGGAAATCAATAACCGGCAATTTAGACGCCTCCGACGGCGAATATTTTAATGATTGTATCAACAAAATTAATCAAGATGAACACCAAATTGAAAATTTACTCAAAAATCAAATATCTGTCACAACTTCGGTAATTAAATCTTTTAATGCAACAATACGAAAACTACAAATAGACGAAGAAACCTTTAATGAAGACATTGAAGAAATTAAGAAATCAATTTTAGACATAACAGACAATATCGCTTT
>OV651813.1:71016339-71075338 GCA_927349885.1 Psylliodes chrysocephalus
AATGATAATCGTTTACGGCATACCGACAAAGGGCCTTATACCTACTTTGATATTAGCGAAATAAAAAAACGTTCTTGCGACACGTGCGGTATAGGATATATTCCGGGTGTCCTATAGGATTCTGGCCAGCTATTGTCTAAATGATTTAATAGCATCAAATAAACCTTCGCCAAACCACCCCGTAGAAACCATCCCTAGCCGAGCGGCTAGCGTGAGATTAGTGTACATCCGCGTTTTCGCAACAGTTAAGCCGTGATATCTTCAGTCACGTCGTGGATGGTTGTCGGCTGGGACGATTACCATAGGCCATGCCACCATGTGATTTAGTCAACAAGCGTTTAATTATCGACGATGTGAAATTAATAACGGTGAATGAGTAAGTAATTGAAAAAGTAGTGGGACGTTCAAATGGTGGTACAATAAACTGCAAGCTTTAGTGACACCACGCTACAAATGGATTAGGGTAATACTACGGAGGGTCCAATGGGTGTAAAATAAAATAAAACCATTCCTAGCATTTATTTTTCAATTTCAAGCTCATGTTTTTTTGTTAATATGATCAAATTTATCATTTTCACTTCAGTCATATATTATATTGGTTGCATATATGTGGTCAAAATGGTAAAAAAGGCTGATTTAGCAATGGAAATATTTTACTATGTAATACAAATTTAATTTCTTATTTTTGTAGGCGGTAGTTTAAATCAACCACTTGTCAAACCACACACCCATTAGAAACAGGTTAAATGAGTCTGTTATTTACAATTTTGACCAAAACATTGTATAATATCGTTGACATGAAGCGAAAAATGTATCATATTAAAAAAAGTGTGGTGGCGTGGTTTGAAACATAAATGGTAATGGTGGTTTCTAGCGGGTAGTTTTATAAGAGGTTGATTTGGGTTCATCATGCATAACACTTTTATCCCTTTTAACAGTTATCCAGAAACATATGGGGCACCTGGTATATACATTAATGTATTTTAGTATAGTGTGTGTGTTTGTGTGTGTGGGTGCGTGCGTGCGTGCGTGCATGCGTGCGTGTGTGCGTGCGTGTGTGTGTGTGCGTGTGTATGGGCGCGTGTGTGTGCGTGTGCGTGTGTGTGTATGTGTGTGTGTGTGTGTGTGTCTGTGTGTGTGTCTGTGTGTGTCTGTGTGTGTCTGTGTGTGTCTGTGTGTGTCTGTGTGTGTCTGTGTGTGTCTGTGTGTGTCTGTGTGTGTGTCTGTGTGTGTGTGTCTGTGTGTCTGTGTGTCTGTATCCACCATAACTCATGAACCGATACACAGAAAAACACCAAATTTTAAACTTAGGCTTTGTTCCAGCGTCCAATGAACTGATTATATTTTGGGCAGAGTCGGAACATCTGGGGGGGGGGTACTTTATAGGTGGTCATTTTTATATTTTATGGAATATATCTGTTATTTACGTTTGGGGAAGAAAACTCTTCAAACAAAAGTTAGTTCTTATATTATTATTATCTATAATTTTTATCCCATACATAAATTCTCTAAAATGGACCGTATTCGAGATATTTGAGAAAATGTGTAAATTTCGAAATTTGAAGAAAACTCAAAAACGGATAAAGAAAAAAACATTAAAATTTTGGCCTGACGTAAAGTGATTAGATTTTGGACAAAGTCGGAACATCTGGGGGGTACTTTATAGGAGGCCGTTTTTATATTTTATGGAATATATCTGTTATTTATGTTTGGAGAAAAAAATTGTTTGAATAAAAGTTATTTCTAATATTATTATCTATAATTTCTGCTTTATGTCAAAATTTCCTGAAATGGTCCGTATTCGAGAAATTTGACAAAATGTGCAAAATTCTGATTTTTATGAAAATCGATCTCTATAATTTTTGTTTATACATGATTTTTCTAAAATGGACCGTAATGGAAAAATTGTAGGAAAAGTGCTAAATTTAAATTTTTCAGTATTTTCGTTTTCAATGAATATCTATAGAAAAATGTTTCGAGGTAGATGTATGTGGAAAATGTATATTATAATGTGTAATGATGATGTGTTTTTTATTTTAATTTAATTTTAATAATACACAATTGTTTTCATTAAGGCTCCACGTTGGGCAGCCATAAATTGTAATGAAATGAATATTTTAATAAAGAGTAACATTGCTTAAATATTTTTTTTAAAGTAATTTAGATTGCAAATCATTACAAATACCTAATGCCACGGCTGAAATAGTACCTGATGCAGTACGTCATAATTGTGATGAAACGAGATGAAATGATTTTTTAGATAATAAGTTTTAAAGTTTTCATCTATGCATTTAGACACTTACCTCTGCACCTCGTATATCGTTAACTCTTGAAAAATTAAAATAAAAATAAATAAAATTTGAGACTCTGTATATAATTTGTAGTTTTATTGAAAAAGTTAATCTCAGGGTTTGGTGCGAGTTCAAAGATTCTTCATGGCTAATATAAGGTAAAGAAACAGAAAATTATTGTACAATTATAAAAATAAACTTAAAACGAAAAAAATTGTATAATACGGCATTACAGATCAATTCATGGATCGAAAATGGCGTACTATACATCAAAAATATAGCAAGAGAACGTGATTCAATGTTCTACTCACAGCGTGGCGCTTCTTTAATGTGAGTAGCGGTCTTTAGACCGTTGTATGAAGATAATATAGTAGGATAATGCAACAGTAAAAAGTGTTGGATGCAATCTCGAGCGGCATCTAGTGACGATTTAATGAAGTAGTCAATTTTTAATGCTATGCAGATACGCCATCTACGTCTTCTTTTCGTTCAGGCACATGGCCTCTATCACCTACCTATTATAGTTAAAAACATCTTTATTTATTTAAAAATAACAATTTATGATAAGACATGAAAAATTAAACATAATAATGAAAATTTATTCCAGTTGACAAAACCGTACGAATAAAATTTTTGGATTAAGGTGATAAAAAGTGGTTAAGGACTTTGGTCAATATTTTGGTTATGTGCGGTTATGTCAAAATATATAAACAATAACAAAGAATACCTAATAACAACTTATAACAATGTCCAATGTTTTAAATAAATTGAAAAGTTCCAAGTAGAAAACAAAAAAGGAATAAGCTTCTGAAAATGTTGCATGTAATCTAAGTACCTCTAATTGGACTAAGTGTTGGAAAAGTTTATAACCATAAAAATAGCTGAATATTTTTATAGTTTTCAAAATTTGAACAAGCTTTGCTACAAAATTTCATCAAAGCTATCAACAGTTAGCAAGATATTGAGTTAAGGAACAAGAAAATCACACTAATCAGGGAAAAATCAATCAACACTGGAAAACAAATTAAAAAAAAATAGTCACAGGGATATATTAGCGACTTTCAAATGTATCTTGGCTGTTGATCATAAATATAAGAAAAAAATGTTCTCTCGGCTGGCTCTGAGTGTTGAAATAAATCACCTTGAAAGGAACTTTTCAATAGCTCCACTCTTTAGGAATAGCTCAAGACGAAATCAATAGACCTACAAGTGGCAGACATATTCAGTTAGTCTTTATATTTCATTATGCAATGTTACAAGGTTCAGCAACTTGCCAAAATGGTTAAAATTTATTTCCAAAATCAGTGCTCTTATTTAGTACAGAATTCTATGAACGACACAATAATTATAAAGTCCTAACTTTGAACATAAAAGAAAATCTTATAAAAAAACATTTTTTTTATATAATTTATCACTGTTTGGAAAAGTATATTTGTTTATAAAATATTTGTATTTACAGTTATATTTAATCCAGGTTAAGTGTCAGTGCACGAGTATAATGTTAAGTATGAACAAAATCTGCCCATTCTGTTTATATGTTTGGTTACCGACCCTAGTAGATAGGCTATTTGTTATTACTTTTAATTTAGATTTTGGATTAACGTTTTTGTATATGACTTGGCTGTTTAGTAATAAATGAAGTCAAAACTGTAACACGTGGTTTTAATCTGGAAAGTATTTTTAAATTGAATCACGCACGCCGTTCGAGTGAAAATGTTTTAAGTAGTTCAAAACAACAATCACTCTTTTTCATTGTTTATAGAATACAGCCTTTCAGTTAGCTCAGACAAAACTGATTAAATAAATAAATTAATGTCTTATTATTTTTTGAATTTTTTTTATTTTGACTGGTTGACTATCTCAAAAATTAAAGCCAATCAAGCAAAAACTATCTATATATTTACCCATTATTACTTTTTTAATTTTCAACTTAACATCCTGTATTTCAGAACATTTTATCCAAACATTTTTTATTTTCGTCTATTCGTCTCATTTTGAACAATAATATTCAGTTGTTCATGTCCTATTCTTAATTTGATGATACCATTAAATAAAAGTGAATATAAATTAACAGCGTACAACTCAAGTTTAATTAACCATCAGCGATATATCCAAAATCCAACCACAATATAGAAAAAAATGTTCCCTATTATAGTAAAATTCCACCCAATCTCAACTAATTCAATCTGTTTCAACCAAAAACTGGTTTATTTTATTATATCGATTATTTTCGCATTTTATGTGACCTTCAAATACCCTGTATTCTGTGCTTTTGTAATAATTTGAAATAGTAAATTGTAACTATAAAAATACATTACCGAAGACAAGTAGAAATGAAAAAGAAGATTTTAAATTATAATTCATACTCAAGCACAGACATGACCTAAAGACCTGACTTGGACATAAGTACAGTATCGCCATCTACATTCTATGTCCATCGTCCTCCAATGATAAGTCCATAAGGTTACCCTACTATATTTCTTCATACAACGTTTAGACCGACTAAATTGTAACTTCTCAGGTCAGACAAGAGATGACTTAAAAATAATAATCTTAAAATGTCTCTACAATATTGTTATACTATTTTGGACATAAATCAAGAAATTTGTCATCTTTTCGATAACTCAAATATTCAATTATGGTAAGTAGTTTTTTAAATCAGTCACTAATGATAGTTTTTAATTAAAATATCTGTGTTTCACTGTGAAATATGAGATGTCCAAGTATTTAACGTATTTCTTTTCAGTGTCCGTGAAAAGATACTACAAAGGTCATTACCTCTGGAAGCCTTTGTCTTTCAGCGTGCCAGTGCACACAACGGTGAAGATGTTTTCCTGGGGGACTCGTCTTCGTGCATTTTTACATGATTTACCATGGATAAGTTAAATTTTATATTACCTTCGACATTTATTCACTTATTAGGTACTTATAAATAAACATTAAAGAATTAATTTTCCTGTCTCTTTATATTTTAGGAAAAAGGAATTTTGGAAAGGAATCAGAAGGAAAAATTTTTCATCTCCTTCCCTTTTTCGTTACTTTATATAATATCTTTTGTTTTTTCAACAAATTCCGATTTCAATTTCCCATCAAGTTGGATGAAAAATTAAATTAGCCAATCAAAATTTTGACAGTTTAGTTACACTATTGAAATTTGATTATTGGATTTATTGTAATGAAGTCAATTTTCCTCAATCAATTTATTTTCATTTTTCATTTTTAATAAATATTTAACGCGATATGACCTGTCGATCCTCAGTAAATTTACCAGCGCGAACGCCGATCGCGAATCGTGCGCGGTAGGTCTGTGTCTAAGTGGGATTTCTGATAGGAGAGGGACTCAATTGTTTGAACGAGAGCCGAGATGCTATTAAAATTATCAGTAGGGAAGGGTAAAACATTGACTTTTTAATAATAGGTACAGTCTGCTTCAGTTCCATAAAATACCTGTTTCAAAAAACCTGTTCCTGTTCCAAATTGTTCCAACAATTTAAACCGTTGTTTGTTGTTTCCCGTCTGTTGCGACTTGTGGGCGCGGAGTCCCACATATACAGAAACACCGAAACATATGTGCCAAAACCACGATACCGAAACTAAAACAAGACAGTTTCACGTCGACGGAACAGTTTAATTTTTTTAATGTTTCAACTTTTTCAAGGGTACCTGTCACAATCGAAGTGTAGCAGTCGCAAAAACGCAAATTTCAACTTAATAGTTGTTATTAATTATTAATTCACTTAGTATGAATGTTTTTTTTGCAGAAAAAAAAAACTGACCTAAAAACACTATTGAATGAACAAATAAGTATGTTTCATACAATCTAACTTTATTTTTGTTTTATTTCAGAAAAATAACACAGATCACAGATTCTATAATATTCATCATTTAATAATAAATATCAAGCTGTTCCAATATAACTGCAACAGGCAACTGTCACAGTAACAGTAATTAATAATAATAATACCATGCCTAATAACAAGTTGTTCAAGTTCCACACAATTTGCGATCTGCTACTGTGACAGAAAGTAGCAATTTAAAATAAACAATTTCCGTCCACCGAAACAACTGTTCCGTCGAACTGTTTCGTGATTAGATGCATACTCCTTTTTCAGTTCCACGCACGCATTTGCGCTCTGCGACTGTGACAAGTGTGACAGCAAGTTGCAATTTAAAATAAACTGAATCTCCGTCCGTCGTCCACCGAAACAACTTTTCCGTGGAACAGTTTCGTGATTCGATGTATACCTGTTCCAATCTGTTCCAAGTGAAAACCTGATTCAAAAATAACAGATACAGCTTCAGCGAAACAACCCTAATTATCAGTTCGATATAATTTTTGATTGCCAGCAGTTGACCAAATCACCGTCGATATTTTTTCCGAGTATTTACAAATCCGATAGGTAAAAAACCTTGTTCCGCTTTTTACGTTGGATATTGACTCCATATATCATTTTTAAAAACCAAATTAGTTTGTAGGAATAGAAATATTTTTATAGATAGTGTTTAGTTAAAAGAATTAATTTGATTTCTTTAATAAATAATAGAATTTGTTTCTTGGCAAATGATACCGTTTCTTTATTTTTATTTTATAGATAGTGTTTAGTTAAAAGAATTAATTTGATTTAAATAATAAATAATAGAATTTGTTTCTTAGAAAATGATACCGTTTCTTTTGTTTTTATAAATAGGGTTTAGTTAAAAGAATTAATTTGATTTAAATGATAAATAATAGAATTTGTTTCTTAGCAAATGATACCGTTTTTTTTGTTTTTATAAATAGGGTTTACTTAAAAGATTTAATTTGATTTAGCTAATAAATAGTAGAAATAGTTTCTTGGTAAAAATATTACCGTTTTTTTTTATAGTTAGTGTTTAGATAAAAGATTTAGTTTGATTTCCTTAATAAACATTTGAATTTATTTTTTTTTTTTTGACAAATATAGCGTTTATTTAAAAAGGGATATAATTTGAATTAAATATTAAATTATAGGATTTAATTATGTAATATAGTAAAACCGGAGATTTTAGTTTTTTGATTGTTAGTCGGTATTAAGAAATTAATCATTTTCTTTTGATAGGTTAAATCGGAATTTAAATTTGATTTTATTGATAAATACTTTTGTTTAGTAAGTACTGCGTTGTAATTAAGTTGAGAATATTTGTAAACGGAGTTTTCGAGGAGACGTTATCCCTCTTTTAATAGTTTGTTTATTCTTTCACCGTATATTAAATTAATCATAAATAGCATCCTGTCCTGGTCTGAACGGGCTCGTGATGACGATCAGTTCACGCTTGGAGTAGGTGCTATCCGCGTTATAATTTTTTTAGTTAATCTGTAAACCGTAATTTTTAAATAATTTTAAATAGTATCCTGTCCTGTTTGAACGGGCTCGTGATGACGATCAGTTCACTCTTGGAGTAGGTACTATCCGCGTTAGTAAATTTTCTTCCCTTCGATAATAATTTGTTTTTTTCTCTTTCCGACAATTTAAATAACTTTAAATAGTGTCCTGTCCTTGTCTGAACGGGCTCGTGATGACGATCAGTTCATTCTTGGACTAGGTGCTATCCGCGTTAGTTTTCTTTTCTCCTTTATATTCTTAATTTTTTTTTCGTGCAAATTGCAACTTGTAGAAAGCAAAAATAGCTTCATTACCCTGTCTGAGCGGGCTCGTGATGACGATCAGCTCATTCTGGGATAATAGGCTACCCCGGGTATAAATTTATTTTTATTTTCTTTCCGTGTATTTACTATAAGTAATTCTTTCGCGTCCCTGACTCCTCGCACTCTCTTCGACCGTTTAGTTAATTTTTCTTCACCTAAATAGCAAAATACCTTCATTTTAGTTTAATTCCCGATACCGCGGTTAAACCGTTATTTACCGAGTGAATAGCCAAGTTAATAATTTTTTTTTCTGTGACCGAAATGTACATTTTATTTTAATTTAATTTTGACGTCTGATTGAGACTAGTCGCGAGTCGATACCGTCCGTTTTGTGTCTTTTTTTTATATTTATTCAGGGTTATATTGACTATCACCACAACTGGGGTGGGCGTTGAAATATTTCATTTTTTTTTTGTTGTAAATAGTTAACCACAATATATGTGTCAATGTTAACCTGCCGTATTACTGGTTAATAATTCCCTACTTTATTTCCCTCTTATATTTCAGCTAGTGATAAATTATGTACCAGCCCAAGCAACGATTAAAGCCCGTTACTTGTGGCCTACTATTACCTGTGTCTAAGTGACCTTTGACCACTGGAATTTTTTATCTCCATCTGTAGCTACCCGAGTACTTTCGACGCCGTTTCGAGAGTTTGTGGAGTAAACCATTACCAAAAATATGGCGCTCGAGAACCGCCCGTAACCAGCGTCATTCGTAAGGAACCGTTTTCTCTGTGGCGAGAAAACCCCTTACATTATAAAGGTGAGTTTATTTAAACGGCTTATTACATAATTTCGATGATAATTTATTGTTCATTAATTAATAGGTTATTTTGGAATCCATGTTCTAATTTTTTTATAAATTTACATTTTAAAATTTATAATTTCACTACATTTAGTTATTTTTGATCTTGTAAATTTACCACTATATAGGTTGTAGTCTAAAAACTTAGATGAAAATTTTTAATTTTATTTCTTTAAAGACTTTTAATTATTAATTTGATATTCTTGGGATTTCGTGTTTCATTATAATATATTTAGTTTATCCTCTAAACATTTATAGAGGTGCTGCAATAGGTTGTACAAAATAACCGGAAAAAGCCCATAATAACTAGATAGGAAAGTCATGTGTTGGACACATCAGATTTTTTTCTTACTAGTCATATCTTTTGCGAGCGTTGCGATAAGCCTTAAACCCGTCTAGGGGGATACTGCACTGTACTAATAATTTTGAGGCATAATTAAATATATATTTATATTTCTTAAAGATTAAAAAGACTCTTTTTGGAAAACGAAGAAGCTTTCGAAACTGGAAGAATTTTTTCAAAAATGCTTTCTGCCAGAACTCGTTGATCCAAGGTTCACAAGAAAGTTGAAAATAAGAAATCCAGTGAGAAAAATGTAGGATATGTTTTCCTACGCTATATTAACCATAAATATTTATGTTAATCATACATTTATAATAATGTATATTGTATTTCTATTAATAGCGGAGTAAAACAGTGGCGGATCCAGGAGGGCTAGAGGGGCTATAGCCCCTCCCATTGGGACATGAGAAGACACTACTAAAAACCAAATTTAAAAATATTTAATTATTTACATAAATTACATTGCAAATATAATGTATTAAAAATCGGATAAAAATCAATTACCCAATGTATTAGAAAAAAAATTGGCGGGTTTAAGAACATAAATGCAAATCGGCAACGCCTTAGAATTACTTTACCGATTATTCGACCGCGCAGGACCTAGCGGGAGATGCCTACTGACGCCCACCCGGTCCAGCACTTCCAGTTGTGGTTTTGTGCAGTTGTGTAAGTTGTGTTGCCGTTGCCAGTCATAGATAAATTAATATTAAAAGATAAACCGTTTAAATGCACGGCACTGGTAACAAGTGGTAGTTCCCAGCCAATAAGACGACAGCGATGTTGTCAGTTTCCATAAACTTTCATGACATTAGAGTTATTTCAAACGCATAAGCTGCACCTTATTTTGTTTTTGTCGTGCTCGATACCGTCCATACAATGGCCATACTATTGCTGAGATATTTTAAAGAGATGTTTGGCAACTGTGTTGATAACCTCGTTAAAAATGAAGAACAGAATGGCGGAAGGCGAAATGGTCGAAAAATGCAGAAAAACCATCATACAATAAAAGTTATTATGATGTGGATATAATTATCCTTCGATAGGTAAGTTATTATTAGGTTAAGAAGATTGATAAGTGCTGATTTGATGAAATTAGTAAGTATTAACAATATAATTTAATAAGGTGTTAGATTTGTTTGAGGACTTTGTTTATCATTTTCTTATAGCCTTAACGAAGTATAATTTCATTTTGGATCAATTTTCAATTCTTTTTTAATATACCTATTTGTAACAAAACATATATCTGGCCCTGGTAAAATTAAGTAATCTTTTTCAGCCCCTTAATTTAAATAAGTATTATTCTAATATTCAGCAGGCTGGTTATTCAAATAAAACCTTTTTTCATTTTCCTTCCGATATTAAAATTCGCGAAAACTGTTTTAAGAATTTACATTTTATCTTTAGATAATAAAATTCGCTATCTTTGTGAAGATCATTTTTGCCAGATTCTTTTAGTAAAATTGCTTCAAAACGTAAACGACTAATTGCAAATTCTGTACCAATTTTATTAGCTAATAGTACATCCAGTTCAACTAAATACTCAACCGAAACAGTCAGATTTTAGAAAATGTTGAGGCTGAAGCACATACACAATAGCATAAGATAGATTTGCTAATCTGCAACGAAAAACAAGAAATTATTTGCAAACGTAAACTTAGTATTAGTGATAAACAATTTAAACAACCCTCTGTTAAAAATTAAAAGTCAAAAACTCAAAATTTGTTAGATCAACTAGAACAGATTAGTTAAAATATAATTCAATTCGACTATTGCACTATGAGAAATAAACTGAAAGTTTTTTCTATAAACTAATTTTAGACAAATTAAAAATAACTTTTTTATAAGAAAGGGCAACATTTTGATAAGAAAAATTGTTCAATAAGATGTAAGTAGGTATGTACACTTTTTCTCACTTGGGTCCCGGGACATAACGGGGTACAGGGTAACAAGATTGCAGATAGTCTTGCAAGGAAAGGGGCTCAAACACCCTTTGTAGGACCTGAGCCGTTCTGCGGTATCAGCAGTAACATAATATTAGAAGAGATTAAAAAAGAATTGGGTAGTAGAAGAACCGATAATTGGAACAATCTCTTGGGGCTGAGACAGGCCAAGATACTTCTGGGTGAATATAACTAAAAAAGATCGGAAGCCTGCATCTGCCTGAGCAAGAACAGGCTACGTATTGTAACAGGGATCCTTACCGGGCACTGCCGACTAAAAGGACACCTAAGTAAACTGAGAGTAGTAGAGGATAGTGAGTGCAGATTCTGTGAGGAGGAGGACGAAACCTCCATTCACATCCTAACTGAATGTGTAGCACTCCAGAATCCAAGGGCACTATATCTAGGAGGATATCAAATAGAAGAGGGAGACTTACCTAACTTGAAGCCACTTCAAATCCTACACTTCCTTGAGAAAATAGGATTGGAAGGGTCGCTATAGGCATTGAGACATTTCCTTAGTGCAGTGGCGACAGAAGGGGGCACAATAGATCTTTTAGGTCGCAGTGTATTAACACCCCATTATCAACATAACATAACATGTACACTTTTTGTTTTTATAGGAAACCCCTGACACCTGCATCAAAATTTGGTCCAGTTTTCCAAGAATGAGAGGAAAATACTATTAATTTCACTTACAGTTGTTATTTGTACATGTTATTTATGTAATAAATGTTTAATGGCACCTTACTTTTATTAAATGATTAAACTATACCTATATATACCTGTTGTTTCAAATATTTTAATATATTTTTAATTTATATTTTTTGGAGTTTTATTACTTAAAAAAACTAATATTTATGTTAAATACAGTATTTTAATGTAAATATTAGTTTTTTTAAAGTAATGAATGACAAAAAATGTAAATAAATAATAAAGGACATTTGAATGAGCCGCGTTTAGGCTTGACACTCTTCTTATTCATTTTCTTCTTTTATGTTGACTCTAACTGTTAAGTTAATCAGCCAAATGTGTAGCGTGCGATGGTGGCTCCAAGTAGTATGGCTGGGAACTACCACTTGTTACCAGTGCCGTGCATTTAAACGATTTATCTTTTAATATTAATTTATCTATGTTGCCAGTAGCCTGCCGATATTCGACTAGTCACGTCACGATCGGTGCGCTGCGTGTATTGTTTATTTTATTTTGCCGCTAAAAATGAAACGAATTTTACTTGATTTCTATAAACCGTAACCGCTAGATGACAAAGAGCGAGAGCCAAAACGATTGAAGGAAACGGAATCAGATGCTATTCCAAGTACATCTGGATCTAATTTGCAGGTAGGCGGAAGGCAGGATAGGCCTCTAGGAAAAAAATTTAATAGGTATTTATTTATTTTATTTATTATTTACAGGAACAAGATTTGTTATCGTACGATATAGGCCTCGCGGTAGATAAAAAAATGTTGAACGATAATGATAGACTAAAATTTCTGAAAGAAACATGGAAACCTGATCGTAACTATGTATTTCCATGTCAGCAAGAAGGCAAGCAGGTCAGAAAATTTTGCTGCGGTTGGTTAGAACGATTTAACTGGCTATCTTACAGTCAATACAAAAGTGGAGCCTTCTGCAAAATGTGTGTACTATTTGCACCAATGGGTGCTGGAGTTGGATGTCAGGTATGGTATAAAGTTGAAAGGAAACTCTGCAATAAATGTTTTCACTACATAAAACATTTTTCATGAAAAAATTAATTGCGATTTGATTAAGGGCTCGTGCTCGGTTCAAATCCGTTTTTACTTGTCACTTTTTGGACGAAGTGAAGTATATACAGAGTGTTTCATTTAGTCCTAGGATTGATAAGCTGATTAGATGATTAATTCCTATTTTTATTTACAGCCTCTTAAAACGTTGGTGAATCAACCGCTCACAAAATTCAAAAAAGCTTTGGATATGCTGCATGATCACGAAAGCAGTCAATATTACAAATTTTCGGTTCAGAAGTCTGCCGGATTTTCTATAGTTGATTCTGGCAAAAATGCAAATATTGTTCTTCAGCTTGACCAAGCAAAATTAGATATTATTGAGGCTAATAAAAAAAGACTGAGACCAATAGTGAAAAGTATAATATTCTGTGCTCATAACAATATACCTCTAAGAGGCCACAGAGATGATGGAGAGTTGGTGGTTCAAGAGTACCAAAATACAGTTATTCCTAATAACCAAGGTGTGTTTAGAAATTTATTATTATTTCGCTTAGATTCTGGAGACGTAGATCTACAGTCACATTTTAAGAATACTGGCAAAAATTGCACAATGATTAGTAAAACCGTACAAAATGAAATCATTGCGAAAGTCTTATAACTTTTAAGGAACTTTTTTTGCCAATTTCTAATGCCTTGGAACAACTAAAAAGTGACCGTGATGTTGACACATCAAGTAAGGCAGCTTCATTAAGTGCAGCTATTAGAAGGAGTAATTTTATTATTGTACTAGGAACAGCAGTTTTATGTATGTCGTATACACTCAAATTTTTGCAAAATCCAACTGCTTTATCCTATGTTCAACACATAAAAGCTATTATAAAGAATATAAGAGAGCAAGCTGATTCTGAGTTCCAAAAAATTTACATAGAGTCTTGTAAAATAGCTTTAGATTTAGGGACAAATATTGCTGTGCCTCGTATATGTAACCGTCAGACAACAAGAAATAATATTAATGCTTCAAACGACGAAGAATATTTTCGTATAACTGTATTTATTCCTTTCGTTGATTATATTATTGTAGACATTGAAAATCGTTTTGATAAAGGGACTTGTGCTGTCATGGGAATAGAAGGGATTATTCCTAGTAATCTGGAAAAATATAAAGATGAGAAAATAATTAAAGCGGCTCTATTTTACGAACAAGATCTTCAAGGATCCGATATTCAGCTTGCTGCGGAATTAAAAATATGGATGCATACATAGAAATCTAAACAAGACAAGCCCTCTACAGCAGTGTATTCTTTAAAAGAATGTGATGAACTATTTTTCCCAAACATTCGAATGTTACTGCACCTTTTTTCGGTTTTGCCCGGTTACAACAGCCACTGCAGAAAGAAGCTTTTCAGCTTTAAAAAGACTAAAGAGCTATTTAAGGGTATATTCCTATTTTGTGCCGTCCCGTTTTGTGACGCGACCTTTTTCAGGTAAAATAAACCTTATAAAAATTCTCATTTTATGACGAACATAAAACCACTTATTTGTTTCGTAATATTAAATCAGTAAGTCCCTTAGTTACCTGATATAATCCTTTCACCTTTATTAACAATTTTGTTTCACAGGTCGATTTCATCATTTCGCCTATTGTCAATCTAATAGTAGTCATACAAATATGAAATACATTTAAATGAAAAAAATCGTGTGCTTTTTAACCAAATATAATAAGTTTTTGCGAATTTTTTATTAACTAAATTACATTTTATGCGTTCACTAAATTTATTGGGTTGAGGACCGCAAACAAACTCTTTCTGTTTAACATTAAAATAAATCACTAGAAAATAGTATTTTGTTGGAGTAAATACGGAATTTGGTATTTCAGTAACAAATTCAAGCCCAGCATCCATTAATGGCGCTATCTCCTCAGTGAAAATATTGGACATTGCTGTTGTTTCCTCTCAAGGTCTCTTTCTTGCCTTGTCTAAACATAGACTCACTTGGTTTTTGGCGACATTCGGTAAACATTTGTGGGCTGATGTTCGTACAATCTCGCCCCTGTAACAACAAAAATACATTGTCTTAGCTCTATGAACCATTATACCAGAAAATTCTTGAATCATAATGATAGATGATGCTCTTTGTGGAATCTATTTATCTTAAATGAAATATTTTTACAAAAATCTACACAAAATTCATTAACGTTTCGATTCATCATTTCCAAAATCATATTCAAAAACATAATAATAAAAAGCATAATTGAATTTTAAAATTTAACATTATTTGTAACAAAGTCACATTTATATCATTTGAATAATCGTAAACAAGCCATGTCAATTGTTTTTGATGATGATTTTGGAATAAATCGAAACGCTAATGCATTCTTTGTACAGTTTTATAATTAAGTCTTTGAGTTTTATTAAAGTTGGCAAAAAGTCTTTACCTTTCAACACAAAACCCCACTATTTATATTACAGGTAAAATACTTGAATCAATCTACAATTGTTTCGCAAAACAAATTCAGCTTTGAGAAACAATTCTAGATTGATGGCTAAGTATTTTATCTGCAATATAGTGGAAATTTACATTTTTTTATAAAAAAAAAATGATTCTTGAATTAATTAATAATAATAGTGTAATTTCTTCATTAGGTCTATATAGTGCATAAAAAGGCATTGCCGTTTAAAGGTGATGTTTTTAAATTGCCTGCAAGGTATTGAAAATAAAAAATTACAAAATAAAATATTACAATTATAACAAAAATTGTGAAAAATATTAAGGACACAGTTACCTATTTGTTAAAATTGCACAAGGACAAAATATATCTATACTACAATAAAAATAATAATACTTACTGGCTCGAAGTTGTTACGGCTCCAGAGCACTGTTTTCTATTCACACACATCCAGGCTATAGAAGAGTTTTGATTTTTTCTCTTCAAATAGTAGCGGTGGCCGGAACATAGAAGATTTCTTCCACCACCATTACTTTCGATATATTCAATATTCATTTTTAAATATAAACAAATCGCTTTGAAAACTATAAATGCACAATCTATCATACGGAAAGACAAGATCAACATTAAATTATTTTCTAAAATTGTTACCTATTTATTATCCTTGTTACATCCAATTTCAAGGAAAACTAAAAATACCCCCATCCTCTAAATAAGGAAATCTTAAAAAGGATTATCCTAATGACCTTTAACTATCTAAATTAATTATCTCTTAAGTAAGTAGATTTGGGAAAAAGCTTTTAAAAGTGAAAGTATTATTTTTAGTAACAGGTAGATATTATTTATTATCCGCTTTCATTTCAAAACATACCAGTCGAAATAACTTTTGATTTTATGCAAATTTAGAAAAACAGTAAACACGCAGTTTTTCCCTTTTAACGCGCCCCAACCCTTATTGAAAAAGTAAAATGGCAATCCCTACCTTAAAACTTAAAAAATGCAATCCAATCATATAAACCAAAAATCTATTATTTTGATTTAGTTTTCAAATAATATTATATGAGAATAGTGAAATTACTTCCAAAAATGAAACAGTCATTTACAAAAATATCTGAAATTTTATTTACAAAAACTATTCAATAAATGGGCTCCGTTATTTTATAAACAATAATATATCTATATATTCTATTTTAAATTCTTATCAGGTAGGTACTGATATATAATATTACGAAACAAATAAATGGTTTTATGCTCGTCACAAAACAGGAATTTATTGCAGGTACAAATTTGTTTCGTCATAAAACGGGAAACATTTTACCTGAAAAAGGTGGCGGCACAAAACGGAACGTCACAAAATAAGACGACACCTATTTAAGAAGTACTATGAGTGAGGAGAGGCTTAATGGCCTTGCCCTTCTTTACATCAATAAATCACGAACTATTAATGTTGACCATGTTATAACTATGTTTTCAAAAATGAAACCCAGAAGGATTGAGCTTTCCAATTGGTTTGATAACTAACTTCATTGCTAATTTTTACATTTCGTTTTTAAATTTGTTTGCGTTATGTACGATATACATATATGAATTATATGGGTTTTATATATTACATTTCGTTTTTTTAGCCCCCCCTTATGCAAATCCTAGATCCGCCACTGGAGTAAAACTTGGAAGGAAAGTCGCTTAGTTTTTGAGAAAAAAAAACCGGCGTAGAACCAAACAAGACTTAGTGCAATTCTTTAATAAGGTAATCGGGTACACGAAATCATTTTTGACAACATTTTTTGGTGGTCGAGAACTTTTTTTATTTCGAGAAAACTTAAAAAAATTTATTTTTTTATAAAACATGTTTTTTAACGTCTCCATCGCGATATCGAAGTATTTTTTTTTACATATTAAAGTAGACACAATAGCGCTTTGAACAATATCCCACTTAAATCCCATAAAAAATTGTTAATTTGTTAAAATAACAGCAAACTCAAACTTGTTATTTTCAGTAACGTAATTTTAAGCAATCGAGAAAAAAAGTTTATTTCTAAAATTTTTTACATATATGCTGCGAACAAATTGAAGCCAATAGTCAAAAAAGTTTTTAAAATAAAAACTTTTTATGTGTCGGTTATAGTATCGAGTCAGCGATTTTTCTTATACGGGCCAAAATCATATTTTGCGGGGCGACTGGCGGCGCGGCGGACGGTCCCTATCGGTCGGAACGTTCTTAGTTCTGATAATGTGTAGGAGTCGGACTTATTTCAATAGCTTTAAAACAGGTAGGGATGTAAAGCAGGTGCAAAGGTAAAAAATATAAAAAGAAATCCGAAAGTAGGTATAAATACATATAAATAACAATCAGTGTTATAAACTAACCCCCTATACTTACCTAATTAGTAGTATATTAAACATTTTGAATTGAATTAAACTAAAAATGTAAGCATAAAGTAAGGTTTATCGTTGAAATATTTATTATTTAGAGCACTCCATTTCGCCATCTTCTGGAATTACGTCAAAATCTTTGTTACTGTTGTTGCAGGAACGACATTTACACTCGTTACAACATTTTAGGCCTTCTTCAACACAAGTGCATTTTCGATTGTCTTAGATGATTTTCAAAATCTCCATTTCTGTTAGTACTTAGCATTCTCCAAAGTAAATCGATTGTCTCCAAAAAAATGTACCAATATTTAAATGTTTTTGATGTACCGCCACCCAAGTTTACAAATTCTGCTACAACTTTGTTGTGATCTTCAAGAAAGTTGGAAAGATCTTCTAAGTTACCTGCTTCGTCATTTTTTGATTTAAATACTTTTTTTTTCAGCTCGTCAGTAAAAAATTTTTGTCCTTTATTTTCTTCGTACCATTTATTTAGCGACTTGTAAAATAATTGAGACACTGCATCGGCTGCTAATGTTAGGCTTCGAATAGCGCGATAATACTGCTTTCCATCGAGCATTAATCGACAAGAATTTGCTGCGTAAATATCTGTTCCGACAAGAATCGAAGTTAGTCCACCATCAGCAAAAATATAACCCATACTTGCAATAAATGCCATTGTTAGGTGCATCCTACCAAGTTGCAAAGTCACTTTGCCAGACAATTGTGGAGGTTTGTTCCACAGTATTTCGCGTACCTTGGAATAAATTGCTAAGTCTGCGGTTATTACAATATGATCCTGATTCAGTTTTTCTGCTAACTGTGCTAACCTTACTATTGCGGTAAAAATTGTGTCAAATTCTGCTGGGAGAGCATTCAAAAAGGGAAAGTATGTAGTTGATGAAACTAGAATATTATTTTTAGACATAATATTTTTAACATCACTTCATCCCAGTAAAGAATACTCATTCTAGATAAATTTCAACAATCACCAAAATAAATTCATCTTTTTCGAGCTAGTTGAATTTTCTCGAGATATTGTTGGTAACTTTAATTCAGGAAGTACAGGACGGGTTTTAGGCTTATTATATTTTTCAAGTCGCTGCAGACTTATGTCCGTTTATTCTATGCTTAAAGCGAATTTACCTCATTTAATCGGGTCCCTAATTGGTTGTATAGACTGTTTTTCTTGAAACACAACCAAGGCCACAGCATGTGTTGTTCCTTTTCTATCAATGGTTCTCTCGTTAAGGTCAAAATTATCAATACTAGCCCGAATGTAATTTTTTTTCTCAGGTGAAACATTCATCAAACTTTTAGATACATATATATCTTCTTTATCATCGGTTTATTGTTTTACTTCGGCAAATAGTTTTGCATCTATAAGCCATGACACGAACAGGAGTAAAATATTTGGAACGTCATTCTGAAACCTCATTTTATTAATATCATCTGGTGTGGGAAATCCAGTTTTTGGTTAAAATGAAGCCATTGCACTACGTAATATGGCAACAGCTCTTAATAAAATTAGAATTTCGGACATTTCTTTAAGAAGTAAAATATCTTTCTGAACATCAGTATCATTACTGTCAATACTTGCTGAGGAGTTGGACATTGTCGAATTATTTTCGGGTGAGTTTGTGATAATATTGGGATCAGTTTTCTTATTTTTGTGGAAATTTATGTTTCTTGGAGATATATAGTGGATGTAACATAATTTATGGTATTTCGCATCGAACGCAAATAAATCTTCATAGCCACTTAATTTAGAAATCATATATGTATGTCATTTCTATTTTTGGCAGCTTTAATAAATTTTTGACAAGTAGCTTTTCCACTACCTAAAAATATGTGTAGCAAAGGTAGAAACTAAATAAAATTTAAATTACCTGTTTGAACCGATATCAGACTTTTCTTCTTTTTTGTTCCACTTTTGTTGCAAATAAGGCACATTCATAGGCGCCGGAACTCAAATATTGCTTTGGGTGCCCGGCCTCTATGCGGGAAATGGGGGCTCCCCCCCCCCTCCTCCACACCCCACTTAGGGTCACCACGGTTTATTAAATCCATTTTAAAACGTCAATTTTATGAAGTTTCTTAAAAAAAGGTATTGTCAAAGGTTACATTGCTGGAGTTTTGAAGATTGAAGCGGCAGACGGGAGTATCCACAATTGGTAGGCTGAAGGCTCCCCCTTAAATCGAGATATCTGGCAACCCTATATGCTCGGTGCAGCCACCACTGGTATTCAGTGGTGTTGCGGTGGCAGAGTATCAATGAAATAATTAGAAACACAATTTAAATAATTATTAACTATCAAGAATTTAGGAGATTTTTGATGATTTATTACACATATAATGGAGTATTGTATATATATACAGCGTGACCATTTAAAAATGAAACAGCTAATTTAGGGCACCTCAGGTCATTTACGAAAAAACGCTCGGACACGTCAATTTTTGATTTTAGGGGGAAACATTTGTTTACAAGTTTTACCCCCTGAACGGAAACCCTCTAGCAGGGATGGAACTTACCCTTCAATAGAAATAGGGGTCAAATGATATATTATTTTGAAAGTATTTTTACCTAGATTATAACCCTAAAATTTTAAATCGCTACTCTCTTTCTAGCCATGATCTTTTAACGATTTTTATTTTTTTTAAATGCTTACCATTTATTCGAGTAAATGCTGACCCTGGGCCTCCATGCAATAATAGAGATTTT
Organism: Psylliodes chrysocephalus; assembly: GCA_927349885.1. Lineage (NCBI taxonomy): Eukaryota > Metazoa > Arthropoda > Insecta > Coleoptera > Chrysomelidae > Psylliodes > Psylliodes chrysocephalus. The sequence continues at coordinate 71,036,633 of OV651813.1, forward strand.
GTTTAAAACGCTCTCGGACATTTTCAAGCATCTGTGGGGTGATTTGATGACATTCATTAATTATCCGTTGACGCAGATTTTCCAGCAATGTTGGCTGGGTGGCATACATTTCAGTTTTTAAATGGCCCCATAAAAAATCTAAAGGGGTTAGATACGAAGACCGTGGGGGCCACTTAATACTTCCTCTTCTTCCGATTCATTGACCTGGAAACGTTTGAACAAATACTGACGAACAGTGCAAAATGGGGTGACGCACCGTCTTGCTGGAATATTAAGTTGTTTGCTATGTACTAATCGTCATTCTCAATCAACTCTAGTAATGCTGCATGAATGGCGTTTTCTAATAATTTCAGATACATTTCTGCGGTTAAAGTTCCAGGTAAACAAAAGGGTCCAATTATACGGTTACCAAAAATATCAGCCCAAGAATTTAGTCTTTCCGGATGTTGTATATGCACTTCATGAAATATTCTCGGATTTGAAACGGACCAATAACGAGAGTTGTGACGATTTACCGTACTATTTAGGAAAAAAGTGTATTCGTTAGAAAAACACACCTTGAAAAGAAATTGCTGATCATGTATTGCCCGTTCAGTCATAATTTCACAAAATTATAATCGCCTATCAAAATCATCTTAGTTAAGTTCTTGTACTAGATGCATTTAGTAAGGATGAAACTGGTGTTTTTTCAATATCTTCTGAATGCTACTTCTCTTAATACCACATGTTATTATCGCCAACTGTCTTGTACTCAATGTGGCTTCTTGAACAACATGCCCTAAAATCGTCATCTCCGTAGCTTCATTTACTACAGCATTTTCTATTTCACGTGTAATAAACTTGGCCGAGGGTTGATAATAAAGTCACACTGATTAAATATCCACTTAGGATTATTTAAATAAATCAGGATTTACTTTAGAATTACTTTTATTGTAATAGCAACACAGTGGACTTCACACAGAACAATGAATAATAAAAATGTCAACTGTCATATACCATTGTACAGTACCAACTTAAAATATTAGGCATTTTATAGAGGTTCTAACACACGTTTTTTGTTAGCTACTGATCCAGTTTCCCAAAATGTTTGAACTAACTGCAAAATATACTTTCGATGGCCACAGGAATAAAACTAGAATTGTTACAAAAAATATTTTTTTATAACAATGTTAAACTGGTTTTGTACTTTTGGTGACCCACTGTATGGGCTACGTAGATAGTAGCGATGTAAAACTCGGGAGTTATATTCTTGCTAAAAAATACCTTCAAAGTAAGATATTATTCGATCCCTCTTTCCATTTAGGATTTTAGAAGTGAGTCTCACCCCCGCTAGAAAGTTTCCATTCAGGGGGTGAAACTGGGGCAAAAAATGTGTCCCCCTAAAATCAAAAATTGATGGGTCCGAGCGTTTTTTAGTAAATGACCTGGGTTACTCACGAGCACTACTAGAGAGTTATTTCTGACCCTTAATGAACTGTCGCCCAAAGACGACTCTGTTCTTTTTTTACTATCTTATCTGTGATATGAAGTCGAGCGCTGGCCATATAGAGACAAACGCATTCTTTTGAGAAGCTACCAGAGATGAAGAAATTCCAGAGTTTCTAGACGGTCGAGAACGTTCTAGTGCAGAGCTGGCTTTATATAAATAGCGCGAGTTTGTCGATAGAAGCTAAATTTCAATTTAAGTGCTGTATAGAAAAGATAAATTGTAATAAATAATAATAAGAGTTAGAATCCCAGATAGCACACGACGTCCAATGGACGTCCATATTTTGTCCAAATAATGTCCTGGATGTCCATGAACTTCATATGGATATTCATTGGACATCCGTTTTCCGTTATCCAATGGATATACCCATTCAGAAGTCCAATGGATGTCCAAAAAATAGCCATGATGGACACTATAAAAATGACTAACTTAAAATAAATTATTATAATTCTTCTTGTATAATTTAATTATTTACTACTAGGTTTTAATTAAAATAAATCAAATAATTTTTCTCTTCTCTCACCTCTGCTGACAAGATAGAAAAGTAAAAGGCCACTCAGGCCAGACTCGAAGAAGAAAAGAAGAATGAGGTTAAGATTGATAAGAAGAAAACACAGCCTATATGTAATGTAGCACATAGATGTTTATCTGGTAAGAAAGTAAGTATATTTATTAATTAAATCATTTAAAAATCTAAAAATTAAAAAGCAAATCGTTTGTTTTAAACTAATATAACCTATCAATTATATTTTAAACTTTATGTTTTCGATTTACATTCAAAGAATACCTTTCTTTTAGAACTTATGTCAAATGATTTACCTACCTATTTAAGAAAATGCCTTTACTAAAAGCTAACTTATATGCTGCAAATTCGAGATGACGTCAACACAATTATTATTGTAACTAAGAGGTGAGAAAACTTTCAAAGGAGAAGAAAAAAATTGAAGTTTCTATTTGTATGGCATGAGACATTAGCAGAAGAGGCTATTTAGAAGATACAAATATTTTTAAAGAAGCTGTAAGTTTTACTTTTATTAAAATAGAATCGTTTTGTAATGTTTAAGAATTAATGCGTTGAAAGTGTTTTATAGGGACACGGATATGACGAACTTATAAATAGATGTTTTGTTTCCATAATTTCTAATATTCTCACAAAAGAATTCGCATAATATGATGGTATGCAAGTAAAGTGCTAATTTAAGAAATAATGAGCAGTTTTTTGTTTATATGTAAGTATAGAGTTAAAGTACATTAGTGAATGCATATTTTCATATTCATATTCATATTCACATTTTATCTAAAAGTTTTACATTTTTAACTATCAGTTTTGCCTGATCAGGCGTGTATTAATCAATTGATTTAAGACTCAATATTTGTATAAAATGTAATGTCTTTTTTTAGCTGCTGCTGAGAGTGATAATGGTGCTGCTTACAAAGTAAGCAAAATAGCCTTAAGAAAATGACAGAGAAGGTCAATAGAAACGAGTGCGTATAAAACTAATATATGCTTGATATTATTTATGACAATAAAAATAAGTCCATAGTTTGCAATTATTTTATTTCATATTAATATAGGTGGTGATGTCCGTCAGATGTCCATAAAATGTCCAAAAGCAATACAAAAAGAGTCCATATATGGACCTTTCATGGAGTCCAAATGGATGTCCATGAGTGGGACATTTGTATAGTCCAGTGGATGTCCATTGGATGTCCTTTAGTAAAATGCTGGACGTCCTTTGGACAGCCGATATGTCCATGAATGGACTTCCGATGGACATCCAATGGATTGAGTTGTGCTGTCTGGGATAGTGTCCAAGTATTAAATAAATTAATTAGTATTGACAAGGGGGGTAGCCATGTGTGAGTTGAAGTAATTTTAAGGTGAAGGGGGGAGAAAAAGTCCTTTATATCTCACAAGGAAAGTCCAATGTTTAATTATTCAACAAAACATTGAGTGCGACCGGTTTCGAAGTAACATCACTTCATCTTCAGGCTCGACTAGTGGAAAGGAGAATATGTGGTGTAAGGTGTGTTGACTTTGAGCCCACAATATATAAAATAGTAAAAAATAGAAAAAACTCACCATACTCTCCATCCACTAGGGAATACTACAAACCAGTTTCATCAAAACGTGGGGGATGAAATAAATTGTAAAACAAAACAATGTTACAAGTTATAAAGTTAAAAATATTTGAAAAACAAATATTAGTCGATAAAACAGTTAAAAATTTTAAAATATTCAAGACGATACAAAAAACAAATTACATACATTAAACAGATTAAAAGATAAGGCCTGTTTTAAGCAAACATTGCTGTTTTTTATAAAAATCTAACATTTTTGAAAGGAGACCTGTCAAGTTAAGGCCTCTACAGGTGGTGGTAAATACTAAAGAAAAATTCTTGGATAAACTTATGACAGGGTATAGGTAATAAGATGTAAACTATGAGTGAAGAAATATTTATTATTTATTATATAAGATTTGGGCCATGAACCAATCACCAAGTGTATGTGATGTTGTAGGATAAAATAAGAAAGAAGAAGAGATGACTGGGTTAACTGTTGTGAAGCAACTGAAAAATAAAAGAAGAAGAAAATGACAGATGTGAAAACGCACAACTTAACCTAGTCCTTAAACATGCACGTTGGTTTTTTGTGGGAAAAAAATTACTTACTGAAATGTACCCCTTGCAAGGAAATATGTGAATAGAAATAAAGGGGGAGGTTAAAAAGGAAGTTAGAACGATAAATTTAGATTAGTGTTGAGAAAACTGGAGGAGTTTCTGACATTATCTGGGCATTTAAGCAACCAACAGGATTTAATTTTAAATTTCTCAATATCTCGAGGCTTTCGAAGCTATTAAGAGTTAATCTATGGTAGGAACTATGTAGGATTTCGAAACCTTCAGTTGAATCGAAGTCGTGATTTGAGTCCAGTAGGTGGTTGGCAAAATGTGAAAATCCTGTTGTATTTTGGTTAAGACAACGCAAATGTTCTTTTAAACGGATCTTGAAATTTCGAAATGTGCGTCCCACATAGAAAGAATGGCAAGATTTACAAGTCAATTTATAAATTCCAGACAAGTCAAAGGGATCTAATTTATCTTTATTATGAACAAATAACTTATGTAATGAGGAGGGGGTTTTGAAAGATACTTTAAAGTGGTCTTTAAGTAAGCTTGCCACTTTATAGGATGCTTTTCCAATAAAGGTAAGAGAAATGTATTTCTTACTGGTGGTTAGTTCATGTACCAAATTAGGATTATTAATATAAACCAAGTTTTGTTGAATTTTATTTTGTTTATGTGTTAGCATTTTATCAATAATATCCAGTTCAAAGTTGTGATCTATAGCAATAGTTTTAATTATATTTAGTTCCTTATTAAAGTTTTCCGTAGACAGAGGGATGTTTAATAGCCTCTCTAAGTAGCAATTAAAGGCAGCCAATTTATGTGTTGCTGGATGGTTAGAGGTATTGTCTATAACTGTGCCTGTATGTGTTGGCTTTCTATAGATGTCAAAGTTGAACTTGTTATTATTGTGTGAGATTTTAAGATCTAAGAAGTTAATAGATTTGTTTATTTCAATTTCTAATGTGAATTTAATATTAGAATGTAAGTCATTAATATAAGTCAAGAAGTCATTTAATGAGTCTAAGTTACCTGACCACAAAATCAAAATATCATCAACATATCTATAATAGAATTTCACATTTGAGTGGAAAAGGTTATTTTTAAGGATTTTCTCTTTTTCAAAATTGTGCATAAATATGTCTGCTAAAATTGGGCTAAGTGGAGATCCCATAGAAAGTCCATTTGTTTGTGAAAAAATTTCATTGTTGAATGAAAAAAAGTTTTGTTCTAAACAAACCTTGAGAAGGTTCAAACATTCTACTAGTTCAATATCAGACATATTCGAACTTGACAAATGTGATTCAACAAAACCTAGAACTTCTGGTATAGGAATATTTGTGAATAAGTTTGATACATCTAAAGAGATCAAAGATCACCTTACACCACATATTCTCCTTTCCACTAGGCGAGCCTGAAGATGAAGTGATGTTACTTCGAAACCGGTCGCACTCAATGTTTTGTTGAATAATTAAACATTGGACTTTCCTTGTGAGATATAAAGGACTTTTTCTCCCCCCTTCACCTTAAAATTAATTAGTACGTTATAAATTAATTATAAAAACTGTTTTTAATAAATAAACTATTTTTAAATTAAAGAATCGTTACAGAACCTTCTTTTTTAACGGTGCTTGATGATCTGCAGCAACTTCCAAATCTTCTCTCTTCTTCCCTCGAGCATTCCCAGCTAGCACATAACGTTACAAAGCCTTTCGGCGATGTTGTTTTAAGGGAACATAATAGCATACCCATACAACGTAATTGCAACGTTAATGAGAAGTTGTTGAGGGAAATCAAAACCTCGCGAAACATTTATTTGTTACTTACGTATTTAACCTGCCTGTTATGATAACACAACGTAATTAAGTAACTTGCTAAAAAAGTTTCCACGAGAAGTACTATGGACTTTCGAACGTAGCCATTCGTTTGTCATAACCAACAAAACATAAAAAAATGTCACTTGTCACTTTTTCTTGTACGTATTTGAGATTTTAAAGAAATTGGAAACTATACGTTTGAATAAGTTTGGTAAGTTGTTTTCTTCTTTTCAATAAATTTTCTAATTTATTGTCTGTTGTTTTAGATGGTAAAATTTCAATTTCCAAATACAATAAAAAATAAATCATTGTAAACAAGTAGATACAATTAAATGATGAAATATTTATTTTACACGATAATAGGGATCTTATTGATGCCTTAATACTATAGAAGTAACGATATTAAACAATGAAAGTATCGATATTTAGGCACTGAATTACTGAATTACCAATACTATCGCCATAGTGATACTTAGAAGCAAGTATTGTATCGCTATGTGTGTGGTCAGAGATTATAAGGTTTGTTCAAATATTTGTACTGAAATATTTTAGTTTTTGCATGTGGTGAAACTTGGTAATATGATTAAGCGTTACCACTGTTTTTTTGTTATTGAATTATAAGGTAAATTGCCAGTTATTGACACTATAACTTGTACCAGGTAGAGTACCAGTAGAGAAAGAAAAGGTGTCGACTACAGAATATACTTTACTGATTCACTCTTGTTATTAGTTAAGTTCCCTACTCCGTCCTGTTGAATGAGGGTTGCCAGCCGTTTAACAAAAATCTTTTACTTTTTCGATACTTTGTTTCTCGAGACTTATAAATATCAATATCTTTAACATAATATCGAACAGTATCGATGCCTCTACCACAAAGTATCTCACATGATACCGGTATTGATACCTTTGACCGATACTCAACCCTACTCCCAATTATAAAAATACAAAAACAGAGAAGTCATATACTGCCATCCTAACAAGAGAAGTCCTATCTGAAAATTTATATTTATTATCTTTTAAACCTTTTTTTGTGTAACTTTTTAACATTTTAGTACCTTTGTTGCAAATAAGACATTCCTTTTCAGTATCGAGAAAGATAAAATGTAGACAAATGCACATAAAAAAAACTGCTAATTTTGCAGATAAAACCTTTCTTGCTAGAACAGCAGTATAGAAGTGCTCATGTAGTTCACTAAAGATAAATAACATTTAAATTTGTTACGTTTCAGTAAATTAAGTATTAGGGTAAATGAGACAGTCATTGGCCAGTTAAGGATAGTTCTTGTCTTCATGCTATTCTTATTTAAGACCATTTAATACAATATTCTTAAAAATGTTGTTTTGAATATGTTGGAATGTCAGCTTTTCAGTTTGACCAAGATATTAGCCATCTGAACTACACAAATATATAAAAAAATACTATGAATAAAAAAATACACAAAAACTCAGTTATTGGCCACTAGAACACAGTGATTGTCACTTTAGATACACAGTTATTGGCCATATGGAAAATAAGTGTTAAGTTCTTTTTATAAAATATTTTATTAAATATGAGATCATTAGAACAAAAAAAAGTATTAATATTAAGGATCACTCGAAACACAACTTTTACACTTAAAAGTTTTACATAAAGTGAAATGTGCGATGGCAAGTTAAACATCTTACTCCACATCTTGACGATGTAATATTTTTTACACCATTGTAACAAAGTCCTTTAGTGACTTTTTCATTTTTAAACGTTTTTTCATCTGACTTCTGAAGTAAAATGTTGGATACTAATTTAATTTTTTTATCTGTTTGTGGTTTGCCATCGAAAAATAAATTTCGTTTTATAGTTTTTACTTTAGTGGTGATATCATCAATAGGAACTAAAGATTCTTCAGATTCAGTATTTGCACAAATATTCTCATTTTCAATATCATGATTTGAACAAATATCATCATTTATAGATTTATTATTTCCCAGGCAGCACACATTAGTATTACTAACCTATTTTATACGTAATACTAGTTTAATTTTGGTATTGGTTGATTCCGTATACGTTTACAGTTTACGATTATTATACATACCGTGTTTTAAACGATATAATATACGTTTTTTATATACATCCTATGGTATATAATTGTAAATTTTTCTACGTTTAAATATAGTTAACAATATACGACTATTTTTAGTTTGCGATGAACTATTTATATACAGTGGGCCTAAATATACGTTTAGGTTTATTTAAATTAAATTCGTATAAATTTACATTATATTACAATATGTTTTCTTCGTTTATATTTCCCGTTTAAATTTCGTCTTGGTTGATTTTTTAAACGTTTATCATCTACCATTTTTATACTTAACGTTTTTTAACAATTAAATTAAACGCTTCTGTTTGTTGATACTAGTTAATATACCTATATTATTCTACGTTTAAATATAAGTCACCTTAAACGCATAATACCAGTTTACGATGAACTAGTAGACAGAAGTAAATAATATGTATATATTTAGGTTTATTTAAATTAAAAGCTTATAGATATATTTATTTACATTACATCCATATTTTTTAAATTATATTACCTGTAATATTTATAACAAATTCCCCATATACATGGAACTATTTTTAGATGGCGGATGGAGGATGACGTACTAGTGGTACGGTCTTTTCTCATTTCTACTCATGCGTATGTGTAGTATTATTGTTCAGTGTAGGGAATGGTTTGTGGGAGCAGGTTCATCGGTTCGTCCATTTTAATTTGTGTACACGTTTTGTTGCATGTTTCTTTGGCGCCCTGGCTTTTACAATATTGATTAAAAGCATATGTAAGTTTCTATTAATGTTTTAATTTAGCTACTCCTTTAATAATTGTTGCATTTTACAACAACTACTATTTTATAGGTACGTACAGTGTGTTAAATGCTTATAGAAACTTCAAAACATAACCTTACTTCTGTTTCTTTTATTTTTATACGTATTTTTTAGGATACCTAGTTATTTTCCTTTTTTTTGGTCAGTTGTTTTTTATTTAATAAAATGTCTAAAATAACCCTGTCCCTGCGTCATCTACGTAGAAAAATAGCGCAAAATGTTCAAAATGCTTTAAAGTCAAATCAATTTTTTTTTATTCCCAATGAAGATAACATTAATAAGGCTTCGGACATTAATAGATCATCTGATTCTATTATTTATAATAATTTCCAAAAAAATAATATAAATTTAACTTCGGAGCTTTTAGAAAATATTTCACCTAAAATTGAGTTAAATTTTGGTTATAGGAATGGGGGTGAACCAAGCGACTTAACCGACCGAACGATTAGGTGTGCCATGCAAGATTAGCTTAAGTTAGCTAAGGCCCCTCTCTAGGACACAACACATCCAAAGTGTTAAGCTAAGATTTTTATTTTCATATATATTTTTTGTTAATTAAAGAAAAGTTTCGTTTAGTTTGTTATTCAGTATTTTAGTGTTTATTTTTTTGTATTTATTTATTTTTTAGTATTTTATTGTTTATTTTTTTTTTAAATAAATATTGTTCTGTACTTATAACAAGTGATCAACAAAATTTTCTAAATATTTAGACCAATTACAACCAAAATAGAAACACGGGTAATGCCTATTTCTAGTGTATACACACCTGCTATGGGTAAAATCCAAACTATCATTTAAGATATATTAACATTTTTCCATGGCCTCTTAGAAATTTTGTTTTGATCACTTTATTTATCTTGTGTTTGAAATACATTTAAAACAATATCAGGTAGACGCATTTTACACATTAATAAAAATCTTACAAATCTATCTAATATAGATGTTTAGTAAAACAGGATAATTAAAGGTAGATAAAGTAGTAATGTTAGACGTATAAAAAATAAAAAAAATATACGTTTATAGGGCGGACATTTTCACGTGTATATTGGGTAGCATATCAACAGTATCCATACGTATATTGTAGTACATAAAAAAACGTATTTTATACCAAAGTGAATTCGTATAAATATACTACAACTAAAAATCTAATATAGACGTATAGTAAAAACGTTTAATTATAGGTGGATAAATTCTTAGTAATCGACGTTTATAAGGCGGACATTTTCACGAATATATTTGGTAGTACATCAACCGTATTCATACGTATGGTAGTACCTAAAAAAATACGTAATTTATACCAAAGTGTGCTGCCTGGGTTGTAGCAGATGTTAACAAGGTCTGTGATTCGATGAGTAGGAGATGAATTTTGATGCCACTTTTTAGTTTTGTTGATATTATTTCGCAACGATTGTCTGGAGAACAGTTTTCGAGTACAATTTTCACATCAGGTGCCTCAACTTTAAAAAATTGTGGCTGAGAATTAGCCTGAGGCAAATGAACTTTAACACCATTGTTCAATATTGTTGATGTTATTTCACCCATAGCAACAAAGGATTCGTTGTTAGTAGCATCAATAATATTGTTATGTAACACATCGTTCGCAACATCACCAACATTTTCTTTATTTGAGTTGATAGCAGAATTCATCTTTTTTGCTGACTTTTTTTTGGCTGTTTGCCATTAATTAGTTGTTTTCCTTTTATGTCTGTTTTCTGTTTTGTTTTATTAAGTCTGTCTTTCTTTCTTTTTTGTTTAAGTTCGTCTTATAATTTCTTTTTTCGATCTTTTCTTCTTGATGTTTTCTCCAAACTGAAGAAGTCAATACAAAAGATACTTTTTCTGATTGTCTCTTTCATTTTCTCTCTGGTGTTTTGGGATAAATAAAATGGTTTTTATGGCGAAAGAAGTAGAGGGTTCAAAGTCTAAGTGATCTTCTAACTGTTCCATATTTTTATTTTTGTCTAAATTTAAATTATAATTTGTATCTTCCTTTATGCCTTCTGCTATTTTCACAATATTTATATTCTTGCTATCATCTAAAATGATGGGCATAGTTTCTATAATAAAATTATCTTCGATTTCTTGCTCAACATCTTTAGAATACACATTTTTATTCCAATTTTCTTGTTCACTATTGGTCTTCATAAATTCTTTATATATTTGGTAAAGTTTAAATAAGTTTTCGTCTTCATAAGTTTCCTCATTCATATTCTTCAGTTACACTTTTGAATTTTGAAAATGTATTAGTTATGCCGGTTTCACATTTCTTTTTTTTTTCAATATTTTTACCTAGACATTTTGAGTAATCTATAGCCGATGCATTCCAAGGAAATATACCACAACTTTTAAATCCTTGTTTAATTACTTCTGGTCTTAAATTTTCTAGAACACCTTTTAAGATAGCAGCAAATGTTTCCTTTGTGACAGTACTTCTTGGATTTTCTCTATAAAAATTTGACACACTCTTCGCCCAAAAAGTCTTTAATGGCTTGAATGTCGAAACATCGGCAGGCTGCAAGATCCTAGTAGAATTTGGATAAAGCGCAATTAATATTATATTTAATTGTTTACATAAATTACTCGTTTCATATGTAAAGGGTGGTCCAACTATAATGCACGATGTTAATTGTGCGTCACACCTTAACGTTAAGTTTTTTGCCCAACTTAATTTGACATTTCTTTGTTTAAGTGTTTGACAAATTCAACCATGGAGAGGTACACAATTGAACAGCGCGTTAAGATTGTTGAAGCCTTTTATGAAAATGGGCATTCAAATCAAAATGCATTTCGCACACTTCATGTTTTTTGGTTAGCATAATCGACCAAATGGGATAACGGACTTCTTGTGGCCAGAAATTGAGGATATGGACCTGGACAATATGTGGTTCCAATAGAATAGTGCCACTTGCCACTCAGCCAACGAAACAATGGCTCTTTTGAGCGAGAAATTGAACGGTAGTATTATCTCACGTCGTGGGGATGTTAATTGGCCGCCACGATCATGTGATTTGACACCGTTCGACTTCGACTTTTTTTTTTGGGATACTTAAAAGAAAAAGTATACGTCAATAAGCCAAGAATAATTCAAGAGCTAAAGAATGAGATAATTCGGCATAATAACGACATTGAACGTCAATTATGTCTCAGAGTCATTGAAAATATGGATCACCGGATAGAGGTATGCCACCGAAGCCGTGGCGTGCATTTGGTCGATATTTTGTTTCACACATAATTGTCATATATCCTTCTATCATAATAAAAAATATTAGGATAATTCTCTGAAAACTTTTTGTTTTATTTACAATTGACATCGTGCGTTTTGGTTGGACCACCTTTTATTAAGGGTTTTATGCCCATCTACGAATAATATTGGAAACTGGACACCCCTTTTTATTAAATCTTTATAAAAGACGTTGCCAATATACTCATAGAATGTTGCTTCTTTCATCCACCCTGTATCACTCGTACCTATTCCCCACTTTTTAGGGACAGAATTAATAATATTTGCAGGAAGCCTTTTATATGGATATATTATCATTGGTGGGCTTATATCACCGACGGCCGAGAAACTAAACATAACTGTTAAATTCGTTTTTGAATCATGTTCAGTTTGATAAACATTTTTTGATCCTTTCTCAGCTAAAACCTTCTTATTTTTGGGACAGAGAAAAAAGCAAGTTTCGTCGCCGTTGTATGCTCTGGATGGATCGTTTAGTATATGATCGTATCCTTTTTCTTTTAAATAGGAATGTATTTGAGAAAACCAATTTCTAATATATGACTCTGAAACATTACTGCTTGCTGTCGTTAAAGCCTCTGGAGTTCTTAGGGTTATAGAAGGATGGCGCTTTGAACCACCCTCTACCAGGTGTATTTTCCCTGAATGGATTATTTCGTGGATTTTCATCTAAAAATGATTTCACTGAAGCTTCTCACATTCTCGATTCGAAGTGGAAATCCTTTTCGTTGATATTCTAGGATCCAATTGGTTAAAAATATTTCGTCTTGGTTACTTAATATAGGATCTGGTCCATGCGTAACTTTTTATTTAAATTTCTTACTTGAACGAAACTGCAAGGTTGCTCTAGTAACTTTAAATTCTGCAGCCATTTTTAATTGCATCTAAATCTTTCTGGACATCCTATTCCGTATAACTTTTAAAATATTTTTCATCTTTATTGACTTTCGGCATTTCTACAAAAAACAGTCTAATTGAATTTTGTTTGCAAAATTTAAACGAAATCTAAAATATTAGTTTTCTATTGGAATAGAAAAAGTGATATTTTAATGTATGGTGTAATTTTCTTTACGACAAAACAGTTTAAAAAATTGACGTCTACCTCTATAAAACCATGAGCCAAACAAGTAGCCAACTATAACACGTTACAAGTCATTGTTTACTCAATTGGCTTACTCAACCAATCTATAAAAACTACAAGAGGTGGGTCATAACGTTATTACTGTGCTGTAAACCGTTACATATTTTATAGATAAATTATTCCTGTTACAGATATTGGCCACCCATAAAACATAGTAGTTGACACATGGCCAGCTACTGTTCGCAATATATTATTTTTAGAAATCATAAACAAAATATGAAATAAATCATAAATTTCAATAGAAAATGTTGTTTTTTAACAAAAAACTATATTCCGATTAGTTACAATTATTGGCCACCCGGCCAATAAATATTTCACGTGCTCATCTACGCTACAGTAGTTGGCTACTCAAAAAAACCGGGAAAAATGTAAACATTACACAATATTAAATAAAAATACGAAAGTTTATTAATAAATTAGCAATAATATACCAAAACTGTCAAATATAAATAAAACCTACAATAAATATAACTTACTATAATGCAGCACCTTCTTAAGAAAAACTGTAATTTTCGTACATATTTAACTCTGCTGCGAAAGCACAACTTGATCCTTCAAAATAAAGCCAAATACTAAAATGTGGCGGGTACAAGCATGGTTGATGATGAAATAAGATGTTGCCGAATTTTATTGAATAATTTATAATTTAGATAAATTTAAAACGAACCTTAATAAAAATTAATAAAGCTGAAGTGGCCAATAACTATCATCTGGCCAACAACTATCTCATTTACCCTACCATTGCTGGACAGTAGTGAAGTTTTGGTGGATAAATACAGCATTTCACTGGATATATATACCCATGCCATTTTGCTGTACGTTTGCTGCACAATACCAATTGCTGGACAAACTTTAAAAATGCTTTACAATACAGAAAAATTGCTGTAAGTATGGTCGCCCTAGTGTAATAATATTTTAATCACTAAAAATAAATTTTAAAAATATTGTGTTTTAGGTTTCCTTTGTGCTGGATTATAATTCTAGTAAAAATCTCAGGAATTTTAGAAGTTAATACAGAATTGGTTGAAGAAGAATATATAACATCTGAGATTATTTCTTTTTCTTTCATAGCAGAATATCATGCTAAAAAACATTGTTCTGTATAAGTTGAACATCCATTATTAAGTATCAAATTTGTAAAAGTCAAAATAAATGTTATTATTTATTTAAAAAAACAAAGTAAGTAAAAATCAACTAAAAATAGGTGCAACGATTTAAACGAGCATATTTTTTATTTTCTTTATATATATATATATATATATAGAGTGGAAGGGTAGTCTTTGCTGAATAGTAATGTAAAATTCAAACTAATTTATTGGGGGCAGCAGCAATATATAATAAAGACACACCACACCTTTTGTAGATTCCCTGAAGATGGAAATAAGTTATTAAATTTCCGAAAGCTTGGATCATCTTTAAAGAGTTTTCTTTATTATATATTGCTGCTGCCCCCAATAAATTAGTTTGAATTTTATATATATATATATATATATATATATATATATATATATATATATATATATATATATATATATATATATATATATATATTTACATCTCTGTATCATTGAAGCGTCCCGATAAAGATGCGCTTTAAAGCGCCCATGTCTGTTTACCCTTGATCTACTTATTTTAGACATATATACTCGTTGCTGTTGGAAGAAGCAGCTTAAATTAGGCGGATAACATTAAATTGAAAGGAAAACACAAATCGTTACTTTTACTTTATCGACACCTGGGCGTCATTTCAATTGATACACATTGCAGCGTCACCAATATTCAAATTTACGTATATTTGACCGCTTTTGTGGCGTCAATTAGCGTTTTGCGGTGTTGTCATATATTTAAATGATAGGCAGTTTAAGTTTTTGTTTAACTGTGTTAAAGATATATTTTGATACATAACGATAGACCTGCAGAGCGTTAATTTATCATTTCGGTAGCGCAGAGAGTGCGGCAGAAAGTGAATAATTTAGTTATGCAATATTGATTGTAATTTAATTCTGATTGTTTTAAATTATTATTATTATTATTATTATTGTTTTTTTCTAAGAATAATATTTCATTAAAAGTTATTGACGTTTCAAAATTTTGCCAGCCTTTTCATGCAGAATTCTGTGGTGTAGAATTGATAAATAAAAATTATGCCTTAGTAACAGTGTACAGATCCTCCTCCCATGGGGACATATCAATATTCAAAACGTATTTTCTAAATTTAATTATTTATATAAAAAATTTAAAAACCTAATTTTTATCGGTGATTTTAATGTTGATTCTAATAGTTTAAATTAGCATTCGCTTGATTTAATTATTATATTAAATATGTATGGTATGAAAAATTACATCACAGTTCCAACTAGAATAACTCCCACTTCTAAATCATGTTTGGACAATATTATTTCCAATATAAATCCGGAAGTTATAATATCAAAAGTCATTGATGCCGACATAGCCGACCATTTGACTTTATTTTTGGAGATAAAAGACTTTAATATTTTAAGTGATACCAGTTATGTCAACAAAAGATTTATTAATGAACGTACAATTTTACAGTTCGCAGAAAAGTTATCTGAAATTAGTTGGCATGGACTAGAAATGGGAAATTACTGCTCCCAGGAGATTTGTAATATAATATTTACTATTCTATGTCCTATTGTAGATCTATGCTTTTCCATAAAAAAAATTCCGCAGTGGTGACAAAAAGATTTTGTGGTTTAATGAGGAACTGCGGGTACAGCGAAATCAAGTATTTCAAAACAAATCTAGATTCAAAAAAACCAATTCGTTAGAAGATTGAAGACTATATTCTGAATCGCGCAAAAACTATAGGAGGTCAATTAGATTAGAGAAACGTAACGCTTACAATAAAAGAATAGCTGCATCAGAAAATAAAAATAAAACAATCTGGAATATTGTAAACGCAGCAATAAAATCCAACAACAAATCATCTAGTACATCGAATCTAACATCTGAAGACTTCAACGTAGCAGAGAAGGTTATTCAAACAATCGAAAACGATAATAATATTTCCTCTAATGATTTTATTAAAATGACACCGAAGCTCCCGTATTCGTTTTTTATGGGTCCAGTCTCTGAATCTGACGTAAGAGAGGCTATACTTTATATTAAAAATACGCCATGCACGGATTACTATGGCCTCAGTAGTCCCATGATTAAGGCCTCTATAGAATCCCTCATTAAACCACTTAATATTTTATATAACCAATGCATAATCGAAGGAAATTGGCCTAACCAACTTAAAATTAGTAAGGTATTGCCACTTTTTAAAAAAGGTGATTCTAATGATGCTGATAATTATAGGCCAATTGCCATTACACCTGTTATCGGTAAGATATTTGAAGTAAAGCTAAAAGAGAAATTAGTTAACTATTTTGAAAATAAAAATTTATTCTCGCCAGCCCAATTTGGGTTTAGAAGGCATAGATCTACAATAGGAGCAGTCGCAAAAGTAATTGATTACATAGTCGGTGGCTTTGACGAGGGCTCGAGTACTACTGCGGTATTATGTGACCTTACTAAGGCCTTCGACTGTGTAAGCATTGATATTATTTTGGAAAAAATGGAGTACTATGGCATAAGGGGAAAGGAACTTGCCTTATTTTTTTCATATCTGACGAACAGATTACAGTGCGTGTTTCTCGATAATGTGGAGTCACAATTGGCTCCCATTTTAAGAGGGGTTCCACAGGGATTTGTATTGGGCCCTGTTCTATTTCTAATATATATTAATGACTTACCGCGTATCATGAAACACTGTACTAGTGTTATGTTCGCAGATGATACGACTATCCTATCCAAAGATGACACGATCTCGAGCAGAACTTGTTTACCGTCCTCTAATGAATGGTTTGCTGCAAACGATTTAAAGTTAAATAATGTCAAAACTCAAAACGTTACTTTTTCATCTAGTAAAGTCAAAGTAGCTGGGTCAGTAAACCTGCTAGGAGTAATGCTCGATGCCGGTTTAAATTGGTCGCACCATGTAGACAATGTCTGTTCGAAATTGGCGTCCCAAATTTTTGCACTCAGGCAAATATCGAGTTTTTCAGAAAAATCAGTACTAAGAACAGTCTATTATGCAATCATACATAGCCATCTGAATTATGGTGTCATGTTCTGGGGCGGCAGTTATCACTCTCAGAAGGCTTTTATTCTCCAAAAAGCTGCCTTGAGGATCATTGACGGTGCAGAACTCGACATGCTATTTAAAAGGTACGTGATTCTTCCATTGCCTTGTCTGTATATACTGGAATCATTAAAAGAAATTTTTAAAAAACGTAATTCATTGGATTCGAATAATAATTATCATAGCTACAATACAAGGAATGCAGAGAGTCTAGTTCCTTTTAAATCAAGAATTTGCCTGACGCATAATAATAAGTTGGATTTGGCCCTTTATAATCAATTCGTTAAATGTCATAGGGATATCAATACCATTCAGTGGTAGAGTCCCTGCCTGTGGACATAATGGTTCCAGGTTCGAATTCCACCGTTGGCCGGGATTTTTTTATTTAATTAATTTATTTAAAATTAATTCTGATGCCTTGGTAGGATTTCCTACTCGACCACTCATTGTCGGGTTCTAATTAACAGTGCTGTTCCTAAAGTGGCGCTGGGAAACAATAACAAAGCCTGCACAGAAACGAGGCGATATAACCATTAGTAGTTGAAGCCGATGACATCATATAATAATAATAATAATAATTTGATTTTTTCCTAATCAATCCCCCTTACTCCTCCTATTTGCAATCAGATTTCTTTTAAATCAATAATCTTTGTCCCCTTACAGAGCAATTTCATGATGATATCATGTTTCGTTTTTGACTTATGATTTTTTTTAACTTCCCTTCAACCCCCCATTTTTTATTAGATTTTTTTATAATCGATAGGCTTTGTCCTCTTATAAATCTTGATTTTTATTAAAAATGTTAAGTTGATATTTTTTTTTCTTTTTTATTTTTTTAAGTTTCCCCCCTGAACCTCCCATTTTAAATCGGATTTTTTTTAATCAATGGTCTTTGTCCCCTTATAGAGCTTGATTTTCCTAAAAATTTCATTTCGATATCATGTTTCGTTTTTGATTTATGATTTTTTTAACCCCCCCTTAAATCCCACACTTTTTTCAATAGGCTTTGTCCACTTATAGAGTTTCATTTTTTTTAAAACGTTCAAGTTATTATTGTTTTTCAATTTTGATATGATTTATTTTTAGGTTTCAACCCCTCCCCCTTCCTTAATTCACACATTTTTAATTGTATTTTTTTTAATTAATAGTCTTTGTCCCCTTATAGAGCTTGATTTTTCTGAAAATTTCATGTTGATATCATGCTTCGTTTTTGATTTATGATTTTTAAGTTTCAACCCCTCATAAACCACCCATTTTTTATCAAAATTTATTTCTTAATCATTAGACATCGCCAACTTATAAACTTTGATTTTTCTTAAAAATTTCAAGTTGTTATTGTTTTTCAATTTTGATTTTTGATTTTTTTTTAAATTTCACCCCCCTTCCCCTTAAATCCCTAATTTTTATTCGTTTTTTTTAATCAATAGCCTTTGTCTTCTTATAGAGCTTGATTTTTCTTAAAAACTTCATGTTATCATGTTTCTGTTTTAACTTATGATTTTTTATATTTTAACCCCCCTTAAACCCTCATTGTTTTTTAGATTTTTTCATAATCAACAGACTTTGTTTACTTATAGAGTTTGATTTTTCTTAAAAATATCAAGTTGTTTTTCGTTTCTGATTTATGATTTTTTTTTAACACTTTTAACCAGATTGTTTCAAAATCAATATGCTTCGTCCCCTTATAGAGCTTGATTTTTTCTTAAAATTGATTTTTCCTAAAAATTTCAAGTTGATATTGTTTTTCGATTTTGATTTATAATGTTTTTTTAAGTTTCCACCCCCACCCTTATATCCCCCATTTTTAATCAGATTTTTTTTCATAATCAATATTCGGTGTCCCCTCATAGAGCTTGATTTATAGACTTTGATTTTTCCTAAAAAAGTTGATATTGTTTTTCAATTTTGATTTATATTTTTTTCAAATCCACCCCCCCCCCCTCCCTTTAAAGTTCCAATTTTTATTCGTTTTATTTTAATTAATAGCCTTTGTCTTCTTATAGAGCTTGATTTTTCTAAAAAACTTCATGTTGATATGTTTCGGTTTTGACTTATGATTTTTTAAAGTTTTAACTCCCCTTAAACCCCCCATTGTTTATTAGATTTTTTTCATAATCAACACATTTTGTCCACTTATAGAGTTTGATTTTTCTTAAAAATTTCAAGTTGATATTGTTTTTCGTTTTTGATTTACGATTTTTTGAATTTTCAATCCACTTTAAACGCTCACAAAAAATGACGGACGGACGGACGGCTTCTTGAGAGAAATTTTATAATATACTAAGACTTCTACCAGGCCAACTAAGATTATTAAATCAACTTTAATTTATTTTACAACATTAGCTTCCAAAGCAACGATGCCAAGTCAGTGGACGCTCTAGAATCGAATGGGTATCAAGGAAAGCGTATACTTTCTATATACATCAGCGCTGCAAGTGCCTCTGGTAGCAATAGTATTGAACTAAAGTATACGCGAGCCGTATTATTTTCATGCATTTTTTCATCATTTTGGCGTCTCTCAAAAATTTTGCCATCACGTTTCTGACGTCATTATAGACCTCTGGAAAAATTTTTAATGGGCACCGTCTTAGAGCGTCTATATACGGACGCTCTAAATACCTGGACGCTCCAATGAATGCGATTTAAGAATGTACGGACGCTCTATCTATAGTAAGATATATATATATATATATATATATATATATATATATATATATATATATTATTTTCTTAATAATAATTAAACAAGTACATTTATTATCTACAAAGTTATTTTTACGGAAGAAACTATGTAATTAAGTTCATTATTTATTTGTTTACAGTACGCTACTGATACATAAAGTTCTAAATGGTTAAAATATCAAAATAAAATAAAAAAGAAATTAATAAAATTGTCACAGTATAAAAATGAAGTCAATAGTGTAATAAAAGTTGACACTTTAAAAAATAAACCTTTTAAAATGTCATTTGAAAAATACTTATTTTAATTGGACATCAGTTGGTCTACAAATAAATTCTGTCCATAGTTAGTTCTATGAGCATTTACATAAAATAGTTTCATATGCCTAGTAAGTCTGGCAGGAACAAGGAATCTAATAAAGTGTACCAGGCTGTCACTATCAATCAAACCGTTCAATAACTTATACAGGAAAACAAATGATGCTTCTCGACATCTGCATTCCAAACTCTTATAGGTCCCTCTCAAAAATAACATCAAGATCATTTATAGTTTGCTCAAAACTTAGTTCAGAACCTGCAATGACAATCATGCATAATGATATTAGCTGTTTTCTTAAACCTTATGACTTTACATTTATCAATATTCAGTTTAAGCAAGTTATATCATATTAAAACTATGATTAGTACCAGTTGTAGGCAAATATCTTTTTTTAGCATCCTACAACTGCCATCTTAATAAAAATCTAGTGACCTTTGAAATATACCTTATATAAATACACTTTTTACTACTTTTGTACAATCGTGCACCATTTTAGCTACCAGTGAACCTTTGCAATATAGGTACCTTATTATACTCTTTCGTGCAAGCGTTCAGTGTTTTCGATTCTAGTGAACCTTTGAGATATTCCTTATATACCTTTATACCTACTTTTGTCCAATTTGTCAGTGTTTTTTTTACCTATATTATTAATACCTACCTCTACTTGTATGATATTGGTTCTTGATTTCAAAAGCTTTTTAATAATAAATTTATACAATTTTTTATTTTGTTTTCTTCAGATTTTACTATATCCTCAATATACTATTTTGAATATAGTGTATCCAAGGATGGACATAACTATACTTGTAAAGATATTTATTTTAATTTGGAGTGAGGGTAGCCATATCTATACTTATTACACATGACTTTTTTAACTCGTTCTGTTAAACTTTTTGTAGCGCTTCCTTTATGGAATTAGTCAAGGTGTGCCTGATGATGAAGTGACAACTTCGAAACCGGTCGCCAATTAAATTGACTTGTGAGAAATAAAGGACCTTTTCTTTAACCCTTACACTTAATATTTATTTTAAATTTTTCAAGAGGTCTTTTTCATAATTTCTCAACGTTAATCGTATTTATTTAACAAGCAAAAGAAATTATGAAGAAGTACTTTTAAATTTAAAATAAATATTTTTACAAGTATTGTTAAGTCCATCCGTGGACACAGTGTATAATGCTGTAGAATGAATTCACATTATAACATCTATAGAAAGTTTCAGAGCAACTTTCGGGGTAAGTACCGTAAAAGTGCTAGTGTGATGTTTTCCGAACTTTAATTTTGTAACCTCTGTGAAATGTGCTATAAAAGTCTTGCCGTTGCGGACATTCGGTGGTTGCAGGGATGATAGGGTTACATTAACAGTACATTGCATGCGAGCTTAAAGAGCCTAAAATTGCAGCTTATTAACGTAGATGGGATGTTTTTGTGCTAGCTGGGTTTGCTCGATATCATATGTACAGAGCTCTTGTCTTGATAATAATTGTAGACCGTTATTAGTCGTTCTTTTATGACGTCATAAGGTTTTTTACACCAAGAATAATAAATCCTTAAGTCCAAGTTCAACGCGTTGTCAATGACAAGTGACGGCGACTTTTTTATCACAAAAAATACAGCTCCGAACGATAATATTTTCAGAAATTGTTTTTAAAAATGGGTTCAGAGTAAACTAAAAAATGGTGGAAAGGCTACAGTGTGTTTTACTTTTAATACATAATATTTTTAATAAGTGATATTTAACAAATAATTAAAAGTTATGAACTTTTCACCATTTTTTATAGTATTTAAAAGTTAAACTCTTTTATTTTTGCCCTAATTATTTCAGGAAACTCGTGTTAAGATTTAAAAATGTACTGTCAATGAGGTGGTGCCAATTTGCAACCGTGCTAATTCGAGATATACATTTTATTAAACTCATCGTGTTACCTATTTGTTAACATTAAGAGATAGAAATTTAAAGCGACGTCTTCGAATGGAAAATCGTTTTCTAACCTAAGAAAAAAGTTGAATTAAAAAGAAAGCTTTGTTATTTTGCATTAGCATTAGGATTACTGCTACGTGAAATGTCACAGTTTACAACTCTGACAGCCAATCAAACACTGATACCGCATCGAGGCATCCTGTCGCTCTACCAACTTGGGCCACGATAGCTTCTACATTTCACTTATTGGCACTTTTTATCTACGTTGTGCTATGGGTGCTCTGCACCCAGTTTAAAACTGCTCTGGGTGCTTGCGCACCCCGAGCCCCGGGGATTCGGTGCCTATGGGCACACTTTTCACAAGGATCTAGCTGTAGCAGATCGGATTTGTAGTTATGATTCGAAAGCTTGCGTATTCTCAAAAACTCTTGCGCCTGTTTATTTGAAATTCAAAATACTAACTTAAAATTTTGTGTAGGCATGCTATTGCGGGCTTTGCACGTGTTTTTTTTATTGTTTAATAGCAGATTGGTCTCCATTTTTTGATTGGAACGCATGTTCATTTTCATTAATTGGCATCGCATATATACGGGGCAGGTTATTATTAGTTTTGTAACTGGAGAGTTTAGAAGTAAATAATAAAACGGTATATAAAATTTTAAACACATTTATTAAGTATGTGTTACCCAATTTTAAGACAAAAACATTTATATGAACTTAGGTCCTAAACGGTTCAATTTTGAAAATAAAGGATGTTGAAAATTTAAAAAAATGTTTTTCCTAAATAACTAGTTGAAAACTAGTATCAAGTTGCAACTTCGTGGAAATTTTTATTGCAAAACTGTTTTCTATATTTACTAATTTTAAAAAAAATAAAGCCGTTTATATGAACTTCTTGTTTCAAAGTTGAGTAAGGAATAAGTTTAGTCACCATGTATAGGCAATTTTTTTAATCATGTAGTTTTCTTGTTGCAATTGGGTTTAGTTAATATTGTAAATAAAAAAAAATTTATTCACAATATTTAGTATTAATTTTGACTGTTTAATAACATTAATTTAAAATTGTACTTTAATAAAAATAATAGGAAATAGCTTTATTACTCTATCAGAGATTTATTAAGTCACCAGTAATATTAAACAATATACTCTTCATGTTTTATTTATTATTAATAAAAATTCACAGAGTAATTTATATTACGCAAAAAAAAATAAAAACCTATGTGAATTAGGATTTCTGAAACTAAAAATTAACAGAAAAAATTAGGTATCTGGTTCTTTGTTGATTTGAAAAGAATAGTCATGGAAATTAAGACTCTCAGTGGGTTGAAGTATCTTGTCTAGGACTTGGAAAAGAACAGGCGAAGTTTTGTGGGATATAAATAATTCGAAAATATTTGTGAATTTTAAACATGCAAAGAACCACTTTTGAATAAAGTATTTTTATTAACAAGAACATTGGAATTTAATTTTAAAAACAGGAAGTTGCACATAGCCATAACAGAAGTAAAGCAAGACATTAAAAGAAGAAGATACTTTTTTTTATTTAGAAATACAAATTCATTCTGAATTAAAGACTGTAAACTTTTAAAAACAAACCACATATAGATTTTTTTGTTTGAAAAATAAATAGAAACTTAGTTTTCCATATCAATGTTTTGCCCATTTTAACTGTAATAATAAAAACAATGTATTCTAGAGATAAAAAAATAGGCCTATATCTAGATAAAAAAAATTAGGCCTATATCTAGATAAAAAATTAAATTGGAGAAAACACATATTCGAAATAATATGGAAATAAATAATAAATATTTAAAATCCAGAGGTATCACTCTTAAATGTATCCACCAGCAATCACCAATTTATATAAACCAAATAATAGTAATTTTAATAAGAAAATTTATGAGTTGAAAACATGTATATTTATTACATGCTAGGGAACACAAAAAATAAATAAATCAAAAAAATACAACGACTTACATACATTTAGTACAAACTGACTTACTACAGATACAATATAAATAGTATGTTAAATAAAATAATGTATAATAGTATACAAATCTATAATTAATTAGGTACCTGAAACTATAAAAATATTAGGCTAAGATGTATAATAATTACTGTTAAAAGTAAATACATAATATATAAATAAATAGTAAATACTTTTCATTTTACCATTTTTGCTTTAAAATTGAGCCCTATTAATTAATTGCTTACATTTATTTGTTTAAACTATTTTTTTTTTTACTAAATACCATCTATTTATCTAGATTGAATTAATTTTGAAATAGTATATAATTAAATATTATTATTCTCTTCAGAAAACAACTGCTTCCTTAAGCTATTTACTAGGTCCCTCATTAAAGTTCCTAGAGGCTTTATCAAATAATTCGTATTACCCAATTCTAAGTAAAAAATTATTTTATTCGAAAGTAAGCACGACTTGTTATCAATTTTCAAGTAAAAGCAAATGCTTAGTTTTTATTCACACTACCAAAGACAACCCAATACCCATGATGTCAATTCAAACAAACAGATGCGAGAGTTTTTGAAAATAGTCATGCGTTCGAATCATAACTACAAATCCGATATGCTACAGCTAGATCCTTGCACCGTTCTAATGAGTAAATGCACAACAGGTAAAGAAATCTTTGAAACTTACAATAACTTCATAGCTAACATTGACTTCAATTTCAAGCTACGGAACTAAACATAAACAAAGACAAACTCAAAATATGTTTTTACAATGCGAATGGGATGCGTAACAAATCAACTATTGTGCGCAGTTTTGTTCTCAAACATGGTTTTGACATTATGCTCATCACAGAGACTCACTACACATCGACATATAAATTTACAATACCAGAGTATGATGTCATCAGACAGGACAGACCAGACCAGGGATGGGGGGGGTGTAGCCTTATTAATAAAACGAAATATAATATATACACAACTAGGGAATTTAAATATATCACAGGAACACATACGAATTAAATGCAACATCATAATATTCACTGGAGTGTAAACCACACCCAATAACATTTTTTCAAAATTAGAATTAGATAATATGTCGGCGGGAACCAGAGTCATGCTGTTTGGGGATCTCAATTGTAAACACTACCATTGGGACGCCAATTGCACGCGGGTAAACAAAAGCGGTAGAAATCTGGATGAATTCGCCGAAAGCGGAGACTTTATAATCCACTATCCTGAGGATCCCACATGCTTTCCCTTAAACGGTTCGACCCGAGAATACCGATCAAGGAGAAGCGACAGTAGCTGTCGGTGCCTTTGATATCGGCGGAGGGACCTTTTTCACAGCATGACTTTGATTGATACACAACTTAGCACGCTGAGAAAACATGCTTAATTTCTACACTGAACGAAATAGTTTGGCAAATTATCTGAAATCATTGTTATAGTCCATGCGCAAATGTTCTAATGTGATTCAATTACATTAAAGTAGATAGGGTTAATAGCAATGGTAAGATTTCGGCATCATTATGTAATAATTAATTATTTGTTATATAAATAAAAGACGTTTATTATTTTATTATTTATCTATAAAACTTGTTCAATATTTGGTTTATTTTTTGTTCAAAATGTAATAAAAGCCTCATATTTAAATTAAATTATCTTTTCTTTAAGAAAAAATAAAGTAAATAAAATTACGGGTACCAGAAAAATTAAGTAACAATTAAAAAGACATTAGGTTTGAGAGTTTAAATAAATATTTTCAAAGCATTTAGGATAAAAAAGAATTATGTATTAAGGGTTGGATAGCTGACCTAGCTATCAAACAAATTTTTAGAAATTACTTATTTAAGTAATTACCAATATTTTCAGAATCAAATCCAGTATGATTCATTCATTAAATGTAAATATGAATATACAGAGTAAGTTAAAATGGGAAAAACATTCTTAGATTGGCATAATTGTAACTTACAATTTAGCAATAATAAAGGGGTTTTGCCAATTTTGACCAATCACAACTGAAAATACTGAAAGACCTTCCTCAAGAAAACACGAATAATTATATTTTTTTATTTAAAATATCAAAATAAAATAAACAAAATCAGCAGTTCATAGTTTATTAAATTGATATAAAAGAAGACACTCATATATTTTACAAAATAAATCATTATACTTAATGTCGTGAACCACCTTAAGCCGACTCTGATCCCCTTTGCCGTTGGAGCTATCGCTTCGTCTGTTTTTATACCGCACGACAGAGACAAACGCACTCCTTCGAAAAGCTACCAGAGAAATCGTTGCGCGGCGGCTGAGTCATATATGAAGAAATTCCAGTTTCTAAACGGTCGAGAATGTTCTAATGCAGAGCTGGCTTTATATAAATAGCGCGAGTTTGTCACTAGATGTTAAGTTTCAATGAAAGTGTGGTATAGTAAAGACGAATTGTAATAATTAAATTAGAATTGTTAGTTATAATAGTGCCTAATTATTAAATAAATTAATTAGTACGTTATAAATAAATTATAAATAAACTATAAACTGTTTTTAATTAATAAACTATTTTTAAATTAAACAAACGTTACATTGATAGTTAAACATGTGATAAAATTTTTAATTTTCTAATAACTTTTTTGGCACATTTTGTATCTGTATTAGAATATTTAAGTGTGTAAAAAATCTTCATTCGTATAAACAGTTTTTTTTATATACACAGTTGGAAAATTTTTGCAAGGATGATTAAAACAAATATTTTCTGTTTTGCTAAATAAAACATTCGAAACAGCTTTTCCTTTACAAATTATATCAAAATATGAGTTAAATAAACATTCTAATTTATATACAAAATGAATAAAATCTTCAGGCGGTGACTGAAGATTTCCACAAAAACTTTGGTCATGGCTATAGGCTTTAAAATGCATCAATAAATTATTAATATTAAGTTCGTCACAGAGTTTTCCAAGGTTTTTGCAGATATCACATGCGTGTACTTCTAATGCTTTTTTAAGTAGGTAACCACAGACATAACTAAAAGCATTTTTGGTGGTTAGAGTTTCTTTTTTATAATTATAATCAGGAAGAACAAGCGCTTTAGGGGTTACGATTTCTTCTGCCTCACTTATAATCTTAGTTATATCTGTCTGTTTAACATTCATTAATATTTCATCAAAATCATCAACACAGTTCATATGGTTGGAATGAAAATAATTTTGGCAAAATAATTTTCGAAACGCTCTTTGAAATTGGATGGGCGTTGGATTCACATTATTTCCACCTTGTTGTCTTATGCAGCCAAAAAAATTTTCAATACAATCTGTATTTAATCTTCTTGTTTTAATGTACTGGTAACCTAATTTGGAAAGTTTTTCCCACAATTTTATTAAACTAATTATTGTTATTACCCAACATTTGTTAAATTTTACCTTGTTGGTAATATTTTGGTCATCTTTATTAAATATTTGTGTCTTTTAGAAACAAAAGAGCCCGTGCTAAAAATTCTTTTTGAAAATCGGAACCGTCAAATAGATTTTTAAATTTATTGGAATCTCTTAAAGAAAATGAATTGAGGATATCAAACAAATTATTAAAAAAATCTATACATTCGATAGTACCAATAGACTCTGCGGGTATAGCGTTTAAAGTTAGATAGGTATTCATTCCGCTAGCTACCGTTCTGCTAATGAGTTGTGCAGCGAAACTTACTCTCATTTTTTCAAAACTTGAAGGATTTATATGGGAGCTAGTAAGTTTGGGTGCACAGCGGTAAAATTGTTTTTTATCTTGCTCATAAAAATATTTAATAAAAGACCAAGATGTTTTTTACCACCGAAACAAAAAGAATGCTTTAATAAATTGTTTCTTGTGGCTTTAAGCAAGTGACAGGGATCAAAAATATAAAGCAAACTTTGGCCTCCGAGCTGAAATTCTGGGTTGTCTGGTGTAACTCCAAATAACTTTTCCAGTTCAATAAAGTTTGAACCCATATCACTGGCAATGCCCTCAACATAAAAACCAATACTACATAATTTGTTTATACATTCTTCGAAAATCGGCCGAAGATCTTTGGCCTTCATCTGTGTGCCAACGAAAAAATATGCTATCGGTTGTTTCCAAGGGGAATAAAGCCCTCTAGCCATAATAACTAGTGCGTTTTTACATATCGCATCCCCTTTTTTTTTCTTCCCCAATATCCTCAAAACCCACAATTTCATCCCGTCCGGTATCAAAATATAAATTTGATTTTAACGACATTTCGTCTACACACAGCATACAATGTCGGTCTTGTTTTAGCATCGTTTTTAATTTTAGTTCAAGTGCTGTAAATATAGAACTATTTTTTAAACCAGGATTAGATGAGATCCTTTGAGTTAGTCTTTGTAAACTCCTTTTGCATGAAAGAGTTAGGAGTTTGCAAAGGTATTCGTAGGCTTGGGGGCTTAAAAAATACAATGTTAAGGCAAATTGCTTCATATCTGCCGAGTACCTTCTGGATATGGGTTTCTTATTCTTTAAAGAAGCATGAGATTTTACTATTTCCGACAGTTGCTTACTCAAAAAGCTATCACACACTTTATTGAAATCTTCAAGAGTCCAATTCATACCATCATTCGGTGAATTATTTTTTTTATTGTGTATCCTTTTTCTTAATTTTCTTAATTTCATTCTTAACTTATGTTTTCTAGGTGAACGACTACTAATAGTGAATCGGTTTGTGTCGATCTCGGCACAAATAGCGGTGGGATATTAACCTTACCTAGATCCGAACCAAACCCTTGATAGGTATTTGGACCTAAAAAAATATTTTATTACTATAAAAAGTGAAATATTATTAGAATACCCCAGTTTGTAGGGAAATTTATTGTATTATGTCACGAAAAAGGTGCGTTTAAACTTATCATGAAGATTTCGAAAATAATGGTTATTTGGCAAATGGAATTAAGTGTGTATATAAAGAGATAACCATATTAAAAAATTTGATTTTAATCTATTTTTAAGTAACTTACCATCAGAAAGTAGGGCTTCTTCTCCAGGTGGGAATGATTGACCAGGAGCCAAGGACCTGTTGGTTATGTCAGTACGAGCAGGGACAACTACAATATCTGAAAATATGTTATCATTTTATATTCCTTAATCAATATTTATATTAATGAATAATTATTATTACTATTATTTAGAACAATATTTTATTAAAACAAACCTGACAATATAATAATTTTTTTAGGAGGCTCTCCTGATTCTGCATAATTTTTATCAGGTGTTTCTTTCTTTGTTGGAGGAAGGTTGAGAAACTTTGTGGGTATTGCTTTTGGTAATAGGATTTTTCTTGTAGGTCCGCCTTTTCCTTCAAAATGATTTTCACAAACCCGATAGTTTTTGTGGACATTCAATATTTTCGGTAGTAAATCTTCCCTACTGCAAGCTTCTATCCACATTTTTGCACTAAAATTTTTTTTTTATTGGGTAAATACTAGACTAAACAATTATCAATATTACTAAAATATGATGAAAATAGTGACGGTGGGGTATGTTTGTACCCCGAATCGTACTAAGAGGGATGCAATCTATTGGAAATATTTTTATCATACACAATTATAATTAATTAATTAATAATGATATTTACCGTTCGTTGTCCTTCGGAAAACTAAATAAACTTAATCCTTGGCCGGTTTTGGACGAACAAGAACGGTATGCACAAAAATATCCAGATCCAGACATTCTATTACAACACCAAAAAAACACCAAAAAATATCACATAACAGCTCACAGACTAAACACAACTTGGACTGAGTTTGACAGATAACATGACATTGAGTGATACACAACTTATTTTCGCACATGCGCGTATCAAAACGGTACCCAGAAAACACCAAGCTGTCGCTTCTCCTTGATCGGTATTCTCGGGTTCGACGCCAAGCACACTGGACATTGCGGTAACTAAAAACATAACGAACATAGACAATGTCAGAACAATTACAACGATGACGTCAGACCATGACCCTGTATATCTGGAGATTAAAACTTCACGAATAATCCCCAGAATACAGGGATAGACACACGACTACAAGACAACAAACTGGCAACTGTACAGAAAAACACTAGACGCAAACATACCTATTAACAATAACATTACCAATACAGAAACACTCGATTACGGACTTGATTAGACACAAAAATAACTTACGAAAACGATGGCAAACACACAGACAAGCCGCGGACAGGGTTCTTATGCTTGACTTAGGAAAAATAATAAAGAAAGAAATAGCAGAATTTCGTAATCTAAAATGGAAGAGAACCCTGGAAGCGGTAAATGTAAGAGACAACTCGGTGTGAAAGGTTGTGAGAAGGTTCAAACCATACTCGTAACTTCCCATACTGAGTTACAATGACAAAGTGTGCTTGACAGACGAACAAAAAGGAACCGCTTTCGGTGAATATTTCCAAGATAATTACACAAATAATCAAGTAAATACACAAAAACAAGATGAAATCACACAATATTGTAAAGAAATTAATGATATGGATACACAAATAGTCCCTCAGGACGCCCTAACCCCCCCCCCCCCAAAGAGGTAGCTGAAGTAATTAAGAGATCCCCAAGCAACAGGGCTCCGGGCCCAGATGGCATCCCAAACATTTTAATCAAAAACTTCTCTTTAAAAGCTATAGTTTACTTTCACTATCTTATAAACAGTATATTAAAATTACAATATTACCCAGAGTCACAAAAACTAGCTAATATAATACCTATCCCAAATGGGAACAAAAATAAAAGGCTAGTGCAGAGCTATCCCAGCTAGCACAAAAACATCCCATCTACGTTAATAAGCTGCAATTTTAGGCTCTTTAAGCTCGCATGCAATGTACTGTAAATGTAACCCTTATCTCCCTGCAACTACCGAATGTCCGCAACGGCAAGATATCACATAGCACATATCACAGAAGTTACAAAGTGAAGTTCGAAAAACATCACACTAGCACTTTTACGGTACTTACCCCGAAAGTTGCTCTGAAACGTTCTATTGATGTTATAATGTGAATTAGATCTACAGCATTATACAGTGTGTCCACGGATGGGCTTAACTATACTTGTGAAAATATTTATTTTAAATTTTATTTGATTGAGCCATCGATATGTAGATTTTATAAAAAACAACTGGTGTTTTTTAGCAAGATATTCTATTATACTCGAGAGTATCATCTATGATTTCTCTCAACTTTTCTGCTAGGTTTTCACTTGAACTGATGGTTGCATTTCCAGGCAATCTAGCCTGTGTTGAAGAGAATGAACTGCTTGAATTCTGATATACCTGACATATCATGTACCTATAGATTCACTTTTTATAAAACTTCAGGTGTTATATTCTTCTTGACACTTCTGTAGTATTTACTTTTGCTTCTAAAATTCCTAGAATGTCGAAGGAAACCTAAAAAATAATATTTTTAAAATGTATTTTTAGTTCGATAAAGTATAATTACCTTTTATAAGTATTTGGTGTAAAATGTTGCCGGACATTCGGTTAAATGTTTATCTTCTGGTTTACAACGATTGATCTGCGATTCTTTGTTTTTATTGTAGTTTTTTTTTATTTGGTGTCATCGGCATCGACTGCTAAAGATACTTAATGAATGAAATAATAAATTTACATCAGGCATTGTAATCTGAAACAAAGACAATGGTTTAGAAAATAGTTATCTATTTTATAGAGGACCCTTACCAAATCTATTCGAATGTATAAATAATAATTATTTATAAAATAAATTCTGGATGTCGAAAAATAAACCATTAAAAAAACAATTAACAAGAAAAACTGACAAATGACAATTGACATAAAACTAAACGTTCTGAATTCAGATTTGTAATGTTTACGGTAGGTTAACTAGGTAAATAACAAATAGAAGTTTTGCGAGGTTTTGATTTCCCTCAACAACTTCTCATGAACGTTGCATTTACGTTGTACAGTAATGTTATTACGTTCCCTTAATGCAACATTGCCGAAAGGCTTGGCAACGTTATGTGCTAGCTGGGATAGACCTATATCACTTTTAAATGGCATAGAAAAAGTAATAGACAAAATCATCTTGACAAGACTTATGACATACGAACAGGACAAGAATATCATACCGGAGGAACAGTACGGTTTCAGGACTGGACGCAGCACGACGGCACAAATCATCAGAATAGCTAACAACGCGAAGAAAGCATATAACAATAAACTCCAAACGGTGCTTGTTGCCCTCGATGCTGCGAATGCCTTTGACACCGTCTGGACCGATGGTCTGATATTCAAAATGTTTGAGAATGACTACCCCGTTCACATTGTAAAAATAATACAAAAATACCTACAGAACAGACAATTCTACATCAAAATAAAAAATACAATTACAGAACCATACATAGCACAGGCAGGAGTACCATTTTGACTCATGACATGCCAATGGGACAAAATGGTATACAGACGGCCCTATACGCCGACGACACCTGCATCTATAAGACATCTCACTCCGCGGAGATAGCTCTCAGAAGACTGGACATCCATGTAAATCGAATATTAATCCCCTATCTGGATGAAAATAAAATAAAAATTAATCCTGAGAAAACTGAAAGCTTCATTTTAACAAAAAGGTTTACTGATAACATAAAAACAAAACTTAAAGTTCAAGGGAAAATAATTAACACACAAAACAAAGTCAAATACCTAGGATTCATTCTGGATAGGGGATTAACATTCAAGCAACACATTGTGGATCGGACTGCAAAAACAAATGGAGCCATAAAGACGCTATACCCCCTACTTCACAAACGTAGCGGGGTAACAACTCAAAATAAAATACTATTATTTAAACAAGTACTACGGCCGATCCTCACATATGGATGCCCAGTCTACTGTTCTATGGCTAATACCCATTTTGAAAAGCTCCAAATAACACAGAACAGGTGTCTGCGGCTAGCCTTGGGGTGCGACCGCTATGCACGTATAACAGACATGCATGAGCAAGCATCCATTGTACCAATTAAAGACTTTGTTCTAAAAATGGCAGAGAACTTCTTCAATCATTGTCTTCCTGACTTTCTGAAGGAAGACATAAACACTATATACGAAGGGGATGGGGCAAGGCGAATACATGGATGCGTGCACGAAAACCTACAAATCTACCGACGAAGGAAACAAGTCCCGCCATTTATTCAAACCTTCTCTTTTTATTTTTCTATGGTTTGTGCTGCACTTAATCCAACAACTTTTTCTCTTGCTTTCACTTGAGAGACTCTACGTGAAGCAAAGGGGGAGGTTATAACACTCCTACTATTAGGCCACCACCATTACACGTGTATTCTATATTGCCTACCGTCAGTGGCCCATTTTACCAATGACTCCAATTAATTGAAAGACAATACATTTTTAGGTTATGTTAAAGAAGGTTCATGGCGCGTAAGACAGCGTCTTTGTTCTGTTCAGTTCTTTTGGCAAGTTTAAAATAAATCACCTAAAGTTACGTTGTTTTTCACTGTTTAAATGCCTTACAAGAACCCCATAGCAAAATAACATCACCTGCTATACATTAAAAATACTCACTGAAAATCTATCATGAATACTAATATTTAATTTGATTAATCTAATTCTTGAATTTGCTGACTGTTGACTAAAAAAGAACTTTGGCCTTTATCCTCTGCACGTGCATTTTCGTTGATGTCCGATTTAGTGGTCTCCAAAACAGAATCTTGGTTTCCATTAGTACATTCATTTGACTTCTCATTACTGTACATTGGTTCATTTAAAGTCAAATCAATAAAAGACTGAGCATTTACAGTTTTAACAAAAGTAAGGTTGCTAACTTTAGGAATTTTAAGTTCATTAACCAAATTATCTATTAATTGCTTTTTATTTATTAATTCACCATGTGTATTTAAAATGTCTAATAGCTTTACTTTTCCTTCAGCATACTTGTCAAGTTTTACCACATAGTCTTCCAATTTTCTGTACCAGTTTAATTTATTGTGAGGACTGACATCTGGGATTGTTCAAAAATTAAATTAGTATGAGTGCACAATTTTACAATATCATGTATTTTACGAAACTTGGGATATGTATTATTTTTTAAGTTGTTTAGACTACCCATTATTACAATGTGGTCATTCAGCGTGTAATTTTTTGACATTTCAACTATATTTTCTATAATATTGTCAAGATGAGTTTCATAAAAGACAGTACTTTACAGTTTAATCTTTTTTGAAGTCGTACACCTATTCCTCTACCCCTTTCATCACATAAAATCAAAACTTTTTGTTCTTTGTTTTCTGTCATCTTTTTGCCACCATATCCAATGGAGCTATTCAGTTTTAAACTCTTTGAACAGACTTGAATATTTTTGTTATCAGCCAATTCTAACTTAAGTTTAGCTAATTCCTCTGCATCTTAGATAAAAGAGACCGGAGATGTAACATTGCACATTGCGCATGTTGTCTATTCCAAACCTAAGTAACCCACCAATTAAAAATCATTGTGTTCACGACGCCACCCGAATTGCTCCGAAATTTCTATTCTTTGCTTGTCTCCGCATGAGTAAATCATTTATGGACCGCCGTTTTTGAATTATTTGTTGGTGTTATTAGCAATTTAAAGTGTTTTAGTTATTCAATTTCAAGTTGAAAATGCCACGATGTATGGTGAAAAATTGTATATACAAATAATATGTGTCAATGTTATGAAAAATAAGAAATATATTCGTTTTCAGCGGTAAATATTTGTTGACGTTTTGACATAAAGTCGCCATGATTCTTTGAGCTGAATACTTCAGATCCGCATTAAGGGGTTTCAATAAATATTTAATCTAAATAAGAAGTAAATAGGCATTGTTACTAACGAAATTTTGTTTTTAAAAAGTAGTTTTATAAGAATATTTACTAAAAGTGGTTTTTAGCCCTTTATTAGATATTTTTACAAGAATATTAGATGAAATACAGATTCACCTACTTAAAATTTCAAGGTTTATTTTATTTGCGGTTAAATCAGAAGTGACATTTGAATCTTAAAACAAAGTAAAACGCGCAAAATGATCTAGTATAAGCAAAAAATACTAAAGTTACGGAAATTAGACATATTATTAGTAAAATGTTACATTATAAACCCCTAAACAACTCGAAAAATATCTTCGTTTACTAAAAAAAATCTAAATTCTAGCAATATTTATTATACAATCGAATGCGGTTTCAAAGATAACAGGATCAATAAATCCGAATCTCTAAATGCTCGATAAAAGCATGCGACCGATAGGGGTTACAAAAATAATCGATTTATCGTTTTCATGAAAATCGATTTATCCGTTATAATTAATCGATTATCTTTAATAGATTATTTTTGATTAATCAAACATTTTTAATAAATTTTTTTCGTTTTTTTAGGTAATGGAATAATCGATTATAAAGGAATTACAAAAAGAGGGTAGAATTATTCAAAATATTCGATTTATTGAAAATAATCGATGTTTTAGAAAAATCGATTTGTTTAATAGACTTTTTAAATTAATCGATTATTTTAGATTAATCGATTATTTTAGATTTTTCAAAGGTATTCAAATAATTTGTTTTAAAATACAAAAAATAGATTATATAAAAATAATCGATTGATCGAATATAATCGGTTATATTATATAATCGATATTTCGGTTATTTTTTAGAATTATTGATTTATCGGTAAATCAGCTTTTTATTAATCAATTATTTTCGATTTTTCAAAGAAAATTAAATAATCAGTTTTAAAAGGAATATAAAAAAAGAAAAGGATTATTTGTAAATAATCATTAATTATTCAGTTTTTTTTTTGGAAAATCGATTTATCGTAGAATCTTCTTAATTAATTGGTTATTTTCCGTTAATCGATTATTTTCGATGTTTCAAAAATGATCGAATAATTGATTTTAAAGGAAATAATTCTTTTTTTTTTTTGAAAAATCGATTTATCGATTATTCGACTTTTTAATTAATCGATTATTTTTGATTAATCGATTATTTTTGATTAATCGATTATTTTAGATTTTTCAAAGATTATCGATAGAAATACGAAAAAAAAAAATAGAAATTAAAAATAATCGATTATTTAAAATAAACGATAATTCGTTTATTATTTTTTGTAAACACTGATTTATCGGTTAATTGGCTTTTTAATTAATCTATTTTTTTTATTTTTTAAAGATAATCAAGTAGTCAATTTTAAAGGAAATACGAATAAAAATAGATTGTTTGAAAATAATCGATTGATCGAAAATAATCGATTATTATTAATGATCAATAATTTATTTCGATAATCACCCACTCCTAGCGACCAAATGACTTTTAATAGGTTTAAATTTTAAAATGTTTTCTGGTTTCAGACATATACATTTCTAGAGTTTTATGTGGCGCATCCTCTATATTAATTAATATTCCTAAAGAAACAAGCTTTAATATATCTTTTTCTGAGGTTATAATACAAAACAGCATTTTCTCATTTTGACTAAATTTTAATATTATGTGATAGTCGTAGAAAAAATATAATGTTCAACTCACAAGGTTTGATTTGCAGTATTCGCCTGCGCACATGCTTTTTTATAATACTCTTAGACAATGAGTACAATTTCTTACTCGATTAACAATATTCTATTTCAACATTTTACTGTAGTCTCTTACAGAAAAGTCCATAGTAAATAATAGCTAACGAAATATTCTATTGAAGGTCTTCTCTTTACATAAAATGTCGTGGCATCTGTTTGATATTAAAAAATCACGTTAAATTTATTTCATAATACAAAATTCCATTAAACGTATATTTTAAATAAATCTAATAGTTCATTATGATGCTAATAAACAAAGTCCGGTCCCTGTCACAGAGTTCGAGTCCCCGCCCAGTTCCCCCACTAAGTTAACCTTTCTTTAGAAATTGGCAACATTTGCGCAGGTTAAACACTGGTGTATGTTATATCTCTGGTCTCTTTTATCTAAGCTCTGCATACATATCATTATCAGCAGTTAAAGTTTCAATACTAACCAGCATATTATTTTTAATTAAATTAAATTCCATTAACTGTTCTTTTAATAAAAGTAATTCTAACTAATCTATAAAAAGTGTAATATTTTCTTTTTTTAGAAACATTTTTTGTGGATCACTGGATATAATAGGCATTAGGTAGGTATTGATAATTGATACAAAAAATTATAATGAACAAAATATAATTTATTGATAAAGATACAAAGATACATTATTAGCTAGATACATAAATAATATACAGGTATTGCGCGTACTCCCGACCAGTCAGCTCAGCACAGTGCGTTCCGACTGAACATTGAGAACGCTGGTCTGTAAATATTGCGATATAAATAAGTTACATATAAATTATAATAATAAAATAACTACATAACATAAACGGTCTTGCTTGAGAAAAAAAAAAACACACAAATTAAATAATTAATTAAATAACAAAAAACTTCATTCTTTCATCGGTCACATATAGGCACACGAAAAAAGGAAGAAAACAATGAAAAAGCAGTAATAAAAATAATAAATAAATTAGCACGGAATGTACTACGAATTCTAAGACCGATGACATGAAAAAGTAAACCTAATCTAAACTTTTGCACATTCATATACTATATCAACATTCGTATAAAACACACCATTTATAAATTTATTAAAAAATCACACAATATCAAAATCACTCCGCCGATAAGGCGAGATATTATTTGTAATATAAATAAGACATTGTAATTAAATAAAGTCTGAGTTGGAATTGTAAAATCCGGAATCTGGATCTTTCATTTCGCACCTGATATCTATTATTAATATTATTCAAAATAGTGGTATTTCAAATTGTTACATGATCGGCAACCAGTTTCAAACTACATTTTAATTTTTTCTGAATTTTAAGAAAATGGCAGTAAAAACTAATACTACAGTCAATATATTTTAATTTTTCGCTATTAATATATTTTTAATAAGGTTATTGGAACAAACCAAGTCAATATTTTTAAAATTGGTGAATTTAAATTCTTGGAAGTAGATACAAAACTTTTATTGAACATAATTTTGTTTCATTGTGATGTGCCCTTCTTAATGCAGATAACAAATTTGATATTTTCTGCATTAAAAAGGTTTTAGTTTTCCAAAATAACTAAGTATTAAATAAGTACAAATTTTTTTCCAGGTGATACACAAAATTTTATTTGGTCCTAATAAATATAACTCACTAATATTAGAAAAATGAGCCTAAATAAAATCAAATAAATGTAATTAGATAAATAAATTTGTAGGAATTACATGTCTACAGTAGTTGCGAATAACTTAATAAGGCACTCTTTTTATCACTTATACCTTGGATATAGCTATTCTAATATGTACAATTAGTTTTACAAGGAACAATAAATGTTTATGACTGAACAAAACCTATTTATTTCATTTGATAAACTTTATATTTTTGGTTTCAATATCAAGAATTCAATAAACGTCAACGTTTTGCAACAACGTTGATTTAGTAGA